>JAAXCT010000163.1:600000-1027342 GCA_012490785.1 Eragrostis nindensis | reverse complement strand
AAACCAGCAGCGCAGCAGCCTAATAATCTATTGTTAATGGATGTGTATACGTGTTGGGCCAGGAGACCACTCGAACAACAACAGCCAAGTCCAGCTTGCTGACGATCCAGCCGCCGTTGTGATTTGGAAATAAATCCTCAAGAATAAATCTTTGAATCCTCGCCAATCATTGTCAATTTGTCTTATCTTATTATATTTCTGCAAATCATATTAGAACACACCAAACTTGTGGAACTAGTTAGTATAAAATAATTTTCTTAACATTTTTATTGTGTTGCCTCTTTATGTTGATAGATTGGCGGTAAAAATTTGCAATAAACCGCCAACAGACCCCCCACACTTAGCTCTTTGCTCGTCCCGAGCAAAGGTTAAGAACCAGTGTGGAACAACACCTTCCATTGGCATGATGCGAGCATACATCATTCCATGCCATACCTGCAGCTGTGAACTTTATGGTGTCTACCATGTCATCTTGGGTGATTGAAGAGTGGAACGGTCTTGATTCAACTCACCTTCACTTCTTCTGTTGAGTACTCGGGTTTTTGATATAATTTCAAAAGTAAAAACATAGCTGTGCTCCTCAAATGGTTTGCCTCTCGAATCACTCAAGGTGTATGAATCCTCACGAAGGCGTTGAATTTGCCTCTTTCATCCTACATCTAAATTGGCTGATGTGGAGCTCAGGTAGGGATGAACAAGGAGCAAACTTGTACTACTTATGTTGCAAAGTCAAAAACCGGATCCATGAAGAAACAAATCATATCATCATGATCAAGAATGTGCATGTGTGTGGATATGTGATGGAAACTCCTTGCTGAAATGATCTCTCTTTTGGTTGAACTTGAGAACATGGCTATCTTTTTTTTTTTTGGATCAGGCTCGGCATTTTTGCCTCTCTTTTTTTTTCATAGCCATGTCTCTTTTGCAAGAGAGATATTTGAGAGAGATCAACAACCACTTGATGGAGTATTTTTTTTTATGGAGTGATGAAGATGATATTACTAACTCGCAGTGTAGGAATTAGCATATGGAGGTGGTGTGTACGTGATTCTTGATCAAAACAATATGAAAAGTATTCTTACTAGGGTCACAACAATTTGACAAAGCTCAAAGTAATAGCAAGCAGCATATGTGTAGAGTTTTGCATTTTGTTCAACATATGGCTCTGGTAGGATACTTGAATCATTGAGGAGCATTGCTATATTTTTTTTTAGATGAAATTTCCGGAGTACTTAAAACAGTTGAAGCAAAGATTCCTTTCATCTAACCATATCACACCCATCATTACTTAGATAAACATGCTCTCCTAAAATATGTGCTCACAAACAACGAGGTATATTGGCTAGGAATAAAGAGTATGCAAGCCAACCAATGGAAAGTATTAAAGTTTAATTTGCTCATGAGTTAAACTTTAGCATTATTTTCAAATCTATTCAGTTTTAACTCACAAATAGGGAAGGTTGAGAGATGAGATGCGCAAACCAGTTGATGACGCAGAGACTGATGATCCGTTAAGTGCTGCGCGTTGTGTTGGTGAGGAGTCCCATTTGTTTGTGCGATGAGAATCTCGAAGGACCTCCCCCCACACTTATTTTTGTGCCTGCATTTTTATTCAAAACAAACAACAAGGTGGAAACAAAAGAGACTCGACCGGGGTAACGACCGGTGAGCTGCAATTTTATTCAATCAAACAAGAGATTTCATTTTCATTTTTTTTATTTTAGCAGGAGCATTAAAAAATCATGACAAGAGGCTATGAAAGATTAAAATCAATTAATTCTATCACATCTACCTCTTCATCTAGATTTTTATCTGGTTCTAGGAAAACTTTTAAACGTTGACCATTTACCTTAAAAAGGTTTCCTCCGTCGTCTTGGAGTGTGATTGCTCCGTGCGATGAAGTTTCAACGACGGTGAATGGTCCATCCCATTTACTCCGAAGTTTTCCATGTCCGAAAAGCTTGACTCTGGAGTTGAAGAGTAGCACCTTATCCCCCGGTTTGAACTCTTTTTCATTGATCCTTTTATCAGCCATCTCTTAGTTCTTTCTTTCTTTGTAGATTCTGGCACTATGATAGGCTTTCTCTCTCCATTCCTCCAGCTCAGAAAGTTGCATTTTTCGGTGTTCTCCTGCCATCTTGGAATCCATGTTCCATTTCCGAATGGCCCAGTGTGCCCTATGTTCCAACTCAACAGGTAGGTGACATGTTTTTCCATAAACGAGTTGGTAGGGTGACATGCCGATGGGTGTCTTGTACGCAGTCCTATATGCCCAAAGTGCATCGGGTAGTTTTAGTTTCCATCCCTTCCCCATTTCATCCACGGTCTTCTGCAAGATATTCTTTATTTGCTTGTTTGAAGTTTCCGCTTGTCCACTAGTCTGGGGATGGTATGGAGTTGCAATGTTGTGTTCTGCTCCAAGCTCCTTTAAGAATTTTCGGAAGGTCTTATCAATGAAATGAGACCCGCCGTCACTTATATAACCATTCTAGGTGTTCCAAAACGAGGAAGAGAGATGATCTCGTGGAACATCCTACGTGCATGTTTGGCATCTGCAGCTCGGCATGGCATTGCTTCTACCCACTTGGACACATAGTCGACGGCAACCAAGATGTACTTACAATCATAGGACTTAGGGAATGGTCCCATGAAGTCGATGCCCCAAACATCAAATAATTCCACTTGAAGATTGTATGTCAAAGGCATTGCGTCACGAGAAGTGATACCTCCAACTCTTTGGCACCTTGAGCATCTTCGAATGAATTCTTTGGTGTCTTCATACATTGTTGGCCAGAAGAATCCACTCTGCCATATCTTGGCATGTGTGCGGTATGCACCATAATGTCCTCCATATGGACCTGCATGGCATTTCTCAATAATCTTTGTGCCTTCGACTGTCGGCACACACCTTCTTAGTAATCCGTCAGCACAGACTCTGTAAAGGTATGGCTCATCCCATAGGTGACGACGACTCTCCTGAATGAGCTTCCTTTTGTTCTCCCCTGGTGGCACATAACCTGCAACCATAAAGTTCACAATATCTGCATACCAGGGGTTGGAGTCTGTCACCTTCAGCAGCATGTCATCCCGTAGGAAGTCATTTATCGGTAGTTCCTGCATGTTAGTGACTTGCAAACGCGACAAATGATCTGCTACAGAATTTTCTACTCCTTTCTTATCTTTAATTTCAAGATCAAACTCTTGGAGTAGAAGGATCCATCTTATGAGACGGGGTTTAGCATCTTTCTTAGAGAGCAGGTATTTCAAAGCAGCATGATCGGTATAAACAACAACCTTGGCTCCTACTAAGTAAGATCTAAACTTATTGATAGCAAAAACAACGGCTAGGAGCTCTTTTTCAGTTGTTGCATAGTTAAGTTCAGCTCCTGTCAAAGTTTTACTAGCATAAGAGATTGCGTGGTGCTTTTTATCTTTAGTTTGGCCGAGAACGGCACCTACAGCATAGTTACTAGCATCACACATTATCTCAAAGGGCAGCGTCCAATCAGGGGTTGTATGATTGGGGCTGAGATGAGTGCTTTCTTGAGGATATTAAAAGCATTTAAACACTCATCACTAAACACGAAAGGCGCATCCTTAGCTAAAAGGTTTGTGAGGGGTCTAGCGATCGTCGAGAAATCTTTTATAAATCGTCGATAGAACCCCGCGTGGCCTAGGAAGCTACGGACTCCTTTCACATTGATCGGAGGTGGGAGCTGTTCCATAACTTCTATTTTTGCTCTATCCACCTCTATCCCTCTTTCGGACACCAAGTGTCCTAGGACTATCCCTTCTCGGACCATAAAGTAGCACTTTTCCCATTAAGTACCAGGTCCTTCTCTTGACATCTTTGCAAGACCTTGTCCAAGTTTTCAAGACAATGATCAAAGGTTTTTCCATAGACAGAAAAATCATCCATGAAAACTTCCATGATTTCCTCGATCATGTCGGAGAAGATGGACATCATACACCTTGGAAAGATGCAGGTGCATTGCACAAACCGAAGGACATTCTACGGTAGGCAAAGGTTCCATAAGGACATGTGAAGGTGGTCTTGCTTTGATCATCAGGATGGATGGGGATTTGATGGTAACCAGAATACCCATCAAGGAAACAAAAGTAAGAGTGTTTCGCCAGCCGTTCCAACATTTCATCAATGAAGGGCAGCGGGAAATAGTCTTTCTTTGTTGCCTTGTTAAGCTTTCTGTAGTCGATGCACATCCTCCACCCTGTGACGGTTCGTTGTGGGATCAACTCGTTTTTATTGTTCTTAACAACCGTCATACCTCCCTTCTTAGGCACAACTTGGACAGGGCTAACCCACTCACTATGTGGTACGGGATAAATTATCCCAGCGTGCAGAAGCTTTAAGACTTCTTTCTTAACAACTTCTCTCATCGCATTATTTAGCCTCCTTTGAGGCTCTCTGGAGGGTGCGCTATCAAAATCGATAGGAATGCGATGGGTGCAGAGAGCGGGGCTAATCCCTTTGAGATCTTGGAGTGAGTACCCTAGAGCTGAGCGATGCTTCTCTAGAACGGCTAAGAGTTTAGCGGTTTCTTCCTCGGAAAGCTTGTCACTTATGATGACAGGAGCTTCCTTATTACCGTGTAGAAAAGCATAGCGAAGGCCTGAAGGAAGGGGTTTTAGCTCAATCGGTGGTCGTGGTGCTGGTTCAGATTCAGGTAACTCGATAGTCTCTCCTAAATCATCCTCCTCTTGGATGAATTGTTCGGCATCTTTGTCGAGGATTGATTCAGGAGGCTCGAATGGAAAAACAGACATCACTTCCTCGATTGGCTCATCCTTGGGGAGACTTTCAGACTTGGAATTCTGCGATCGAGAGATCAGGACAGAAAATGTGGCTTCCCCAAGTTTTATGTCGAGATTCCCTAGTGTCGGGGCATCCACGAGTAACATCTCTATGGGATGTCCGATCAGAATATCAAAGTCTTGGACTTCGAAAACATGAAAATCTAGGAGGAGCTCGACATTTTCGTGCCTTACGGTCACGTTTTGCAAAATCCCATATCCTTCTAGAATGGGTCCTGAGGGGCTCTCGAAGGATTTATTGGTCGGTGCTAAAGGTACGTCACCCAAGATGTCAAAAGCGAAAGAATCAGAGACTATTTAGCACCGACAGTGGGATTGTAAAGAACATCCACCCTAACTCCTCTAATATGGCATTGAATGGTCGAAGATGGGGCGTCGATTCGAATGACTTCTGAAGAAAGCTCGCCCTCCCTTGACCATTCATTACTCATGATTGAGCTTAATTCCTTAACCGTCTTTAGGAGGAAAGCCTCTTCAAGAGGATCAGGAAGAGAAGTTGAAAATGATGGTTTCTTTTGGCAGTGATAATTCGAGGTATTCCCGTAGTCTTCAAAAAGATCTTCCTCGAATTTAGATGAGAACTCAAGAGGTTGAATTTCTTCCTCCTCCATCACTGTTCTTGGTTCGGGAGATGACTCAACAGGTGAATCTTTGATTGTGGAAGATGAAGGGTTAGATTCGGATGTTGAGGGTTTCTCTCTGGCTCGACTTGACTTCCTCTGTGTGGGGTTCAGCAGCATCGGCGACATAGGAAGTGCTATCTAGGATGCGATCTAAGAGTTGCTTTCCCTCTGTCGGAGTTATATGCGTGAAAGAACCTCCAGCAGAAATGTCAAGATATAGGGCAGATTCTTTGTTTAAACCCAAACAAAAATGCTGTAGCAACACGTGATTTGGGATAGACAAGTCTGGGCCTGATTGAGTTAACAAAGAGAATCTAGTCCAGGCTGCACCTATGGATTCCTTCTCATTCTGCGAGAAATTGAAAATTTCCCTTCGAAGAGCGGCAACACGATGCAGAGGGAAGAATGCAAGACAAAATTTATCTCGTAGTTCTTGCCAATCACCGTTCACGCTCCCAATCGTGCGATCGTACCATTGTTTCGCCCTCTCTTGAAGAGAGAAGGGAAACAATTTCCATTTTAGAGTTTCTTGTGTCATGCCTTCAATTAGGAGGCAGGAACACAATTGCTCGAATTCTCGCAGATGGTGGTAGGGATTTTCGTGGTCAAAACCAGAGAAAGATCGATCCCGAACCATGGCTATAAAGCCAGGGCGAACTTGATAGCCAGTTGTATGGATAGGATGTGAAGATGATGGTGGCTCAAGGAATTCGCCCTTCGGAGCAGATAACTGTTGTATGGTGGGTTGCTCCATGATAGAAAAAGGAAAGGAATAAATAAAATAAAAAGATACGAGGACGAACAAGGTTCGGAGATAAAACAGCAACCGTTCCCCGGCAACGGCGCCAGAAATGCTTGTTGGTATTTCTTAACGACCACAGATAAATCCGCAAGCGCACGGAGAATACCGATGTAGCACTTCACCCAGGAGTATTCCAAGGTATCAAAAATCCACAGGGAACGTGTGTGTTTATCTTCTAACAGGCTCGTCCAAGGACAACAAGAAGTATATGATAGGCTTGGGTAGAGAGGATTCCTATGGATAAAGCCCCTAGATCGAGTATGATAAGTTTCGCTTTTACTTCCTTACTTCGGGCACCGGCTTACCCCTGGTCTGCCAGGCGACTCCGGTCTACAGCTCTACGACGTACCCGAACGTGGAGGGCTACCGAGAGCGGATAGGGCTGTCACCACCTACCACCTACCTCTACTATCCATGGGGCACGCGGCAAACAAAGGTAACCTCTAGTCTAGACACCACGTCTACACTATCGATTACTACCTTAATCTCGGATCCAACAAAGACTAAGGTACTCTAAACAGAGCGATGATCCCGTAAGCAAGTAAAGGAAATAACTTACTCAAAAAGGAAACTTAAATACCATAAAAGAATCACAAAGACTTACTTAAAAAGGCAGGACTCCGTCGAGGTACAAGCTAGAGGGGAGCGCCGACAAGCCCGGCGCTTCCCCGCACTACTCTCACTCTCTCCCTATTTTCTAAGCACTATGGAGGCAGCGCTTTGCCTTTTGGAATGGAACTAATCACTTCTTCTTCTTGTGTGTCTTGAAGTGATGGAAGGGTCCTCTATTTATAGTGTAGAGGTGCCTTGAGAGAGTGGAGAACCTTCCTAATAATCGGGAGAAATTCTTAGAATATTCTTGGCTGCCGACTCGCTCTTGCTTGGCTGCCGACTTGTTTCTACCGCCTTTGTTTTAGCAGGGCCCACCGGCAGCCACTGCTAGTTTCCTTGGCGCGTGCTCATGCGTGCAAAATTCCTGCCGCCTTGCTCTCCTTAGTCGGTGCAGCAGCAGGCCATCGCTAAGCCTTCCAGGCCACCCTATCACATGCGCGCATGCAAGAGCAGCCGCACCGCTTGGGCCTAGCTGGGAGTCATGCACAGCCCAGCTACCATTAGCAGGATGATTAGCGGTGGTGCATGGCCTGCTCAATTAAAACCAGCAGCGCAGCAGCCTAATAATCTATTGTTAATGGATGTGTATACGTGTTGGGCCAGGAGACCACTCGAACAACAACAGCACAAGTCCAGCTTGCTGACGATCCGGCCCGTTGTGATTTGGAAAATAAATCCTCAAGAAATAAATCTTTGAATCCTCGCCAATCATTGTCAATTTGTCCTTATCTTATTATATTTCTGCAAATCATATTAGAACACCAAAACTTGTGGAACTAGTTAGTATAAAATAATTTTCTTAACATTTTTATTTGTGTTGCCTCTTTTATGTTGATAGATTGGCGGTAAAATTTGCAATAAAGACCGCCAACATCCACACCGTACACGTGGCGGACAAGAAGCACGGAGGGTTTTGCGGTTTGGCCTCAAAACCGTGGAGGTGATGAAGACGGCGTGTTGACTAAGGTCAAAGAGCGAACGGGAGGCCGGTGCAAGTGAAGGGTCCCGACGGGCTGGGACCGAGGAGACCTGACGGCGAGGTTCGCGGGACGAGGTGACACGCGTCGACATCGAGATGGTTTCCCGGTTTGGCCTCAAACCGGTGGTCGACGGTTTCCCGTTTGGCCTTAAAACCGGCAGTGATGGTTTCCCCTCCCGGTTGAGCCTCAAAACCGGTGGTGGACGGTTTCCCGTTTGGGCCTCAAAACCGGTGGTGGGTTTCTCCCGGTTTATGCTTCAAAACCGGCGGTGGACGGTTTCCCGGTTTGGACCTCAAAACCGGTGGTGGAAGTCACGCTTTGAGATGCGTGCAAGGCGTTTCCCGGTTTAGGCCTCAAAACCGGCGGCGACGGATGGAGGTGCATGTGGCACCATCGTGGAGGTGGCTTCGAGGTGAAGCTACGGGTGTGAAGGTCCCGACGGCGTTCGGGTGGAGGAGAAAAAATTGGACGGAAACGCCCTTGTGTTGTATGGGTGTGTTGTAGTGTGAGGGGCATTTCCGGGATGTGGAAATGTCCAAGGAGATAAGGTGGGTGGCTGGTTGTGGCTGCCCCCTTGAGCTTTTCATTTGAGTTGTAGGGAGAGGGCTTGAGAGAGAGGAGAGAAGAGAGGGGAGAAGAGAGGAGATGGCTTTTTGATTGAGTTTTTTGTCATCTCTAGTTTGTGTGTGCTAGGGAGTGGCTTGACATCTACATCTTTGAGCAATACAAAGTATCAATTCGTCCTCAAAGTGTTCTCCTCATCTTGAATCCCGAATTTCTTATTTTCCTTATTTTCGGAGCTATTTTCAGGTGATTTTCGATTCGCTTTTTGTGATGCGTTTTTTTGGCGGATTTCTTGGGGGATCTTGGTGCTAGGATGTGCTAGGCCAACCCTTGGTAGATCCTTGACCGAATCCATAGCACGAGCACCTTCGATTTGAAGATTTGGTGAAGTTTCCCTCTCTTGTTCATCCAAACCCTACCCTTCATGGTAGAATCCAAAATCCGTATGGATTTCTTAGGGTTTTTGGTGTGATTCTTGTTGGATGATGTTCTCCATCTCAAGACGAAGCTATGGTTCAAATTTCGTGATTTTTGGAGGTCATTTGGTCGGGTTTCGAGATTTTTCTTGAGCTTGCGCGCGTGCTGTCCTGACAGGGCCGGATTATCCGGCAAGTTGCCGGAGTATCCAGTGGCCGGAGTGTCCGACAAGTTTTTGGAGTGTCCGGTACTTTCCCAGGTCCGGAGTATCCGATAGTTGGCCGGATTATCCGGTGGGAGTTCTCTGTTTTGACTTTTCAGATCTCCTTTTTGAGTGTGTCTTTGTTTGATTTGCTTCCGCAAGTGTTTGTATCTCTTCCACAATCATTCCTAGGGTCAACACATCACGTTTCATGTGTGTGTGTGATCTTGGTGGTTGTTCTTGAGGTGGGTTGGGACATAGGCCAAGTTCTTGTGAAGAATTTTTATCGGCTCCCATTCACCCCCCCTCTGGTCGCCTTCTCGGTCCTTCAATTGGTATCAGAGCCGGTTTGATCACTTGTTGGCTTTTACCGGCCTTGTTATCCATAGGCGACCTTTTGCACTTGCTTGTTCGTGCTTCGGCTATTTACTAACGCTAACCGGTGCTTAATTCATGGCACCAAGTGCTCGCTCCCGTGTGTCTTTGTCCTCAGGTTTTGAGATGTGCGGAATTGCTATTGAGGATGACACCAAGAAGAGTCGAGTTGTGGAAGCTTACGAGGACGATCTCGAGGAGAAGGAAGAGGCAGACCTCACGGAGGAAGAACTTAGATTGGGCGAGCTTTTGAAGCTTTCAAGAGGCAATGAGATGTCTCATGAGGATCTTGTCTCCGAGCTTTTCAAGATGAGCCAAGGTAATCTCGTCATGGGCATTGTGGGCTTATTCACTACGGTTCAAGTTTGTGATGCTAAAATTGCCAAACTCAAAAGGAAATTGAAAACCTCTATGCCTAGTGATGAGAGCTTGTTGTCTACACTTGATAATGTCAATCTTTTGTCTTCTTGCAAGTCTAGTACTTCTATGTCTAGTGATGATTATGTTGGCTTCCTCAAAAAGAATGATGAGTTGAATGCTTCTATGGCTTGTTTGATATCTGAAAATGAGAGGTTGAAGCATGATTGTTCTTCATGTGAGAAGCAATTAGAAAGTGCTAGATTTGTTATTAACATGTTGAATGAGAATGCTTCTTTGCCATGCATGTCTTGCAAGTCTTTGCATGATGAAATTGACTTGTTGAAATCAAATGCTTCTTTGCCATGTGACTCATGTGTTGCCTTGCATAAAGATCTTGATTGTGCTAGAGTTGACATAGGCAATCTCATGTCCTTGGCTAGAAAAGGTTGCAATTCTTGTATTGACTTGCTTGCTGAAAATGAAATGTTAAAGCTAGATCACTCCACTCGCTTAGAGCAACTTGAACTTGCTAGGGCTACAATTGTTGAGATAAAATCTATGCCTTGTGCATTTGTTCCTCTTCTATGAACGATGATGCTTGCCTTAATCCTTGTGCTAATCATGATGCTTTGCATGATATGCATATGAGTGATGCTTCTTTTATTCCTTGCACATCATGCCATGATTTGAAAAATGAGGTTGAGGTTTTGAAACTAATGCGTGATGATATGAGCGCTAAGTTGATTGAGCACAATGATATGAGTGCTAGCCTTGAAAAGGAGAATGATCTCTTGCGTACCACATATGCCGAGTGCATTGAGAAGGAGATTCAAATCTTAAGAGATACTCCATGTGGTACTTGTGAGCGCCTCAAATCTCAAAATGAGGTTTTGCTCCAACTATGCAAGAGCTTAGATGCTAAGCTTCTTGATTCACGCAATTCTTCTCACTCCGATGTGCATGTTTCAAATATTTCTTCTTTGTCTTCGGAGTTGGGTTCTTCTCATATTGAGCGTGAGTCTTTGGATGTTGGCACTTGTGCTATTCCTTTGGATGATTCTTCCTTGGCTACTCATGCTATTGGCTTTTCCGGTGTTGTCCAAGGGACTTCAAATGGCAAAGGTGTTTCTTGCTCAAATGGTACATCAACTTTAAAAGAAAAGTACCATTGCACCTTTTGCAAGAAAGATGGGCATGTTGTTGAGTTTTGCTTTCGCCGTGTCAAACACGAGCGCCGCATTCGTGCAAAGGCTTTTAGGAACACACATCGCTCTTTCCATGGTATGTGTGGACCGAATGTTGGCTCCAACTCAAAGGATGCTTCTATTTCTTCATGCAAGTCTCAAAGGACTTCTCACTCGAGCAAGAATGGTGCTTGTACCTCTCAAACCGTCTCTCCCGATAGACCATTGTACCATTGCTCTTATTGTGAGAAGGATGGGCATCAAATTGACTTTTGCTTTAGACGTGCCAAACATATGCGCCGGACTCGTGCTTCTAACTCTTCGGGTGTTCATAGCTTTTCCCATGGCATGAAGACTCGGGAGTCTAGCATTAGGCATCGTTTTATTCATGGTTTCTTTGACTCATTTTCTTGTGGGTTTGAACGTGCTCGTGGACATGTTTCTAATGCTTCTTGTGTTGGTCCACGACATGGTTCTCATTCAATGGTTCTTCTCATGGTGTTCCCTTTAGAGGCTCTCGTCGTTTTCCTAGTGGTTGCACTCGTTTTTCTTCTCGAGTTGCCATTTCGCGACACGCTTCTAAGGGTGATTCAAAGTCTTCAAATTTGAGCCAAAGTTTGCATCATGCTAACCCTCATGATAAACTGAGTACGTCTATTGGTCATGTGTTCAAGTGTTGGATTCCCAAGTATTTGCTTACTAACCCTTCGGGATCCAAGACTCGGACATCTCTCTGTTCTCATGTGTAGGTTGGGACGCGGGTTAGAGGACATGAGCTTGATTGATCTCGGTCTTTTGCTTGACGTGATTGAGACATGATGGTTCTTCATACCCTTGTACATGGCCTCCAAGAGGCATGCACTTTATTGTGGCGTCTTCACCTATTTTGCGAGATTTCCTATACACTCATACCTTCTACATTCATGTACATTTGCTTGTGGTATGGGATGCTTGTTCATATGCTCATTTGATCCTCTCGGCATGTATTATGGTGTATATCTTATAGCATGCTTTTGTTTCTCTTTTGCCTATTGGTTGCTTTTATTTGTGTATATCATGTATCATGCTTTTGGCTCTCTCTCAATCTCTTTTGCCTTTATTTGTGTACACTATTTGATTAGCATGTGCGTATATCTTGTTATATTCAACCATGCTATCTTTGTATATGTTCTTGGCTTTTGACCCTTGCTTTCATGCTTGTCATTTTCTCTTGTCCAAAATTTCGTATATATTTGACTAGCATGTTTCGATGTTGCTTTCTATCATATCATGCTAGCTTTGTGAGCTTTCTTGTAATTTAGATCACTTTTTCATGCTACCTTGTGTGATCCATGGTGTATCCTCTCTCATGTTTTACCATGATTTGCAAATGCTTCTCTTATGTTTGCCCTCATGTGACGTGTGCTCTTTATGGTCTTATTTGCATATCTTCACTTTGATCGTGCTTGTAGTTTTTGTCACTTTTTCTTGTATCTTGTGTGAACCATACTATATCTTTTCATGATTAACTAGTGGTTCTCACATGCTTACCCTCCATGTAATATGTGCTCCTTTTTGTCTTATTTGTATATCCTCTACGTTGACATATGATTACTTGATCCTCTCATGTTCTGTCATGATTTGCAAATTGAGATATGCTCCTTATTGCTTTATTTGCACAACCCCTTTCTTTGAGTGTTTCATGTTTACCCCTTTTCAAGTGTCTCCTTGTTCTCTTTTCGAATGGTTCTAAAGTTGTTTTATCGAGGGGGAGATTGGCTTGAGTAGAGGGGGAGATTGGCTTGGTTTGAAGGGGAGTTGTTGCTTACATTGATATTTGGAGTTTGTCTTTTGCTTTGGACCATTGAGATGCTTTTCTTGTAAAATTTATATCTTAACACATTGCATCTCATCATGTAACATGTGCGTTGTAGATGATGAGCTTCAATTCTTATGCCTTCTTGTATTTATTATTGCTATGGTTGAGTTTGAGCTAAGTTGTGTCATTGCTAGTAGCAAACCTTCAAACTTAGGCTTTTCTAGATGGCTTGGCATAGTGGCATTTTGAGCAAGCTAGCTAAACTTAAAGATGAAAATTGGCTTTTGTGAGTCTTATGATCTATGCATGCCAATGTTTGCTCACCACTTATGTACTTGCTTTTATCCTTGTCAAGACTTGTGTTAAGGCTAGTTTTGAAAATGTCTTGGCTTTGGCAACTTGTTGTTTGGGGGATGCACTTTGGCAAATGTTTAGCTCATGATGGAACTTTGAGGGAACAAATGTACCATTTGCCAAAAGGCATGCTCTTTTGCTCTTGTGCTTAAATTTCTAAATCAATTTGATCTTTTGTGCTTAATGTTATAAATCCAATACGGTGCCTTGATGCCTCAGGGTGTTTGCCGTAACCAGTCGTGCGACCCTCTGTATGGATAATAGGTTACTTGAGGATAAAATCCAATACGGTGCCTTGATGCCTCGGGGTGTTTGCCGTACCCAGTCGTGCGACCCTCCGCATGGATAAGAGGTTACTTGAGGATAAACATAACATGAGTAATTGCTTTTGTTCCTAAATCTTTTATCTCATTTGTTGAGTACTCACTTGATCAAATTGAGTCTTTTTTGCATATGTGAGCGTTTGTCAAAGCACATCTTTCCGAACGTTTGTTGCTTGAGTTGAGATTGCCACTTGCTAGTCTTCTTGGATTCACTTAATGCTTGTTTTGCCTTGGATAGGAGTGAATATATATGTGGTGGCAATGCTTATTATGATAGCAAATTTGAATCTATCTTGCTCAATTCAATCTTCTTGTTTAGCTTGTCTGGCTCTTTGTTTTTGTGCTATGCTCTCTATTACGGCCTTCGTGCGATTGTGAGCTCATGCTTTTGCACTTCAAGGCTTTGTGCTTGTTTCATAGCAATGATAAATGCTTGTTGACATAATTGTTGAAGCTCCATAAGTTTACGCTCTCATGCATTACATTTGGTCTCTCTTTTATGTCTTGATGAGTTCATTGCCAAAGGGGGAGAGATTTCAAAGGAGTGATGCACAAAATGTGAAAATGTGAATGAATTTAGCTTATGCATTTGCATGAGAGGTAATCATAACTTGAGGGAGAGCAATCATAATTTGAGGGGGAGCATTCCATGTGTTTGAGATTTTCTTGAGTCTCTTGTGTTCTTGGCGATGAAATGGTCATGATGAACAATTGCTCTAGTTTATGGACCATGAGCCGCTTGTATTTGAGATTTTCTCATGTCTCTTATGCTATTTGCGATGAAATGGTCATGATGAACAATTGCTCTAGTTTATGGACCATGAGCCGCTCTCTTGCCAAACTCTTGATGTTTGCGATCCTTTTATGCTAAATGACCACTTACAACTTTTTATTGGTCTTTGGTCATTTTAGTTGTGATTCATTGGACTCGCATTTTCAATTCCAAATTCTTGTGCATTTGGTGTTGTCAATGTACTCATCAAGGGGGAGATTGAGAAGCCATGTTGATATGTGCCATGGCTTGGTTGTGATGAGTAATTGACATTGTTGAGCTTAATTGAAAATGCATTTTATGGATCGAGAAAGCATATCCCCGGACTATCCGGTACCAGACTATCCGACATTGCGGACCATCCGGTCAATTCGCATTGCTTGAAAGATAGCACTATTTGAGGGGGAGCTTTACATTAAGTTATTTTGTTCTGACTTTTCTTGAGTCTTTTGGGATCTTTGCGTGTATGAGCCGCTTTCTTTGCCAACTCTTGGCTTGTGTGATCCTTTGCTACTAGATGGTCGTTTTCTACCTTTTACCTTGGTTTTGGACCATTTAGTTAGCTTCTTTGGTTTCACATTTCAAGTTCAGATTCATGTGCTTGGTGTTGTTGTCAATGTACTCATCAAGGGGGAGATTGAGGAACCATGTTGAGATGTGCCATGGTTCTCGATGATGATGAGTAATTGACAACCGTGTTGATTTGAGTTGACATGAGGTTTGGGTTGAAATGCGGGACTTTGAGGGTTGCATAAGCATATGCATGATTATGTTTATGGCTAACCGAAGTTGATGCAGGTGATGGGAAGAATGGAGGAGAAGGAGAAACGTGTTTGCTTGTCTAATGATGTGTAGGTCAATGGAGTCAACTTGATGGTCAACGGCAGGAGGATCGGGAGGACCAAGCGAAGGGTCCCGACGGGCTGGGACCGAGGAGGCTTGGGTCCGGGCGATCGAGAGGCCGGGTGAGGTCAAGGGTGATCCACACCGTACACGTGACGGACAAGAAGCACGGAGGGTTTCGCGGTTTGGCCTCAAAACCGTGGAGGTGATGAAGACGGCGTGTTGACTAAGGTCAAGAGGCGAACGGGAGGCCGGTGCAAGTGAAGGGTCCCGACGGGCTGGGACCGATGAGACTTGACGGCGAGGTTCGCGGGACGAGGTGACACGCGTCGACATCGAGATGATTTCCCGGTTTGGCCTCAAAACCGGTGGTCGACGGTTTCCCGGTTTGGCCTTAAAACCGGCAGTGATGGTTTCCCGGTTGAGCCTCAAAACCGGTGGTGGACGGTTTCCCGGTTTGGGCCTCAAAACCGGTGGTGGGTGGTTTCCCGGTTTATGCTTCAAAACCGGCGGTGGACGGTTTCCCGGTTTGGACCTCAAAACCGGTGGTGGAAGTCACGCTTTGAGAAGCGTGCAAGGCGGTTTCCCGGTTTAGGCCTCAAAACCGGCGGCGACGGATGGAGGTGCATGTGGCACCATCGTGGAGGTGGCTTCGAGGTGAAGCTACGGGTGTGAAGGTCCCGACGGCGTTCGGGTGGAGGAGAAAAAGTTGGACGAAAACGCCCTTATGTGTTGTATGGGTGTGTTGTAGTGTGAGGGGCATTTCCGGGATGTGGAAATGTCCAAGGAGATAAGGTGGGTGGCTGGTTGTGGCTGCCCCCTTGAGCCTTTCATTTGAGTTGTAGGGAGAGGGCTTGAGAGAGAGGAGAGAAGAGAGGGGAGAAGAGAGGAGATGGCTCTTTGATTGAGTTTTTTGTGATCTCTAGTTTGTGTGTGCTAGGGAGTGGCTTGACATCTACATCTTTGAGCAATACAAAGTATCAATTCGTCCTCAAAGTGTTCTCCTCATCTTGAATCCCGAATTTCTTATTTTCCTTATTTTCGGAGCTATTTTCGGGTGATTTTCGATTCGCTTTTTGTGATGCGTTTTTGGGCGGATTTCTTGGGGGATCTTGGTGCTAGGATGTGCTAGAACAACCCTTGGTAGGTCCTTGACCGAATCCATAGCACGAGCACCTTCGATTTGAAGATTTGGTGAAGTTTCCCTCTCTTGTTCATCCAAACCCTACCCTTCATGGTAGAATCCAAAATCCGTATGGATTTCTTAGGGTTTTTGGTGTGATTCTTGTTGGATGATGTTCTCCATCTCAAGACGAAGCTATGGTTCAAATTTCGTGATTTTTGGAGGTCATTTGGTCGGGTTTCGAGATTTTTCTTGAGCTTGCGCGCGTGCTGTCCTGACAGGGCCGGATTATCCGGCAAGTTGCCGGAGTATCCGGTGGCCGGAGTGTCCGACAAGTTTTTGGAGTGTCCGGTACTTTCCCAGGTCCGGAGTATCCGATAGTTGGCCGGATTATCCGGTGGGAGTTCTCTGTTTTGACTTTTTCAGATCTCCTTTTTGAGTGTGTCTTTGCTTGATTTGCTTCCGCAAGTGTTTGTATCTCTTCCACAATCATTCCTAGGGTCAACACATCACGTTTCATGTGTGTGTGTGATCTTGGTGGTTGTTCTTGAGGTGGGTTGGGACATAGGCCAAGTTCTTGTGAAGAATTTTTATCGGCTCCCATTCACCCCCCCCCCCCCTCTGGTCGCCTTCTCGGTCCTTCAGAAATACGTTCATCTCCTCTACTATTATTCTTCTGCAGGCAACAATTACTCATAGCACTATAATACTAGCAACTTGATTATAGAATGTAAGCTGTCAAGACCAGCACGCATTACGTCCGTGCAGAGTTGGCTGGGTCAAGTCATCAGGCCGGTGCCTGGCCCCGGCCGGCTTTCGTGACGCAACCTCGCGCGATTAACCTACCGTTTACACGCATACACTATGCCAAGTTGCTCTGTGCTTAAGAATCTGAGAAGCAAAGCATATAGCATCATTAATGCGTTAGTTCTGTTCTGGATATGGCCACAAGCACCACTAACCTCTTTCCTTTCTGCCTCTCATCTCTGTCTCTCCGGAGCGGCAGAACTAATTCGGGAAGACAATCGTCAAACTGTGGCCTCCTTCGAACCATGTACTTCCTGAGCCTGACTTCTCGTACTTTAATTTGCCTTTCGTCACACATGAATCATTTGTGTTATTTCTCTTCATCCTGCTTGGTGTGGAAGGCACCCTTCTCCTGTAGTAGAACATGGCAATATATGATGGATTCATTATGAAAAACATAAATATTTTCAACCAGTTCCAACGGTCCAACGGAACGCACTGTTTTCTTTAAGGAGCCAAATGATTCAGAACTTGATTTTTCTTAGAAATTCAATTTTATTTTGAATTCCTTGATCAGTCTGTCTACCAAGTTTGTAGCTAAAACGGGAGGAAGAACGAAAATACCTTAGTTTTTTTTTAACTACCATGCGCTAAGACATTGGAATTAAGTGTTGGCAATTAAAAACATGATTATCAGATGTTCATGTCATTCCTTTTGTATGAGCGCAGGGAATCTGATATAAACCATATGTGTCTTCATAGTATATTCCCATTCATTCTATTAAAACATAATTTATTTCCATGTTCGTGGTGTTTAAGTATTAGTTGGAGTTGAAATTCTCGTAGGGGAAAATCTTTAGTTGAATAATCATGAATGATAACTTGCACTGACCTAATAAAAGTTACAGTGTATTAAGCGCAGATGGTATACTCTTGAATTTCAAATAACATGTAGGTGTTTCCAGATGCTATTGAAAATAAGCACAGCTATGAATATAGTTCTTTTGTAGTACGATCATAAAAAAAATTGAGATTCATAAAATTTGCTCTAGTATCTAAATTAACACATGTCCTGACAAAAATCACAAAATGATATGCTTGTTGTTAAAATTCCTGTATTTTAATCTAAGGGGCTCAGTTTTTCATCTACAGCTTTTCTACGGGCCATCCTCACCATGTTCCTGACGAGTAGTAATTCCTTGTAGAATTTCTCGAGCACCGATCGTATCCAGTCGACCATTGGGTACCAGTTTCCTGCCTCGCCCTATCTGTTTTTTTTCAGTCAGAGTTGCAATGTCTTCAGTAGTATTGAGGCTTGCATTGTTATCCGTGTAAAACTGCAGGTGTTGGAAATGGCAGAGCATTCGCGTCAGCAAAGGCTGATCGCTTTGCTCGCGAACGAGCAAGAGATGCTCCGCCGGATGCCATGGGGAAACATGGACAGGGTCCTGGAACCGCTGAGGTCGGTGAGCGCCGAGCTGAGCGACCCCGGCATCACGAACGGCGCTTCGGACGCCAAGCAGTGGGTGCAGCAGGTGACGGAGATCGGCCGTGACGTGGAGGACATGCTGGACGAGACCCGCTCCATCTCCAGCAGCGGCGGCGGCAGCCGCAGCGTCCTCTCCACGCTCGCTCCGACCATCAACGTCTTCCGGGCTCGCCGGCGGATGGCCAAGCAAGTGAAGCACATCAACTCCCGCATCGACGCCATCAAGCTGCGGCTGTCGCTGCTGGCCAACCTGGACGACAGGGAGTCCCCCGCGAACGCGACGCGGTACCGGATGGACGACCGGCAGCACCTGGACGACGCCCTCTCCTTCGAGGAGGTGGAGGCGCTGGGCGTCGACTCCTGCCGCGACGACATGGCGGCGTCGCTCCTCGACAGCGACGTTGCCCCGGGGCTCCGGGTGATCTCCGTCGTGGGCATCGCCGGCGTCGGCAAGACCACCCTGGTGCGGAGCGTCTACAACGAGCCCCGCGTGAGGGGACGGTTCCGCTGCCACGCGTGGATCACCGTCGGCGCGGCTTCCGCGGCGGAGGACCTCCTCAGGCGGATCATGCTGCAGGTCTTCCTGGAGCGGCCGGAGATGCCCTACCTGGTTGTCCTGGACGACATCTGGAGCTCCGACGTCTGGGACTACCTGAGCGTCGCGCTGCCGGACAACGGCCTCGGCAGCCGGATCGTGGTGTCCTCACCAGAACGGGACTCCCACTTGTACATGCGCGCGCGGCGCTTATCTAACGGCCAGTGTGCTCCCGAATTCCTAAAGATTCGTGTAATGTGGCCCACACTCCTGCCAACTCGGCCGAGCTCGAGTCAAAGACCCGCATGCACTGGATGTACAAGAAGCTGGTAGAGTACTCGGCTCCATCGAAGCCGGTGTAGCTCTAACCAAGAGCCGAAGCCAGCACCTTTTAATAAATGAAACCTGGAGCTGCTTCTCTCCTGTAACTTTTCAGTCCCGCTCGACGAACTCGAGCTCCATTCCCTGTTCAGTGCCGCCAACCCTAATCCTAGAAACGAGCGGAGGAAAAGAGGGGCGTCGTCGTAGCAGCTTGCTTTGGGATCGTTGGAAGGTGCGAGTTCTCCAGCTAGGAACCTTTCAACCCCGGCTGCAATGCAGCTCCTTCGCGAGGTACATCTTGCCATCCTTGACAGCATATCTCTTCCTTTTCTGCAATCTTTTTAGTCTAAATATTTCTTAGGAGTTGTACTTTCCGTTCGAATGGTAGTACTGCTACTGAATCTATACAATGTTTAGGGGAAAAAAGCACCTTTCTCTTGTCTCTGAATATTCTGTCTGTTTACGAATTAAGAATCTAGCCCTGCTTGTGCTTGGTACCTTACTGTTGCTCAACGAATGAAGCTGGAAAGAAACTGTACTAGTTATTAACTGATTGTTTGATTTTCTTGCGACACATTTAGAATTCTTTTCTTTTTCATAGAAATTGTGTCAGGACACAATGCATTTTATTGAAAGGGCACAACCTCTGGTTGCAGTCCCCACACTAATTTTTGGGCTTGTGCGCTTTGAATTGACCTTGTTAACAAACCTGCTAGCGTTACATGTACTTTTACAGCACTAGTCTCATAACTGTAGTTCTATGTTTCCAAATGATTATTTTGCTTGAAAGCCACTGTGATTACTCTGTTATAGTACTGGTACTGAATCTAGATTCTCTTGCAACACATTTAGAGTTCTTTTCTATTTCATAGAAACAGTGTAAGGACATAATGCATTTGATTGCAGTCCCACACAGTAATTTTTCTTCGGCTTGTTTGCCTGAATTGACCTTAGTAACAAAACTGCTAGCAGCACATGTAGAGTTCTGGCCATTTGTGCTTTGAGCCTATGATAGAATTACATCACTAGTTCTATGTCTCAAAATGATTATTTTGCTTGAAAGACACTGTGATTATGTAAGGACTGTGTGCAAAGTATACTGTAGTTAATGATATTATTTATGTTTGCATACTTGCAGGGTCAGTATCAGGAGTTCCAGATTCCAGTGAGGTGCATGCTAGTGTCAGTCATGGAGTCCCTGAAGTCTCCAAATGCTCGAGTTTTTGAATGCACAAAAAATGGAGATGGTTCTGGTTTCAAGGCCAATGTTAAGATTGATGTGTCAACCACCCTGGTTTCAAGTGACCCAGATGTGAAGGTTAAGGAGCTTGATGGTGCAGTGTGTGCGAGCTTTACTTCCGCTACATCCTCTTTTTTTAATGATCCGTAAGGTTCTTGAATCTTTTGTACTTTCATTATTTTTTGTTTCGACTGTTTAGATTCAGTTTTATGTTGATTGCAGAACACAACCTGCCTGATTGACATGGTGGAATGAAATATTTCGTGGTATATTTTTTTACAGTTTTTTGGTTTATTAGTACAAGTAATCTCTGTTGCTGCAGTTTATAAATGCAGATCTTAGTTGCTTTTGGTACTTTGTAGACTTGTGGCAGAACATAATTTGCAAATTACAAAAAATAGTTGGTATAGTTTATGTGTCATCTTCAGTAGTACATTTTTTAAACTTGCTTAAATCTCTGGACCATACTTGGTTCACTATAAAATACTGGTTCGAAGACAAATACATGTCCTTTTCTGGTCGGTCTTCTTTCAGCTTCCCTCATTTAAGCTGACGATGTGTTATATGCAGGTTGTGAAAAGTCTTATTCTTTAAGGGGCAAAGTGCTTCATCTGCAGCCTGAAAGAAGAGGTTCCTCTTTTGAAGGCAAGTTCCTTTCCTTCGTGTACCTAGATTCCGCTCTTCAATTTCAGTTCTGGGGAATCTAAGATGTACTAGAAATACTTCGGGTTTTGTTATAACTAATTTTTTAAGATTCTGAAAGTAATGATTGAAAGATGGGTTATTCCTGTAATTGGTAGCAGATGTTTGAAGTGTATCCTCCTCCTTGTTTCCTTAACTAACAACATTTGTTAGCGTTAGATGTTGGAACTAATATCTGATACAATTACTCTTATATAAGCATCTCGTCTGGTTAATGTTTGTGTACCACAACATTTTGAGCTGGTAGCAGTATACAAAACTTACTAGTAAATTTTAGTTAATTAATTAGAAAATTTGTAGGCTGCAAATGAATCATATCCTAAATTTGCATCATGTGGAACCCTTTCTCGTGCAACTTTTCTATGTTTTGTGACTCACATTTGTTTTTTTTTTCTCGTGAAGATGACAATGGAAATTGAGCAGGAGGGATGCAGTCCAAGAAATTGAAGAGTTCTCAGATTCTTCTTCTGCTCATGAAATAGAAGATTGGGAAGATGAAGAGGAAAAGGAAGATGAATACGTGGAGAATGGTCAGGTCAAAGAGCCTGATGCAAGGCCCCGAAATAAGGGAGGTCAAGTTCTAACCAGGAGTTCAGTCAAGTATGTTGCTGGCACGGTATCAAAGTTCGATGACAAGAAGGAGCTAGTGGAGATCCCTCAGATAAACAAGGTTAGCAGAGCCTTCATTGCTTGTTTACTTAGCAACTTATAGCCAGCCACAAGGACCATTGTTGTTGACAGTGAAGATGTTATTGATATGGTGGACCTTGATGTGAAGCGCATACTGGGTATACCATGTGGTAGGCAGAAGGTCACTGGTCTGGATATTGAATTATTGATGATCCAAAGAAGCAGCTAGAATTTATGCGGAGATTAATTGGTGCTGGGGTAAATGACAAGAACATGCTATGGGCATCAAGGAGGATTGTCAGGCAGGAATTTAAGAGTCCAATGACCAAAACACAGTGTGATCAATTCAGAAGGTAATAGTGTTTTACTGAAGATAGTTTATTATGCCATGTAGGGATGAAAACGGTGATGGAAATTCCCGATTTACCGACAATCGTTTCCGGAAAAACAAGAAATGGGAAAACGATTATGGGAAATTCGGAAACGAAAGTGAAAACGGGAAAAACTAAACGGAAACGAAAATGGAAACGATAGAGGGAATTTTCGATCGAATGGCCGGTATACCGTATTACCTCGAAAATTTCCGTCGAAAATACCGTATTTATCACTACAGGCTGAACGTCGGCAGATTGCAATCGTATCTTTCCTTACCCAGCCAGCCCAAGACGTAAACACAACTCCCTCCTATGGAAATAATAGACTAAGCATGGAAGTGAGGAATGATTATTTTGACATGGCACTTATTACTATCCAAATATTGCCCGACTGCCTTGGGCACGGACGCATCATTTCCATCCATCTGCTAGTTGCTACCAAATGGAGTCCAATCTCAACACGTATTAGCTAATCATTTATATTGGAGCTCGTTATTTTCGATTACAATTATCGTTTCCTGACCGATATCGACATATTTTCGTTCCGATACTTTCGTTCTCGATGTTCCGACATTTTCGATATCGTTTTCATTTCCGCGGTTACCGGTTTCGATTTCGTTTTCGACTAAATAATGTGGTTAGGAAATGATAATGGTATTTTTCGATCGTTTCCGACCGTTTTCACCCCTAGTATTATGAGTACTATCATATGTTACTACTTGATATATTTAGATACCACTTCATCTAATCTTCATTCAATTATTTTGCAGTTGGCATTGAACTGCCGTCTTTTGATCTTGGCATTGACTTCGGAACAATAGACAAGCCTCAGCAACCACAACAGATGTGCAGTATGAGGACTGCAGAAGCACAGATAGTGGATGATAGTGCTAATAATTTTGCAATCCTCTCTGGGACTCCTATTAGTGTGAAGAGGACTAAAGAGGACAAATTATGGGCAACCCCGGACCAAAGATTGAAAAGCTCAACAGTTTCCCTAGGTTCATTGAGATTGGCTGGCTGTGAGGTAATAGGTAGGATCATGATGTCAGAAGATGAGGTTAATGTCAATGTGAAGCCATTTGCTGATAAAATGACATCACTGAATCACCAGTGGTAAAACACGAAGTTGGGTTGTTCAGACTAGCAAAATATCCCTGGTTCTATGGTTTGAAACATGATGCCTGCAATAAAATTTAAGCATCACTTATGAACAAAGAGGTGATGGCAGGTAGTATTGGAGACTTGCAAATGTACCATGTAATAATTCGGGTTTTTTTGCATGTTTTTAAAGTTATTAGGTAGTAATGATACTGTTAAATTGCAGGCCATGGGTTGCTAACAGAAGTCCCAGATATCTGGAGGAAACTGGAATGAGCATCATAAACTCATTCGCTCTGAAGGAAGCCACGAGTTATGACATGTATGACCTCGTTTTGCAACGTTTCATGCAGCTTGAAGATAGTATGTATGCTGAATGCAATGAGAAACGCTGGCGCCACATGCATCCTAAAATCTGACTTTTCGGTATGTGGATTGATAATTCTTTCCATTTTTTTCAATTACCAAGTACTGCTCATTAGCTAACAGACAATTTTTTTATAGGTGCTTCATGAAATCCATGAGAACAATTTTTTGGCGAAAATATGAAGTATGAGATAAACCGCTGCAGAATGGTAAGTGTTCCAAAAAAGCTATTTTGTTTTATTTATCTAAAATGCTATACCTCGCAATGAAATGTAACTTCATCCTTGTTTCAGATTGTAATTCCTACATAAGTTCTATTGGGGTTGTGTTGCTACTTCTGGGACTTTAAGAAGGTGGTCCATATAATTGACCAAACTTATTTAAAGGGAAAAAGATGAATTCTACCACCAGAAGCATACTGGTATAGTGGAGAAGGATTGGGGCAGATTTAGCTAAGTGCATTGAGATGTTTTTTGACAAGTGGGAAGTGAACTGATCTGCATGGAGGCATGAATATGTTGTGCCACCATTGACACTGACATGCAGGTCAATTTCTACACCTACAACCCTCTGTTTGCAATTGTCCATCTATGAAATACTAATTCTTGTTACTGAATCCAGCCATGAGAGTGGGATAATGTCACTGATGTGTGTCCAAGAATTTGATGGTGAAGGTTTCCGCAACATGAACACTGTAAGTCGCTAATTTGAAGATGAACTATTTCATTTACTTGATGTAGCTCCTACTGCATTAATTTGTTGTTTTTAATACTGCAGGAGTCCTATGAGAGCTTCAAGAAAATCTTGATGGCAGAGCCACTGTCAATTGAAGGTAACCAGGCAGCAGCACCAGTGAAGAAAAAAAAGAGAGAGATAACAAGTGAGAAGGTTGTTTACCAGATAGATGAGTAGATTTTGGTACTCGTTCCATGTTTTTGCTTGCCCGGCTGTTGGCAACTTATCTATTCAGCTGGAATTGTCAGCACTGAAAAACAGCAGCAGCAGTAGTAGTAGTATTGGTACTTTATATGCAAGCAGGGACATGGTACTTTATGTTTCTTGTGATGTATTACTGGTAATTTGGTTGCTTATACGGAACTACCGTGGTTCGCTGCTAAATTCACTACAATTATCATTAAAATAAGTATGGCTATACCTTTTGATCACATATGTTTGGTACTAATTGTTGGTTGGAACCTTTGGCTTGCTATAGAGGAGGAGAAAAGTACCATAACTGCAGGGGACTATTTTTTTCCTTTGTGTTCCCAAGGAAAGTAGGGAATTCTCAAACGGTCAAACTAGACTAGTCCGAGTGGATTTATGGCAAATAGATGCTTCTCCACTTTTTATGGCTTTTCGAAATTTTGAATTATGTGAGTGGAGTAGGTTAGTTGTACAGTTACCTCCTGTACACGAGTAATGGCGCCTGCACAGTACCAGCCCTTGTAATCATGCTGGTATTCTATGCTAGGCTAGGCATGCTCCGAGTAGCATATAGTAGGGGCCACATTTGAGCAGGTGTCCTTCAACATTTGAGCTCCATTATATAGTACTAAAAGTACCGGTAGATGGCAGTGTACATTTGAGCTCCATTATATAGCGCTAAAAGTACCGGTAGATGGCTACTCATTGAACTGTACTACAAGTTGTTGATCATGATCAGCGCCCGTTTAAGAGAACCATACAGACTAGCTGCAAAGTTAGAGCAAATAAAATCTGATCTAAAGTTACAAAGTCCTAGTTGCATTTTAGTACACTAAGATTCAGTATTCATGTCTCTATTGTTCACCTTCTTCTTGATAGCCGGTGCAGAAATTCTTGGTCTCAGAAAGATCTGAGGTACTCACTTCTTCCTCCTTGGCTTGGCATCAAGGTATGACCTGAATCGATTTGATCTTGGGCGTCCCTTTCCCTTTGGTCGATTGACATCAGGTGCGAGCATGCTTTCAATATCTGAATCACTCATATATACACTAGACCCAGCGGTCCATATGAATTACCAACAATACCATCACAATCTGAGGCAGAACTGATTGGATTGTTCTTGAACCGACTTGAAATTAGGCTGCTTGCTCCTCCACTCAACAAGACGGTCAATCTCCTGTAAGGCAATCTTAAGGTTCCGAGCAACTATGTCATGTATCTCTTTATCTTTGTTGGCTCTACGAAAAAGATCGAGTGAGTCACCATAAAGCAAAATCTGGCGGAATTGCTCTGCAATAGGCTCACTCTCCTGGTTAGAGGGGTCAGTGTATACAATATCCCGAGCATAGTGGGTACAATATACCTCCAGAGTATTTAAAGCCCAGGACTCAGATCAATATAGGGAGTAAGAATGGGATAAAGACAGCAAAACACTTTAAACTGAAATATAGTAGCAATCATGGCATAATTTATACTACTGCTTAGTCTGAAAGCAGAAAACGTTTGGGAAAAAAGGTAAAAGGAAATATCAATAGCAGGATTATTAATTTAAACTGAAATCAGTATGCATCAGTAAGCATGAACTATAAAGATATGGAATCAATAAACGTTTTGAAAGCACAGCATCAGCAATAAACCTTTATAATATGGCAGCACAACATGACAAAGTGTTCAAAAAGGCCGCACTCGTAGGCATATTTCTTCCCACCATCACGGCCTGAACCGTGAAGACACCACGTGCCCAATGCTTCCTCAGCTTGTCATTGTGATGGATGACATGGAACTGATCTTCAATATCACTAGGGCCAACAACATACTGAGCTGCCTTGTCCACTTCAGCGCTAAATAGCATAAAGGATTTTTTTTCGTATGCACGCTAAATGCATGCTGCTCGATAGCATAAACTCTCTTACTCCGGTACTCACACTGTGTAAATGTATAAATGAGATGCATGCGTAAGTATGAAAGTAATGCCCAAAAGTGAAACCATGATATAAGCATATATTGAGTGAAAGAGTAGCTTGTTTGGTATTGTGCTCTGCGTTTTGTTCTGCTGCAGTACACATGAAGAGCAGTTTGCGATACTGCTCCACAAAATGGTTCATCGAACTATTGTGAGGTACTTTCTTCAGGAAGCTATTAGCACTTTCAGACAGTCAGGTGGTGTCAAACACTTTGGCCACCTTTTCCTGCAGAAGAGAAGCGTTCAGATCAATTTATGATAAGATACGAACACAAGAACACTTCAAATGGTTAGGATAGTAACTATTTCCAAATCATACCAACATGTCATGATACCTAGCGGATAAAACAGGCAGCAAGCTTCTGCTTCTCTCAATAGTAGATATTTCCGAATTAAAATAACTCTTAGTTGTGTGTTATATCAACATGTCATGATACCTAGCGGATACTACAAGCAGCAGCAAAACATGGAAAATACTACTGAGGTAACACAAGACAGTAACTATCTCCAAATTAAAACAGCTCTTAGCTGTGTGTTATATCAACATGCCATGATAACTAGCAGATAGTACAGGCAGCAGCAAAGTGTGGGTGCTACAACTGAAGGAACATGAGACAGTAAATATTTCCTAATTAAAACAGAGCTCAGTTGTGTACTATATATCAGCATGCCAAGATAACTAGCGGATAGTGGTGGCAACAGTAAAACATGGGAACTAAAACTGAACAAGTCATTTTGAAAGAGTCAGCAGGTTTAAAGGACATACCTCCTTTTGTATGTCGGGTTTGTTGTAACGCATCCACAATTGCCAAACACCGATGGATTGATCTCAAATTGGATGGGTGGCCCTTTATCTTGCTTGGAAACATCAGCAGCAACAGAATAACCATCATCCGAGTTGGAATCAGAATCATCAGTTGACTCACAATCCAACTCTTCCAGATCTTCACAATCACCTGTTTGTGGTAATTCTTCTACAGATTCGTTATCAGAAAACTCCTCATCCTCAGTTGGTGCATCCTCGAGTCCTAACTCTTGCACCCCAGAAACTTCATCAGGGAAGACCAACTCCTCGTCATCAGGCACATCAGAGTCAGTACAGTTTTGTTTCAGCATCATCGACAGAGTGAATTTCTCCTGGAAACAGATTCTTGGGCAGCACTTGTTCAACTGCAGCAACCCTGTCATTACCAGGAATAACAGGGTTGGTGTATTGTTCTTGAGCAAAACACATGCTTCTATTCAAACCTTTAGAACACATGCTAGCAAGTCCTTTAGAACCTCTTGAAGAAGGTGAACTAGTAAGAGCATTGACCACTGGACTCCTAGTTCGAACTAAATCAGGATCGGCATCAGAAACAGGGTATGTCTTTTCCTTGATACTTTCTGCATTTGAATCTTTCAAACTAGAACCTATACTCTTCTCATTGGAGGAACGAGTTGAGATTTTCTCATGGCCGTAAGAACTACTTAAGATTGGAACATAACAAGTATAGGGTGGACCTCTCCACGCTCCAGATGAAGCATCAATTAGCAACGACTGGAATGTGGAATTTGGAACTGCACCTACACAACAATCCAATAAAATGAAACTACTGCAAAGGGTAACAACCGCCTAAGTATATGTAAAACAACAGGAAAACATAAAAGCAATGTAGCAACTAGTTTTATCACAAAACAAAAATTAGCAGGTAAGTAAATTAGAGCAATAACTAAAGTAGCAAAAAGTTTCAAAAAGGAAGTGAAAAACATACCAGCATTGAAACGATTCGAGTTCCCGACCCAATCGGGGCCAGGAGCAATCATGGCTCCAGGAGAAACAATAGCACTGGAAGGGAGAATGGCACCAGATAAAACAAGAGCGCCGCCGGCCGGGACCATGGCACCTTGATCTCCAAGAGAACCACCGGGAGCAACCAGAGCATCGAGTCTAACAAGAGCACCACCGGCCGGAAACATGGCACCTTGAGCTCCAAGAGTACCACCGTGAGCAACAAGAGTACCAGGAAAGGGGCAGTAAGGTTGTAAGAAAGCGGGTTGGTCGGCTTGTGGTGGTGCCTGGACGAGGGTCAGGTTGGGTCGGGGGAGGGGTACCGGAAAGAATGGCGGACCAGCCGGAAAGTACCCAGGCATTCGCCGCATTCCACCGGAAACAACTACGGCATTGGGAGAGATGAAGGGCATCCGATAGGGACTGGTTGCCGGCGGGTGGGAAGAGGCGGATCCGCCCGCGACTCCAGAAGCCATCCGCAGATGTCGCCGGAGGATGAACAGTTGTGCGCCGCCGCCGGAGGAAGACTGAGCAGAGAGCTAACCCAAATGAGGAATTGAGGAAGAACGGGAGGTGGGATGGGCGGCATAAATAAACCAGAAGCTGCTTCTGGGAAGAAGCCGGGAACCTTTGACCAGCTGGGTCCCGCACTGGTGACGGTGCTGCCAGGTCGGAACTTTTTGGCCATCCCGAGGAAAAGGAGAGCAAGGGCAACCGTAGGATAGGAGCTGCGGTCGCATGTATAAGTGGCAAGCAGATTCGCGTGTCCTCACGGGTGCCCGACATAGGGAGGCAGTGCCTGTGGGCGTCGGCCGGCGGGCAGGTCTTCCGACACGGCCCGCTCGGCGAGGACGACTCGCGGCGTCTCTTCCTACGCAAAGCCTTCCGGTCGAACCAACAAGCCGCCGAGAAGTGCCCGCCGGAGCTTGAGAACATCGCCGCGAGGATCGCCGGCGAGTGTAAGGGCCTGCCCCTCCTGCTCGTCGCCATGGGCGGCCTCATGTCCACCAAGGACAAGTCCGTGCAGGAGTGGACCAACGTCCTCGACCAGCTGCACAAGACCAAGAACCTCCAGCAGCAGCTCACCCTTCCCAGCGTCCTGTGGTTCGCCTACGACGACTTGCCCAACCGCCTCAAGGCCTGCTTCCTCTACTTCGTCCTGTTCCCGAGGACGTACTGCGCCAAGCGCACCGCACTGATCCGGCTGTGGATCGCCGAAGGCTTCATCGACAGGCAGCAGCAGCAGCAGAGAGACGGCAACAAGACGACACTGGAGGACACGGCGGAAGAGTACCTCATGGAGCTGGTCCGCAGGAACCTGGTCCAGGTGACGGAGTACTACGACTATGGCAAGGTGAAGAGCTGCAGCGTCCACGACATGTTCCGCGAGATCATCATCCACAAGTCGGAGGAGCAGAACTTTGGGACCTCCGTCACCGGAGACGTCGTCGGCAGCAAGCTCGGCGCCAACGTGCGCCGCCTGTCCACCGTCGACGCCAAAGAGGACCTCCTCAACGACGTCAGGGCCGGCAACGTCCGCACGCTCTTCATGCTTGGCGCCAGCTCCGTGAGCGTGTCGTCTTCCTTCATCTCCGAGTTCAAGTTGCTGAGGGTCCTGGACCTGGAAGGTGCGCCGGTGGATCGATTGCCTGAAGAACTGCCTGATGGCCTCTACCTGCGCTACCTGAGCCTGAGGAACACCAGGGTCAGTCAGCTGCCGAAATCACTCAAGAAGCTGACTCACCTGCAGACTCTGGACCTCAAAGGAACATACGTCTCCAAGCTGCCCTCAGGGATCACCAAGCTGCAGAACATCCGCCACCTTCTTGCTTACCGCTACTACTCCGGACGGCACCCGCCCTACTACTACGCCATAGGAGTCACGCTGCCACAGGGCATAGGGCAGCTGAGTGAGCTGCAGAAGCTGACCTACGTGGAAGCAAACAAAGAGAATGGCACGCTCGCTGAGCTCGGCAGGCTGAAGCAGCTCAAGAGATTGGGGATTGTCAAGCTGACGGAACGCGACGGTCCGTGCCTCTGCTCCTCCATCGCCAAGATGACTGAGCTTCTGTCCTTGTCGGCGTCATCCATCTCCATCGACGAGCCCCTTGACCTTGACCTTCCCTCCGAGAACCCTGCTCCTCAGAGGCTTGAGCGACTCTACCTCAGGGGCAATCTGCCGACGCTGCCACGCTGGATCTTCTCCCTCCGGAGCCTCGTCAGGATCCGGCTCCGATGGTCGAGGTTGAGTGAGGACTCGATCAAGGAGCTCCAGTCTCTCCCAGTGATTGAACTTGCACTGATTCAGGCATACGATGGGGTGACGTTGCACTTCGGTGAAGGTTTCAACAGGCTTCAGATACTTGAGATTGACCATTTGACCAACCTTGAACACATGAGCTTTGGGGCAGCAATGCCCAACATCCAGAAGATGTCCATCAGGTCTTGCGGGAAGCTAAACACCATACCTGACGGAGTTGAAGGTCTGAAATATCTCAAAGAAATTCACTTATTTGCCATGCCGGAGGTGCTGGTGTCAAGCTTAAAGGAGGGAGGAGCAAATCATGACAAAGTCAGGCACATACCCGTCATTCGAGTCTACAATGAGCACCGGGACATTTCTTCCATAACTCTCTGAGGACTTCCTCTTCGGAATTTACGAATTTCATAGGACATGTAGGTAATGTCGCTCGTAATACTGCCTTAATTACCTGAAGTCGCAGGATTGGGCTCAAGGGTTTCTTGTCCTCTGGTAACGTTCACAAGTTTTTCTGACAAGAATGGAAAACCAACATCAATAAGCTCTTATAGTACTACTAGGGCATTACTTATGTAGACTTTATTGAGCCAATGCATTTTAAAATATTTATGACGAAATTTACGCTATAGCTTGTATGCATGGTATTGTTGTAAGTTCTTTTTCGTGTCTGTCAGCTGTTGTGATCATGTAAGCCTGTGATGATTTGTAAACTATAAAGGAAAACGTTTGGTATCAGTGCGAACTGCGAAGAAGCCTGCACTCGTTCTGTATTTCTTTTTTTTTTAATGAAACATTCTGTATTTCCCTGCAGTCTCCAAAAAAGATGGTGCCATGTTGGGATGCGATCATAACAAAAATTGTGACTGTTTCGCTGTCACCAAATCTGTCAGCACCCAACAGCAAAGTATAGGGATTTTCGTGACTGCCAAAGTGAGTAGGGCTGTCACAAACTTTGACAGAACGGCAACCACCTCCGTTACAGCTATGGTGACTGCTAACCTTCACAAATACAGATCCATTTGGTAATGGCCTTGCCGTCACCAAATGTAGCTCTGGATGCTCAGTACAAAGGTACTAAAGCAACGGTCCAACGCAAAATTTCATTGAACCAGACATTAGTGCACCATAATGTAGTTCATGATCAAGCCTACTGTTACTTGAGAACATAATGTTCAAGTTAATAAGCAAGTTCTCATATTACAAGATCAATTAACCAACATAAGTACATATTTCTGCTACTGAAATATTAACTCTTCTTCACCCAAAGATCTCATATACTCATGTTACTCCAAGCTTTATTTGATCTTCCAACATAATTGAGAGGACAAACCTAGGTTCCATTCACCTTAAAACTAATCATGACACCTTTAACTGTACTAGAACAACTCACCAGATTTTTTTTTCGCGAAAGTAGGCAGAGAGCTGCCCATATATTAAGAGAAGGAAGGAATGACAAAGTTTTTTACAGACCTTGGAAACAAGAGGGACAGGAGAAGCAGAAGAAAAAACAACTCACCAGATGTTTATGCATGAAAACACCATTATTCGTCCATATCTCCTGCTCGTGATTATCATGATCACCTCTATGGGATCCAGAGGTTCACTGATCATTCTTTGACACATTACCTATAGGAATGAAACCCAAACTTATTAGAATCTGTTTCAGTATCATCTGCTCTAGAGGTTCCTTTTCAAGTATTCTTACCTTCGGCAACACCTGCTGCAGATATCACTGTACCATATTTCCATTCCCAACTATTGTTCCATAATTGCTTCAAATTTTCCATCAAGTTCTCTAAGATAAATGCAACATTCAGTTAATGTGTGCAAAATATCACATAAGCAGGCTGTTAGTCCAACACAAAAAGTCAAAACCATGTTGACATGGAATCCTCTTTGATAAAAAGTTTTAGAAAACTGAACTGGGTTTATAGAACTGCACTAAGGGTTTTTGACGGCTGATCCTGAATTCAACTACTTTTGCACTAGATTGTAACAACTTAATGCAAAGCAGTAGTACTAAATCGCCATATGTATGTATAATACCTATGGCTTCTATGTTTTACAACTTAATGCAAAGGAGTCATATTCATGAACCATTTCAAATATTACACAAGCAACCTGGTGCTGCTCGAATAAAACTGTACTACTTGAGACAAATTCAGAACATAGTTCACTGACATGTTAAGCCTCCACCAGCATATACCAAATACATCCCGAGAAGGGAACTCATGGAGGAGGGATTTCAAATTCAGGGTACATGTGCAGCAATAACTGAAATTGAAGTTTGGTCATAAAATATTCTCAAAATTTTGCTCCCCTAGCACAAATCATCAGCGAGGAAAATTGGATTTATTTAAGTACTGATAAACATCATCCATAAAAATGGACAAGTTAAGTACACACAATTTCGTTTTTTATCTCAATTCACCATCTGAAATTTTGTCTATGCTTCAATGGAATTATGCACTATTATGTATCTTAACCATTTATCTGGAGAGATAATACCTTGCCTATGGTTGACACGAATCAGGATCTTCATCAAATTAGTGTGCTAGAGAATTTGACTGTTTACCAGCAAGTGAATAATAAGTTTCAGCACAAAAAAAATATATAATCTGTTGGCTGTTGCTCCTGATGAACCCAGAATCCCAGATGCTGAAAAGGAGGAACAACAAATTACACCAGCACAACATATTATCACAGGCCCCAACCCAATGAACGATTACTAGAACTAGCTAATGAAAGTTAATCCTATAACACGTAAGCAAAGTTGTAATAAACTTCCTAATTTCTAAACACCAATTACGGCTGGGAAAACCTGGTAGTCAAGCGTGAGTAGTATTACCAAACCATTGCACGAAGCAATTCCAAATTCACTAGAAATGATCATGTAACAGAGGTAAACACTATCCATATTCAGTTGCAATTAATAGCTTTCTTCATTCGCCATCAATTTCTACTGCTGGTAGCAATAACTAACTATCTTTACCATATTAAAGACGTGAGTTGGTGGTCGTCGTGGTCGTTGGTCGTTCGGCCATCCCGTCTCTACGTCTCTTTGCGCCGACAGGTGGGCCAGCCGCACAGGCATGCCTTCGAGGCTCTTCTTTGTTGTTTGGTCTTGCTCGGGCGTCATCTTAGAATAAAAAACAAATCTCTTCGCCTCTCTCCCCGCATGCCGATGGGCCCGCCGGCATCCACCCAATGAAGACAGCGGCGCTTGGATGGAGCTCGAAGGCACTGCAATGCAGCGCTCCATCGCAGGCACGCTCGAATCATGCCGTTACCCCGTAGGCACGGCAGCAGCAGCGATGCCCGGGCCGCGGCACGGCACGCCTCGTCATCCCACCTCTCCAGAATCTTCCCCTGCCGGCTGCCGCCGCCCCCGCGCTCCATGCCTGACCCAGTTCTTGAAGGTCGGATCAGGAGAACTCCAATGGGAGGTACTTTCGGCTTATCGCTGCAGTCCATGGCGTTTGACGCGCAGAGCCTGGCGCTAGGATTCAGATGGGCAAGGCGGATCAAGCTGTGCGATACAGCAGATTCTCAAGCGGGACTGCCTCAACGAACTCAGCATTGGATTAAGCAGCATAAATCTTGCAGTATCAGATGCGATGGAGCCTCGTTGATTCGCAGCCTCCATGCAGCGCTACAGATCCCAAAATGGGATGCTACTATCGGGGGGACCGGGGAGGCGAAAATGGTCGTTGGTCGCAGCATAAATCATCGCTGGAAGGAAAATTCAAGGGATTTCACCAAGAACGCCATTACTGAGGGATGTGAGAACGGAAGAGAGAGAGAGAGAGAGAGAATGGGGACCTGGAAGTAAAACAGGGAAGACAGCATTCCGTCCAAAAGGTTTGATTTGTTTTTTTATTTATTCGACAACACAATGACTGAGGGAATGGCAAAAGGTTTGATTTATTTTTCTTTTTTGTTGAGCCTGAATCCTCGGTAAAATAGGACGGCCTCTCAAATTTTTGTTGCAGTTACAATCGTGCCATCTTTTTCCTCAGTAAATTTTTGTTAAAGCGAGAGAGATTTTAAATATTTGCAAATAATTTTTTGCTGACTATAAGTACTAATCTGTATTTTGTATAAACATTGAGAGATATTTGAAGAAAACATTCTTTGATATTGAAAACTAAAAATGTCTACATTTTTGCAAAAAAGTTAAATATCAAGAATGTCTATATTTTAAGAGAGAGTGAGTATATAACATTTATAGTTTTGAGAACACATATATTTAAAATCCGTGGCAGAGCATGGGCCCTTGACTAGTTCCACCAAAAAACCAACTAACTTGCCACGCACGTGAGGATTTCGGGACTTGCAGATGTCGGGATGCAGGGCTGTACCTGGTATGGACGAATAGCTCTGCAAGGAAGCAGATGAGGAGTCGACCAATCGTGGTGGGCGGACTCATCGGTGAGATTGAAGCCATGGGTCCCGCGTGGGGAGGAGGTGAAGCAGAGGATCCGAGGGGTACCCCATAGGAATGAGAGTACGCAGCCGACGGGAGTGGCGCATGCGAGCGGCCGGCGGCGCGGCGAGGGCGAGTGGCGGATGTGGGTTGAAGTGTTTGCCCCTTCTTTTTCATTTTACCTTTTTTTACAAAGGGATAGTTGGGCTCATACCGAATACACTGGATGACCCATTGGGCTTCCTCACCTTCTTGTAGATGGCCTGTAGCCCTTGGTGAGGCCCATGACAGTCCTTTTTTTTTTCTAATGGAGTGTTTTCCGTTCACCGCGTCAGGGACAAGGAGAGAACAATTTTTGTGACTGCTTACATAAACCATCATGAAACATTGGTATAAGTAATTTTTAATTTCTTTCTACTGATATTTTGTGACCTAAAGGTGTCACCTAAAAGTAAATTTGGTGACTGTCCCACCTTGCATGTCACCAAAACAATTATAGTGACAGTCTTTTTATAGCTTTTTATAGCTGTCATAAAATCTATGGGGCAGTCACCAATAATCGATTTTCTAGTAGTGAGAAAAGGGCAAAGGAATAATCGACTCTCATGGACCAAAAATCTTGAATCGATTCGCATTTATTCACCGGTGAAACGTTTCGGAATCATGCTCTTTGGTATAATTCCTGCATAAACGATCTCCAAATGAGGCGGCGTGTCATCTGAAGGAGACCTATCAAGCTCCTCGATCTCCAAATGAGGAAATCTCACACGCTATCTTAGTGATAGACTAGCATACACTTGTTATGAGAAGAAGAGCTCAAATGGTATCAAAGAGCTAAAATTAAAGAACTTCCCGAGGGAGTATTAGTACTAGGTATTTCCAACTCCTGGTGAGTGGTAATTGGTAAACATCGCAAGATCGATGCCACATCAACATATGATTAGTTCGACATTGGCTCCGGTGATCCAAGATGATCCACTTATAAAGTTTAGTGGCATACTAGTCTTGTTTCAAAGATCAGCGACATATTTGAACACGTCGAACACGTTTAGTAACCTCATGTGCAATTTACTCTTATTTCCATATAGATGGGATATAATACATGCCCCCAACATTCACAGAACCTGATGTTACTAGAAGTACATAATTCATCTGGTTGCTAATGGGTTTATTTACACCCCCAAGAATCTTATTTGACCAGTTCAGATGGTATGATCTGTGCAATAATAGCTTTTTACAGCAGCGAAGCCCAATTAAACCCATGCATCAACCTTCAACCATCGCTGAATGAGTGAATGAATGCTACAATTAATACAATGATCCGCTACGACATGCGATCGAAGACCATCACACGCAGCGTGGCCTATTTACACTTACGCCACAATGATCAGTTAACCAACGCCGACGGCCTCGCTGCCTGCTGCGCGAATGCCGCGGCGATCATCAGCAGCGCGACGGCCGCGTGTAGGTGGGCGGCGAGGACGGGCAGTTCTCGTTCATGTTGGCGTATGGCTCGATGGTGTTGTACTCCGGCAGCGCCATCTTGTACTCGCCGAGGATCTGGCAGAAGGGGAGCCCGTCCGCCGCGGCGTTGCACCAGCTCGGCAGCCTCGTCTGGTTGTCCTCGAAGATCTTCAGCATGTACGCGTCCCGGATCTACGACGACAGAAGCACAGCGGATTTTGTCAGTTTAGGCAAGTAACTTGAAATGAAAAGTGCCAAAAAAATTTTTCTTGTGTTTCTTTTTTTCTGTTGCAACCTGCAACGGTCAATGGAAGCACTTACAGTGAATTCTGTGACCTGGATAGACTCGGTGAAGGGAGCGAATACTCCTGCCGCCTTGTACATCGAAAGGATGAAGGCGACACATGTCGTTGATTTGCCATCGCTGTATTCCCAATCATCTTGCTCGGGTATGGTGAGCAGCTGGTTGAAAGACATGCCCCGTTTCTCGGTCTCGACAATGATCCCACGAAGGTCCAATTTCTACAAACAAGCATAAATAAATAATGAGTAATCTTCTCAGTGAAGTGAATATTATTTTCCAATGATTACTTTATACCCGTAATAACAAATGACAAAAGGAAGCAAACTGTTAGCTCCCAAGTCGCAACAACATACCTCAGTTCCAAGTCGTTTATTAAGGGCTTCATTCCACATGTTAGAAGCATAATGCGGTTGCAGTCTGGTCCACATTGACATAATAGCCATTACCTGCAGGAAACTGAAGACGATGAACTAAACAGTGCAATGAGATATAATGCTCTTCTCAGCAAACAAAAGGCATCAGACAAAACTTTTAGTCATACGAAACAGATAGCAGAGAATTTTTTTTAAAAAAAATTATGCATAATTAAATGGTGCCAAGACAAAACTCTCCTACTTTGTCTAGGATTTTTTCCCCACTTATATTAAATACTTAATTAGTAATCTAGATACAGAGTTGTTCATAAAAAAGGTTGTGAGTTTCATGTAAACTTGGAATGACGATTAGTATCAATTTCAGTTTTTTTTTTTTTAAATGGCAACGCGGGGGGGGGGGGGGGGGGGGGGGGGGGGGGGGGGGGTGGTGGGGATGTCCCCACCTGATTGGTTTCCATTGATCACTGGTTGTGCTCAATGGAGTTGGTTACAACAGAGTTTCAATTTCAGTAATGACTTCTGGTTGTGCTCAAGGCAATAGAAAATATGTTGCGTACTCTTAGTATGGCATGCATGATGCATGTCCTTACTGGAATGATTGTATAGCATGCATGATGCATGTTCTTAACTTCGAATGATTTTTTTTTGAAGTAAAACTTTGAATGATTGTATAGCATGCATGATGCATGTCCTTCAATTAGAATTATCTTGTAAAAGAAACTAAAACATTATCGAGTTCTACGACAGACCAGTTAAAGAGCCTTACCAGATTACCATCAAGAGGAGGAGGATAATTGTCTGACATTGTATCAATCCAACTGAATATCATGTTATGGTAGCCATATGGTTTTCCATACATGCTTCGGGCAAAGTCCCAAGCAGCGGTTTCGTTAAATCTGGCTCGTACATCAGGGTGCAACGGCAGAAGTGCTATCTGAGGATTTGAATCATCTTTGAGTGCCATACCCCACCATTCGTCCCAGGGAACCATACTAATGATTTCATCACCCTGTCACAACAGTAAGATGTTATCTTTAAATTATTTCTAGGAAAGTAATAGGTAAAAATTCAATATTATCACTAAGAAACATACCTTTTTATTCTCATAGCCTGATTCTGCAACCCAGAGTGTGCCGTTTTTATCTTTCAAGCAAACCGCAGTGTGCCCAGCAAATGCACCAGTCACCCATTTCTCCAACGTCTGAAACCCACCCCATCGTCCCCGGATCTTGGAAAGAGCCAAAAAGTCACCAGAATGTACGTCTTCTTTCCTTATATTGGCCGACCACGGCTGCATACGTTTCTGAAACGAAGTTCCCATATGCTTCTGCAGGAACGCCAAGTTGGCATCCTGACCCCAACCAGTGTTTGAAAACAGAGGTATGACATCAACCAAGGATAACAGCGTTCCAAGCATTCCAGAAGGCATGAGAAAGATGGCAATGCCGTGCTGATTTACCTGGATGGAAATCGGAACATCAGAATTGTTTAGAGATAATGTGCTTCAATGCTGAAAGAAAAAGAAGTCAACCTTCAGAAGAAACGTACATATTCCATTTCTGCTTCTTCTTCCCACGCCTTGATCTCAAAGATGTGCTCCTTCGCTGTACTGTAGTAATCCCAGTCTATCCTGTGAGGAGTTGCGAACACATACACATCCATGCATGACCAGCTCTGTGGTGAAGCAGTCTGCAGTTGTTCCACAAAATTAAAAGAATCATCTGTTAAGACTCATCCTTTGTTAAAATCATAAAAGCTCATCATAAATTTTCATGGTTTAGTCCAACATTTTTTCTTTTTTGCATTTTACTAGTGACACTGGCGCATGACATTCAGAAAACATTCAAGAGCCGGTCCAAGAAGAAAACCAAACCTAGGATCATGCGTCCACAAATCTCCACTAAACGACAGGTTGAGCTGAATGGGCACATTGGCAACTAGTAGGCAGTGTCATTGTTTACTGGCCACCAAGCTAGTTCCATACTTCCGTTAACAAATTACAAGCCATGGGCATTCTTATCACGTAGTACCAAACTTTTATGTTAGTTTAGTTGCGGTCTGTCATTTCGATCGCATTGGCTAGGTGACGCGTATGTTGAGGAAGAGGCATTCATTTCAACTTAATTCAGGAATTAAGCGGAAAGAGATGGAAGCAAGACTAGAAGCATTTGGTAATGCGTACGTAGCAGATTATGATGCCACTAGAATCTCTAGTCATTGCTTAGTAATGAGGGGGTTGCGGAATGCGGATTCAGAGCAATGCGAGGCGAACCTTGATGCTGAGGACGGCGCCGCCGAGGCCCGCGGCGGTCGCATTGCCGCCGGCGGCGCGGGTGAGGTTGAGCACGGCCTGGTTCTCCGCGAAGCATGCGCCGCGCCAGCCCGCCGCGGTCCCGCCCGGCGCGACGGCGGCGACGAAGGACGGGAGCAGGTCGACGGCGCTGTGGGCGGTGGTGGCGCCGCCGCCGCCGCCGCTGTCGAACGGCCACGCCAGCCGCCGCGGCAGCAGGTTCCGGAGCCACGGCGGTGCCGCGGCCTCGCCCCGCACCGAGAACAGGGCCAGCCCGAGGAGGAGGAGGAAATGCAGGGGAAGGCGCCGCGCCATCGGACGGCCGAAGGAACTTGCCCGCGCGCGGCGTGAGTTTGCGCGCCCGTGACTACGGGCTTCCAGTTTTTTTCAGTGGCCGCTTGTTGGCTCTGGAGTAGGCGTGGCTGCTGATCTGGCTCGTGAGGAGGCCGCCGCGTCGGGACGAAACACGAGCGCTCGTCCCGGCTCGCGCGTTTTTTTATCAACGCGCCGCCAAGCCGCCCGGCGTGCGTGGATGCGGCAGGTCCGGCCAAGCGAGCTGATGCCGGGTGGGCGGGTGGGGCCGAGGCGCGGTGTCTGGTGGACGGAGCCGGCGGCCGATGGGGGGATGTATATGTAGGACGCGGCGGAGCTGGAAAGAGGCCGCCGCCCCGTGCCAAAAGAGGCAGAGCCAGAGCCATACACAGGCGTCGCACGCAGGGAGGGACTGCCCTGCTGCTCAGCGCTTTGCGTTGGAGCGTAACGGTTGCCAGTTGGTTGGTTGGCGGGCGGAAAACTACTTCACGGTAAAGCAAAGCGTTTGTTCTCCAGTTCAAAAAAAAAAAAAGCGTTTGTTCTCCCACCAGTTGGGCCGGTAATCTGTTAGGGCTTACGGTGCACGTCATAGATTCGGGCCCATCCTATCGCCCAAGGACGTTATCAACGGATGAAGTTAGTTGTTTAGGCCCATCAGTTGGACCTGAAAGAAAGTGCGCGAGCCACTGAGGGGTCCGGTTTCGGAATGACGTAGCTCCGGCCCATTTGGAATCTTTCATCCTCGTCCGCCTCGTGCTCGCGCAACGTTGGAGAGTGCTGTCAGCCTGTCACTCAGACGAAAATCAAACTCTCATACATCTGGTACTAGGCATTAGGCAATTAGCAAATGTACGTGCCCGGGCTCGTTCTTCATATTAGGACCGCTAGTGATTCTACTTGGTTCGTCGATGCGACGACGTCTGGCATGTTGACATTCCGTAAACGGCAGAGCCGCAGAGCTCTACGATGAAACCGATCCGCAAACACCTGACTCCCAGATATTGAATATGAATCAGGCCATCGGTGTATGTATCAGAAGAGTCGCTTCTATGCAATCCAATCCGTCGTGCCTTTTTCCCGTCTTTCACATGACTATACATTCGGATCTAAGAAAATAAGGCCTGCAGCTTCTACTGTAATAACAGCGGGCAAGTGGCACACATCCTTCAGACAATACCAGCCGTCTGAATAACCATTGTACGGCGTTAACTATAAACATTATCATGCCACTAACTGTATCTGGGGCTATTCGTAACCAGGGCACGAACAGAACAATATCATTGCACATCGTACAGCCGCAAGTACAAGCGTACAACTCAACTCAACTCAACTCTTGACGTTTATTCATAAACCAGCAGTTCACATATGTCATCACCACATTTACAGTGGTCTGGTCCCATTTCTCTCAGTCTGATGTAATACACAGGTCGGTTCCATGCAGTGTCGATTTATTCCCGTGGAACCACGGTGTTGATTTATTCTACTGAAAGGAACCGAGGAAATTCTTGTGTGTGCTTATATCTTGGTGGGGGACTTGTACCAACCCCACGGCTCATCAGAGGTGTACTCCGTGATTTGCTTCACGTTCAGATAGATATCCAGGCCCCTGTAAACAAAAGAAGGCATGTCAGTCTGATCCTACAACTCTAACCACTGTGTCCCGAGAATGTTATCGTGCCGTGTTACCCACCCTTCTCCGAGCTCTCGTCCAAATCCACTGCGCTTGTTCCCACCCCAAGGAGCCTGGCAGAAGCAGGGTTGCGAGCAGTTCACCCAAATGCATCCTGCATTGATCTCCTGCAATTATATTTTTATTTGTTAGAAATCTGTTGCAAGATTACTGCAAAAAGTTCTGTTTGAAGTTTGCAGGGATTCTAAGTTGCAAACGCAATATTTAAATCAAGGTGCCGTGGCAACTTTTCTTCTCTATGTGAAGGACGGTAAACATCGGAATGTGGAATATCACTATATCAATCGCAGCAAGCCACCACTAAATACGATAATCTCCTTCACTTGTACATACCTCACTCAATCGCTGGCATCGCTCACGATCACCGGAAAGCACAGCACCGGCCAAACCATAACTATCAAAGGAAGAAGAGCAATTGGGTAAGTTCGTAAGCTATAGACTGCATGAGATGCAAGCTTGACCCTGAAACTGTGTTAAATGACAAGTAGCTCACTGAGTATCATTGGCCAGTTCAATAGCTTCGTCTTCGGTACTAAATTCCTTAACACAAAGGACTGGACCAAAGACCTCCTCTCTCCAGATTTGCATTGATGTGCTGACATCTGTAATGATCGTGGGTTCGATAAAGTATCCTTTCTCTAGATGCTGTAAAAAAACATGAAATTTTAGTTCTCTCTCCAAATAGCATGCAGATTCCTGCACATTAAAATGCATTGGGCCTTACCTTCGGTCTAACACCCCCAGTCAAAATAGTAGCACCTTCGCTTTTAGCAGTCGATATGAACTTCTTTATCTTCTCATACTGGGACAAATCAATAACATGAATTAGATCCCTAGCAAAAAGCATTTCACAAATATAAAGAATATTAGGATGTCCCATGTCTCCAGGTCCAGTGCCATGGTACTGATAACGTTAACCTACACTATACTTCTTACTTTAAAAAGAACGCAAGTCCATTTTACTAGTACCATCAACTATTTGGTTTGTCCATGTAAACCCCTACACAGTTCTGGCTCAATTTACCCCCTAAACAAAGTTCACCCCCCTATTGACGATATCTTGTTTTGAATTCATACAAAGTTATATGTCATACCTGCCCTTCGCTAACAACGGGACCAAGCCTGCAACCCTCTTCAAGTGGATCTGACACCTTGATGTTTTTGGCCCATTCAACCATCCTCTGAATAAACTCTTTAGCAATTTTTGTCTGCAAATGTTTCATTGAAAAAATAGAACCTGATTACTATGCAGGTAACAACAATAAAGTAACTAATTTTTAATTGATACTATGTGATTGTAAAGAGGAATAAAAAGTGGAAAGTTGTTTTCACCGTCAAACATAAAATACAGTCAAACAATCAAGAAAATACTTCACTATTATGCACCACAAACCAAAACGCATTGAAATCAAAGCTGACCTAGATGGCAAACAGTGGGTCGTATATACATTCTTGCAAATAGATACTGCACATAGTATACCCCTATTTATTCAGTAGAGTGATATTGGCATGTCATATTCTCAAATTAGAGTTTAATTGTAGGGTAAGGAAAAGCTATAGCCACACAGCCAAGATTATGTATTATGAGTGACAACCAATAGAGTGTGTGAAGTACGCTAATAGGCAATACCAGCTGACAATTGAGACTTACATGGATAAGAAGACGAGATGTTGCACTGCATATCTGACCATTGGTCCAAAAGCAACCAAACAGAGTCCATTCAACAGCTGTTTGCATTTTAAAAGAAGGATCAGTGATGAAAATGCAGCGGCATCAGTATTCAGCTAAATGTAAAGAAATCAATAACTAAAGTTAGTCACAGGAGATTCCCTGGTCACCAGCGAATTTCCCTATGCATTATAGATAATTAATAAATTCAGTCTGGAGTATCTTTCATGAGATAATGAGAACAGAGGACATTATGAAACATATACGTACTGAATCGCATACATCCCATTTTATCTCTTTATTTAATTGGCATGACCCAGATGTAAAAGTGTCATGCCAGCTGTGCAACCAGTACAAAGCTTGGTCAAAACCAAAGGAAGCATGTAGACTTTTTATCACTTGCGTGGATTGATGATTCACTAATTCTAAAAATAAATTTTCAATGCCAAAGTGGTTTCTGTATGTGTTGTATCGTGTTCTTGTCCCTTCTTCTTCTTAATATAATGAAACGCAGTTCTCCTGCGTTTTTCGAGAAAAAAGTTTCTGTTCTTATAGCCTGCAGAATTGAGTAGTTCCATGAAAAGCCCATATGTCAGTTATGGGCTTAGTGTGCTTTACCATTCTGATCAGCTAAGAGCTTTGGCAAATCAAAACAAGTCACATATACCAAAATTTTGGAATCTTACAAGTTTTTAGGAATTTCATATACCTTTGTCAATGTCCACATCATCAAATACGACTATAGGACTTTTTCCGCCAAGTTCCAATGAAACAGGCTGCCATGAAAAAATGCAATATAAAAGGTAAGTACTGTGATAGAACTGCATACCTGAATTATGCTCGAATTCCATTTATATGACACTTCTAAGAAAATTAAATAACAAAATAAGCATAGAGAGAAGAATGAGACTCTCTCCATCTATTTTTGTGAGGCGTATTTTTGACAAGCACTGATACTAAGGTGGACAGGGACATGAGACTAAGACAATGGTAGAGGTGAGAGGAAATTGCATCGTAGGCCTCTAAACTTGAGCGTCTCAGCGAGCACCCCAAACATGTAAATTTAGGGGAGCCCAGAAAGTAAAATGCAAGTTCAGGGCGCGCTAGGTGAGACAAAGTGCAAATTTCTGAGGACCAGCCAGCTAGGTTAGACAACCATGCAAGTTCATGGGGGTTGGTAATAAAGTAAAATGCAAGTTCAGGGCATGCCAGGTGAGACAACCATTCGAGTTTAGAGACCAACGGCGCAATTTTCTCGAGAGGAAACAACCATGGGATCCACAAAGTTAATGCCTTGAGGGTAAGAGTGAGGTTAGGTAGTATGTAAATGTTGGGTAGAGAGAGTGAGGGAGTAAATGGAAGCAAAACAGAGAAAAAGTCACTAAATCTACACGTAAGCATTATATTTTGAAATGAATTGCAAAAATTATAGGCCTTGCAACAGAAATTTGGATCAAACCTTGGTCATTGGAGCTGCAGCCGCCATAACCTTTTGACCAGTAGCTGAACTCCCAGTAAAAGAGACCTATATGCAACGAATCATCTTGAGAAGAATGTCTACATTTAACGCGTCACATATGATCAAATGGAGAATATCTGCACCTTGTCAACATCTGGGTGTGCTGCCAAAGGAGCACCAGCATCAGGGCCTAATCCAGTCACAATGTTTAAGACTCCTGAAGGAAGACCAACTTCTTTACAGACATCAGCCAGCTCTAAGCAAGTCCTGGCAATTTAAGAAGTAGATATTTCAAATATCACTGCTTGTAGCACAAAGATGACATAACATGCAAATACTTACACCGAAGCCAATTCCGATGGCTTTAGCACAGCTGTACAACCAGCAGCCAGAGCAGGAGCTACCTTCCATGTGGCCATCAGGAGAGGATAGTTCCTGCAGTGAAAACACAAAGTACAGAACATAATATTTTAGAATCACAATAACTGATACAAGAAAAAGGTGGAACCAGAAATATAATTACAATAATTACCGAACAACTCTTTAAGCTTATTAACAAAAATATCATCTTTGATTAGGGTAAGTAAATTAAAGTAGGCCTGCCCAACAAAAAATGAACCAGACCGACAGAAGAAAAATATGGGGAAAATATGTAGAACTAGCTGAATAGAATGTGCAAACATAAATTCGCATTCATTACACACATCTGATGCCTGAGCTGAAAATAAAGCTGTATAACTGAATAAGGAACACTTTGCCTACAAGTTTTCATCATTTATACTATACAGTTATATACAGATAACAATATGGCAGGGAGAAAAGGAAAATACCAAGGTGTGATCAGCCCAACTACACCAATAGGCTCTCTTCGAAGATAGCATTTAAAGTTTTCCAGTGGAAGAGAAACAGGGGAATTTTGCTTTTTGTCCAAGGCTTCCGCCAGATCCGCGAAGTACTCGAAACACCCAGAAACATCATCCTGATAAAAGGAACATGAAACATATTAGAATGTAATGCAAGAAAGCATATTGCACACTTCCACAAGGTGTTCCATATACCATGTCCCATGCTGCTTCGTCATAAGGCTTCCCGCAATCAAGTGCCTCTAGCTTTGCCAGCTCAGACTTCCTCTCGGTTATCTGTCAAAACATATTTTCACATGAAACCGTGATACATGTGAACAAATGAAAAAATGGATGACCCAAATGTTACCATACTTTCCCCCATTGAATTCAAAGAAATGTTTTTGAGGTGTTTGGACAACAGGCCAACACACCCTGTTCTATCAGATAGCAAAAGATCGTTTAATGTAAACAGAGATTGCGAGTACTTCCCATATATAGACAGGTTACAATTAAAATTAATTTGTATATTGTGTGCCTCTGTACTCTGCAGTACTACATATGACTGAAATCTAGCGTATGGAAACCAACATTCACAGCCATCAAAGACTGGTCGGTAAATGCAACCAGGAAGAAGCTGCAGTCGAAGGACCACCACTAGTCCACTAGCAATTATAGCAAGATTTGGCAGTAATAAGAAGCTCAAGTGCTCAACCCTTCCATTCGCACTCGCAGATCCACACAGGCATACGAGTGGAGGGTACGAACCACCAATCCAGACACTGAATAACGCCCATTACAGTATTATTTAAAAATATATATATACGGCCAGACGGCCAGTCAGCGCACAGATTGACACTTCTGAATCACCCAGAAAAATATGCACAGCCCTGACACAAATGCCCGTGCGATCAGTCGTCAAATGGTCACACGCCCATCAATTACTAGGACCAAATCACTAAACAAAGGCAGCAGGAAATTTCAGAAACCCCTCGCCGAAACGGCGCCTAAACAGTAACGAGCGAAGGCGCCGATGCTTCCGAGCAGAGTCACAGCGGCGAACCACTCGAGCCAGAGGTCAACGCAGGAGGCGCAGGAGACAAGCGTTACCTTGGCGGCGATGGCGCGGAGGTACTTGGCCCTGACGGTGCCCGGCGCGCGGGCCCAGTCGCGGCCGCGGTTCCTCTTCAGCGCCGCCCGCGCGGCGGCCACCGCGGTCTCCACGTCCTCCGCCGTGCCCGCCGGGATCTCGCCTGCACGCGCGAACCCGCCACCGCGTCAGGACGCGACCGGCCGGAAAGGGAAGGGAAGTGGGGGAAAACAACGAGGGGCGAGGCGATCGAGATAAGGGGGCGCGCGGCTGGTTACCTATGTGGGCCTCGGTGGCCGGGTTGACGACGGGGAGGCGGCGGCCCAGCGCCGGCGCGCGCCACTCGCCATCGACGAAGAGCTGCCGCTGCGGGATCGTCGCCGGCGAGGCCATCGAGGAGAGTGGACTGGTGGTTGGTTGGGCTGAGCTGAGTTGATGGGATCCGCACGCTCTCCGCTGCTGCTGCTGCTGCTGCTCTGCTGCTGCGTGGAGACTCAGGTGAAAAGCGATGGGATCGATCGGCTTGCTCCGGAGGCCGACGGCTTCGCGGCGCGGATTATGTAGCGTTGATGGTTGAGGGAGGCCGTTGCGGCGATTTGTGTCGTGTTAGGCGTTCGGTTCGGCCGTGTACATCAACATGTGGACCTGTCTCGGTGGACCGAGCAGCAAATCTTGACGTGTGCAGCATTTCATTAGGCCAGAGGAGAAATGAGACGATTATTATGGTCCAATCGCCTGAAAGAATTTTGTTATGGTCCTCCTGTCCTGTCCGTGCCATTTGTTTTCTTCTGCACTGTACTCCTTTGGGTTTTGTACGCTTATCTTGGGCTATCATCCCGTTATTGTGTGCATACATGATAAATGTATGTGAATAACAAATGTAAACCGGTTATATTAAGCTCCAACATAAAAATGTACTCCCTGCATCTACAAATTAACACAAAGCTTTTGTCCATGCAACTAAGCTAATTAATGCACCAAGAGATAAGGTGAATTCATTTACTCATGGTTGATTAACTAATTTGATGGCATCCACATTTTAATAAAGTACGTTTCACTTTTTTGAGCCACTCTAAAAAGTCTTTATATTTGAGGTGGACAGAGTACCAAATAATTACTTTCTTCGATTTTAATTGGATGTCATGACAACTTTAAACTAAAAAAGTTAACCTTTTTCTTTGCGAGGAACTAAAAAAGTTAACCTAACATCATCAAACTTGAAACTAATATGGCACAAAAACTATACTGTTAGTTTATACATTGAAAAAGGTGAGCAAAAAGCTTACTTGCGCTAGCAAAATATTATGCCGAGACAACACATAATTGGGAGCACTGATTGTCTCGAAAGCAACAGGGCCAAGTGCAGCTATTCACACATCGCAGACGTGGTTGGTGGAATTATCCACGTATATATAATTGTAAAGATTCTCTCCTGTTTGTACGGCTCCACATCATTACGACACTTTTCATTTCTTGTTCATTCTTTTTTCAGAATATGAAAGGTGCCTAATAAAACACCGTTCAAGTTCCCCAAATCTTTTTTTAAAAAGAAATATCTCATTCAAATCCCCAAATCTTTAAGTACGGCACTAGTCGGACGGAGGTCAGGAGGTGGATCAAATGCACATTTTTTTTTTTGAACCTGGATCAAATGCACATTGGTTGGATATGGTGAAGAATCTTCACGGCCCAGCACAAAGAACGCAGCGGCCTTGAAGATCCATGGGCTTTTATGTGTCGCCCTTGAAGTCGAATACTAGACTTTCAGAAGCCCACAATGCACATAAAGAAATGAAGAATGAATGATGGATTGATGATGAGCGGAAAAAACACATGAACAAATATGAGGACTTCCTTTGCTCAATATGACTTACTCAAGCACACAGCGTTATTGGACTCGAATATACGACGAAAAAGAACACGAGCGAATGATGAATGGGTTTATGATGCTCTCCTCGTTGCTGTCCCATAGTTTGTTTTGTGCAAATCTCAACCGAATGTCCAGCCTTATTCCTAAAATAAAACGCTCTGGTTACTCAGACTCGTGTTGAGTAGTTTTACAAGATCATCACGTGAAAAAGCTTTTGCGTCTCACTTGTTATCTTGAGGCAGACCATGCCCCATGACTCGCTCGTCAGCGCCGGCATCGTGCCCATCGTGCTCTGCCCCGCCACCGCGGACACAGCACTTATCCGCGCGTGACGTGCCCCAGCGCAGCGTCGCGTCGGACCATTATCCGGTGTGGTCCGGGTTGCGTGCGGGAGCAGCGCGGCGAACCGACACGCAAGCACGGCGACTGATAGAGAGTGTCCCAGCCCAGGTTGGTCCCAGCTGTCCGGAGCGCAAGCAAACCGAGCGAGCAGCACTGGGACTGAAGCGCGCGACAGGGCACCTCGATCCTCTCCCATCCTCAAGTGAACTTGAAACACATGCTCCTCTCGCGCCTCGCCGCGCGGCGCCGCCCGCTGCCGCTCCCGCGCGGCGCGAATCCGGCGGCGGGTGCCGCGTACCACGCCTCGGCGGCGGCGGCGACGCGCGGCGAACCGGCGTCGTCCGGCTCCGTGCTCCCGGACACGCTCGACCGGGGCTCCGACGCCTACGCGCGCAACACCGCCGCCGTCGGGGAGCTCCTCGCCGACCTGCGCGCCCGCGTCTCCCAGGTTAGCTAAGCCGGCCCCCCTGTTCTGTTCCGTCGCTCTCTCTTTCCTGTCGCGCGCGCAACAGCTTCTCTGCCTTGCCTCTAACTAACAGCTTGTTCCCGATCCCCCTCCTCCCCCCACCCTGCTGCTGTAGGTGCTGCGCGGGGGCGGCGCGGAGGCGGTGCGGCGGAACGCGGCGCGGGGGAAGCTGCTCCCGCGGGACCGCATCGACCGCCTGCTCGACCCCGGCGCGTCCTTCCTCGAGCTCTCCCAGGTTCGCTCTCGCCGCCGCAGCTCCACACCCCCACCCCCCCCCCCCCCCCCCCCCCCCCCCCCCCCCCCCCCCCCCCTTCTTCTCACTTGTTATGTTAGGTAGTAGGTGGCAGTGTGAACTGAACTCTGCTTTTATCTCCGGATTGGAGCTCAATGTTCTTGGACGCAGTCCTAAAAAAAAAGAAAATCTTCTTGGTCGCAATCCCCGATCAACCCATTGCGCACGAATCAAAATCGAAAGAGTTTACGGTGCTTACGAGCCTGTATGCGTTAGTTTTCAGCAGACATCTGCAGTCAAGGGCACTGCATTGCATCGTTGTCGTGCGTCCCCATTCGTTTACTCAAGAAAACAGTGTTCTGCTGGCGCCTACCTGCCCTGCTGCCCCAACCATGCGGTTGGCATTACCACTTGAAATCTTGTCTGTCCAGCAGAGACCAGACAGCGCTATATGCAGTATGTTACTGGTACCCAACTTCTAACTTATTTCAGTGAACGCAGTTAGCTAGCACTTGAAGTCTACTGCTGGCATTTATTTATTTCTTAAAACGAAATAGAGCGAACTTGAACCGAAAACTGCAGTCGAGTTTCCCATGATGTAACCCTTGTGAAAATAAGCAAGCAAAATATGTAGATGGAGGGCCAACTTCTTGCTACTGATATAAATTCGGAGTCCCTTTCCTGCAAAATCACAGCTGGCTGAATGCTAATCAAAGCACTGTTTGCATCTGTGCACATCATGCAGCACTTCAGGTGCTTATGGAGCATCGCAGCACCACCAGCAGCGCTAGGACCTGTAAGCTGCTGCTCAAGCACAAAATTGCTAATGTTAAGGAATAGTAGTAGTATAGGACTCTAATTGTAGAGTCCTTATCCTAGTCTAAGATTGAGTCATGTAATTGCCCACTATGGGGGCTATTATCAATATATATCAACTATCAAGAGGCACGACACAACTTCTAAGGGACAACCAGCTGAAGCATCACAAAACATGTATACTTCCTTGAAAAGAAAATACACAAAATAAAATAAAATAAAACCGCGAACACACATTTTCCCAGAGATACTGCATAAGGCTGGGCCATAATGTAACTGAAATACCCGTTTCTTGAGAGTTTTTTAAATGCCTTGTGGCGAAGTACCTCTGTATATTTAGAAGTGTCGATATCATGTAGAATATAAATCGTAGGTATACGGTGTTCTCGAATACATATGTTGATGATATTTCTTTATGATACAGCTTGCAGGCTTGGATGTTTATGATGAAGCATTACCATCAGCAGGTATCATAACTGGCATAGGACCTGTCCATGGACGATTGTGTATGTTTGTGGCCAATGACCCTACCACAAAAGGGGGCACATACTATCCTCTTACTGTAAAAAAGCATCTGCGAGCACAGGAAATCGCTTCTGAATGCAAATTGCCTTGCATATATCTCGTTGACAGTGGAGGTGCTAATCTCCCCAGGCAGGCAGAAGTTTTCCCTGACCGTGATAATTTTGGTCGAATATTCTACAATCAAGCAAAGATGTCATCAGATGGCGTCCCTCAGATTGCATTAGTTTTAGGTTCTTGCACTGCCGGTGGGGCTTATATTCCTGCAATGGCTGATGAGAGTGTAATAGTTAAGGGAAACGGAACCATATTTCTGGCTGGTCCACCTCTTGTAAAGGTCAGTATCAGGCAACCATTTGTTGATTCAGTTTATTTTTAGCTTGGTGAAATGTTGACAAAAGCCTTAATTATGTGTTGAAGTCTAAAGGGCGAAATTTGTAGGCTGCTACAGGAGAGGAGATATCTGCTGAGGATCTTGGTGGAGCATCAGTGCATTGTAAGGTATCAGGAGTCTCTGATCATTTTGCACAAGGTAACCTTTATCAGCACTTGCTGCATCATATGACTTGTTTACTGCCCTTTTATATATTAGTAATAAAGCGAAGACGGTCTTCTTCCATTCGTTAAAATCTGCAGCTTCGTTACACTTTACTGTAAGAATAATGATTTGTCCCTTTTTTATCTGTTGTCTAATGCTTCTTTATGTTGTTCTTCTGGTCAACTTATTCTGTTGCTGTTACTCTTTTCCTTTTACCCATTCCATGTAAATTGAATGCTACTTTCTGAGTCAACTGCTTCAATGTTTATTGATGTAGATGAACTTCATGGACTTGAGATGGGGCGAAACATTGTGAAGAACCTGCACTTGGCTGCCAAAGGAATAAATATGCAAAATTCTTCCTGTGCTTACCAGGAACCATTATGTGATGTACAGGAACTTCGGTCAATCGCGCCTGCCGATATGAAACAATCATTTGACATTCGTTCTGTTATAGCTCGTATAGTCGATGGAAGTGAATTCGATGAATTCAAAAAATTGTATGGAACAGTAAGGATTTCTCTTGTGTAATAATTTACTTACTATCACCTGCATTCTGTATCTCATGCATTGAGACAACTTAATTGGTTTCATGTTACATCGATGCAGACTCTGGTAACTGGTTTTGCAAGAATATGTGGCCAGCCAGTTGGTATTATTGGAAACAATGGCATCTTGTTTACTGAGTCAGCATTAAAGGGTTCCCACTTCATTGAATTGTGTGCTCAGCGCCATATTCCTTTGATATTCCTTCAAAATATTACTGGATTTATGGTATGATATCCCATTTGCTCTTTCAATTACATTTATATTTCGTAAAATACACACAAACTAAACAAATTTATTACTGTATTGAAGTTGTCTGGTTAAAACAAAATCGTCATCTGGCTAGACTGTTAGTGCAGAATATAGAAGTCGTGGGTCTTAGAGGTAGCTGTTGCTTCAATAGTGCAGAATATACAAGCTATATATGGAACAGTGATATACTGCAGGATTAGTACAGAATGATTGTGGATGCTAAAACTTAACACGCAAGTTGGTTTTGTTTTAAACATGACTTGTTTGGCCCTTTTGAATTACTACTTGCATGCTAATTCTTAGTTTGTCGGCTTTAGGTTGGGTCGAAGTCGGAAGCAAGTGGTATCGCGAAAGCTGGAGCAAAGATGGTCATGGCGGTTTCCTGTGCCAAGGTCAGGCATTTCTAGACCCTTGGATGACTTACAACAACAAACCTTGCACCAACATAACTTGGCAATAATATATACAAGATTTTCTAAACAGGTTCCTAAAATTACAATAATTGTCGGCGGAAGTTTTGGTGCTGGCAATTATGGAATGTGCGGACGTGCATACAGCCCAAACTTTTTGTTTCTTTGGCCAACTGCTAGGATATCTGTTATGGGAGGCATCCAGGTAAGAGTGCCTCGGACTTGCTAATGCCTCTAGTAGTTTATATTTTCTGTATTGACCTAAAAAAGAGTTGTGTTTGCTGCTTTACTAATACTAATGGCATCATTGCCTGGTAAAATGCTACGTATGTAAATAGTGGAATTGTTGCCATTTTTCGATGCTTTGAAGCTGGTGGTGCTTTCTGACAGAATTTTCTTAGTCTTTGAGGATATCTTATAAAGTTCCAACCAGTCAGAATGCCTCATATCTTGTCAAGAGTCGCAAACACTAGCACTAATATGTTCGTGCAAAAGAAAATATAGAATGTCACTCTTCATTTCTGAATGCACAAAAAAACAGGATGTTTTGTGGGTTCTTTAGTTTCTTCCGTGATTGGTGGAAGTTATTATAGATTTCATCCTGGAGTTTCGTATCAGTGATCATGTTTGTCTCATTTTAGCATATTCGTGTGTTTGAAGCTATTACAGTCATACCAAATATTTTCCTGGTATTGCAATGTAATTACATATATTTAACCTTTGCAAAATGAGTCGTGAGTCCCGCCTCCCGGGACTATAGATTGTCATCCTGTGTAATGCTCAAAACAGATCTAAACTGTTCCAGTGCCACCATTCTCATTGCGTTCTCTCTTAAACCTTGTTCAGGCAGCCGGTGTCCTGGCACAAATAGAAAAGAACAATAAGAAGAGGCAAGGATTGGAGGTAAAGACCGCCCTTAGCTTTGATTGCCAAAATGATTGTTCTTGATGACTAAGGCTTGCTTGTTCACATACACAGTGGACCAAGGAGGAGGAAGACGCCTTCAAAGCCAAAGTAGTGGAGGCTTATGACAAAGAAGGAAGCCCGTATTACGCAACCGCTAGACTGTGGGACGACGGGATCATCGACCCTGCTGATACCAGGCGGGTGTTAAGCCTGTGTCTTTCTGCTTCGGCCAAGCCAGTTCCAGAAGACACGAAGTACGGTGTATTCCGGATGTAAATGATGCATTACACTTACACCTACATATCCTTTGTGTATATAATAATACCATAATAATAACAGCGTTCATGCGCCAATGTGTATTGAACTTTGCCTTTAATGGCTTGTTCTGCAAATAAATTTTCGTCCCCAGTCAGTATGCTTTGCCATTCTCGAATACTGAATACTCGACCAAATCTAAGACCCAATTGGAATATAGATCGTTTTTAGGTTTGTTACTGATTCAAACTTTTTTTTTTTTGGTTTCTGACCATCTCTATAAACAGATGTAGAGGGCAATTTATGATTGATGCTATGTTTATATATTGTCATAATAAATGTTTTCAGGGGACTGAACTAAATAACTGCATAGGAACCTCAATTCAAAGTGTTACGTATTGCACACTCTTTATGTCACACCTTTATATCAGCTCGCGAAAGACATTTTATTTCGAGGCGAACACTCTTTTAGCATTTTTTTTGACAGGCACTCTTTTAGCATTTTGTCTTAACAATTTTATATCGAGCACAAATCGTAGTCTCTTTTGAGTTTTTTTTTTTTTTTTTGAGGGAAAAATCGTAGTCTCTTTTGAGTGGACGAGTTACCAGAACATTCTAAACAGAGATCCATGTAAGACATTGATAGAATTCAGCCTGGCCCATTATACGGTAAAGCTAATTTTGCTCCCGCCCATGAAGCCCGGCCCATCACTTCCAAATCAACCAACCACCAACCAATATACGAGACTCTGACGATGTGCTCAAAAAAAAAAAAAAAAAAAAAAAGAGAGAGACTCTGACGCGCAGTCCACAGTCCACGCCACGCATCCCGCGAGTCCACCGCCGTCGCCCCACCACCACCCGGCCCGGATCCGCCGCCGCCGCCCATGGCCGGCCGCCACGCGCCGCACCTCCGGCTGGCCGTGCCGCCGCGGCTCTCCGCGCACCCTTCCTTCCGCTTCCCCTCCACGCCCCTCCCGACCCCGTCCAAGGCTCCCCGCGGCGGCGGCGGCGGCCCCTCCTCCCCGTACGCCGCCGCGCTGCTCCGCCTGCTCGCGCTGCACGCGCTCTTCCTCCTCGGGCCCGCAGCGCGCGCGCTCCCCTCGCTGGCCCACGCGCTCGCGCTGCCCCCGCTCCTCGCGCTCCTCTCCGCCGCCGTGCTCTTCATCCTCCACCTCGGCGTCAAGACCCAGCAGACCCACCACCCGTTCCCGGCGCTGCCCGCCCTCCTCCGCCCCGCGCTCGTCATCGCGCTCTCCCTCCTACTCCGGTTCGTCGCCCTCCGCGTCCTCCCCTCCCCGGGCCTCCTCGTCCTCGCGGACTCCGCCGGCGCCCTGCTAGCCAGCGCGCTCCGCCGGCCGTCCCGCCGCCGCGTCCTCGCTGTATCCGTCGCCGCCTTATCCCTGGTCTGCATCTCCCCCTCACCCTCCGTGCTCCTCGCGCTCCCCTTCGCCTCCGGCTTCCTCTCCTCGGCCGAGCAATCGGCCACCGCGCGGCATGCCACCCGCAGCCGTCGAGCTCGGGCGGCGGCCTTTGCCCTCGCCGCTGCTTTTCTCCTTGTGCCGGCACTTGTGGGACTCTTCTTTCTTGGTGGCAGCGACCCCAGTGATGGGGACGGAGCAGTGCCACTGGGCCGGCTCTGGTGGCTGCTCCTCAATGCTGCTGTCTTTGGTATGGCCTTGGGACGACGGCAGCAGCACGAAGGCGGCAGTGGCAGATCAAGCATGGATTTCGCCATGACTTTCTTATGCGCACTTGTTCTGGAGCTGGTATACTACCCGAAGATGTATTTACCGGGCTTCTTGATCTGTGGGTTCCTCTTGTGGATTGCTAGCAGGGAGCTGGCCCCTTCAGGGTATGTTGAGCTCGGGAGCGCAGATGCCTCGGAGTCAGTGTACGAGGCAGTCATGGGGCCAGTCAGGCATATCATGAGCGAGCGGAAGTCGAGGAAAATCGCCGCATTCCTGCTGATCAATACGGCTTACATGTTTGTGGAATTTGCCAGTGGGTTCATGAGTGACAGTCTTGGGCTGATCTCTGATGCTTGCCACATGCTGTTTGATTGTGCTGCTCTGGCAATTGGGCTCTACGCATCATACATCGCTAGGTTGCCTGCGAATGGAATGTACAACTATGGAAGGGGCAGGTTTGAGGTGCTGTCAGGGTATGTTAATGCAGTGTTCTTGGTTCTTGTCGGCGTGCTGATCGTATTGGAGTCATTTGAAAGGATTCTTGAGCCTCGGGAAATATCAACCAGTAGTCTTCTTGCAGTTTCAATAGGTGGACTTGTCGTGAACATCATTGGATTGATTTTCTTCCATGAGGAGCATCATCATGCTCATGGTGGTAGCTGTTCTCATTCTCACTCTCACTCGCATTCTCATTCCCACTTGCATTCTCACTCACATCATCATGGCCATGAAGATCACCACCATCATGATCATGATCACAATCACGATCATGATCATGATCACAATCACGATCATCAGGGTATTAACCATGTGAAGGCATGTGAGCATCATGGAGATGTGAATGAGGGCCATCAGCACAATCACCATGGAAACAGTAACAACGGGGACAGCGTACATAACAGCCTCAGAGATAACAGTTGCAAAGAGAAGCATAGCCATTGTGACAGCCATGACCGTCATCATGACCATTTGAAACATTGCCAGCAGAATGGAGATCATGCTCATCAAAATTGCAGAGACATCAGTATCGAGCATCCACTTCTTCAGATTCCTCTTGAGAATATACATTCTCACTGCTCAGAAAGCCACTCTTCAAGACGGGAATTAAGTTCATCTGAGACAGGAAACCGTAAGAAGTCAAGAGAGCGGCATCACATTGACCATAACATGGAAGGAATCTTCTTGCATGTCCTAGCTGACACAATGGGAAGCGTTGGTGTCGTAATATCAACCTTATTAATCAAGTACAAGGGATGGCTTATCGCCGATCCCATCTGCTCAGTATTTATTTCAGTAATGATCGTGTCTTCTGTTCTTCCCTTGTTAAGGAATTCTGCTGAAATTTTGTTGCAAAGAGTGCCGCGGAGTCATGAAAAGGACTTGGCGATAGCTTTGGATGATGTAATGAAGATTGAGGGTGTCCTTGGGATTCAGAATGTTCATGTGTGGAACTTAACCAATACCGATATCGTAGGCACTTTTCACCTACATGTATCAGCAGAAGCTGACAAGTGTTCCATAAGAAATAGAGCTTCACATATATTTCATGAAGCTGGGGTTCAGGATCTGACTATCCAGATCGAATGTGTTCAAAGATAGCAACAGTTGTCAATAGTGTGATAGGTTTTGACATAGAGGACATTTTTATGGCACTCAATGCAGGAGCCATCTTCCTCAAATGTATCACGAAAAGAAATATGTTTTTTTCTAATACACATGCATCTTGTCACTTCGGAATTGCGTAACGCAGGATAAACTTGTTGCCACTTCTCTTATTGTCTCAAATCATCAAACACCAAAATCGACTTGATTTAGCATTGTCTTAGATGACGAGAACGTACCATATTCACTTCCGTGGTTCAGTTATGTGGGTAAAATAGAAGTGAACATAGAATACATATGGGATATCTCATCCTTTGGACTGTTAAAAAAAAATAAATCCATCAAATGTTCCTCAAAAAACTGATCAATGACCAATGGTTTTCTATCTACGCATTTCTACACCCTAGAACGTTTTGCCTAACAGAATTACAGAAAGCTATACCCATATGTAATTCCTCGTTTTCTGAGGAAAACATGATTCTCTTACATGAAGCAATTTATTCCCCTTGACGATAATCTAAACCAGCTCCATATCTCCATGCTTCAAGGTACCTTCTCCATTTAAATTTGTCCCTCGGCGGCAAGGATTCGACCCAAGACCTTGCAATATGTAAGAAAATAGCAAATGCCGCCAGATAGCTAGAGTCCTCATAGCACGTAAATATTTATCTGATATTAAGGATAGATGACAATCGTACCTCACAGCCGGATCAATAAAGGTGCAAAGAAATGTGTAGTAGCCAAGCATCAGAAAATGGCCTGACCATTCAAGGATTACTCCAAGTTCAACCTGGATGAAAGCGGAATAAATACTAACGAACTCCAATTGCCAGGCCAGTCTGATAGGAGTGTAAAGGCAATGAACTATGAACTAAAATTGAAGAAAAGTGAACACATTATCTATATTCTACCTGCTTAAATATTGAAGGAAGAATTTGTGGCCGGCTGAGCATTACTAGGCCTAAAGTTTTCACCAAAGGTCCAAACTGTATCACATCCTGCCGAGCAACAGTTTTGTAAATATGAATGGCACGACTGCTTTAAGAATATGAGTGTGTTAAATTTCTGGGTCTCAGTACAGTGTATGAAAAGCAACCTGAAGAAATGGCCGAAGTACCGAATCCCCAAGTTTCTGATGTTAAAAAGAATTGCAGATTGTAAGATAAACCAAAAAATTACATAATAGTATATACCCTATAATAACAAGTTACCTGCATCGACTGAAAATTAGCAAAGAGAAGCTCATTAACAAAAGTTGGTGAAACATTGATCTGCGGGCGTACTGACATTGCTCGTTGGAACAACCATGATGCACTCAAATTTGGCTGCAATAGAAAAAGCTGAGTAAGATTTTGCTTGAAGTAATACACAAATAGCTATAGAGTACACTGACCATGTAAGGGTTCAATAGTCGCAAGCCATGAACATCCAGAAAATCTCCTTCAACTGCTTCATATATACCTTTAGCTCCAACAGAAAAAAAAAGATGTGAACTGAATGAAAAAGATACCAGCCAAAAAAAAAAGAACATGATTCATAAGTAGATAAGTAATACTCAAATTCATCTTGCATTGATATCTCAAACTTTATAATTTTACATATTACAATCTGGATTGAAAAATTATGAGAGCACCATGCAAATTTGGTATTAAACTTTGATGAGACCCCAATTAGTCACCTCTACACTGTGGCAGCAGCTCTATATTCTAGAGCTAAATAAGGTGCCATCAGGAGAATGTGTCAACCTAAAATTGCAATGCTGCTCACTAGGATGATTCACCGGTAAATAAGTAATACTCATTGCTGTTTTGCATTAATATCTCAAGTTTTATTGTTTATATATCACAATGTGAGCTGAAAATTTTAAATCGAGAGTGCCATATTTGGAAAAGCGACTTTGATGAAACCCTGATTAGTCACCTCTACAAAAAGGCAGCATCTATATTTTCTAGAGTTAAAATCTGGTTCCATAGGGGAAGGTGTTCACCTAAAGGCAAATTGTGGTGTTAAGCACACTTCAAGTTGAATCCTTAATAGGAGGGAGTTAACACCAACATCAGGATCCATTATTCAAGAACATTTATACACTGAGTGATCTATAATAGAGCAAAGCGTATTTGTTTATCAAGTATTAACGATTTAAAGCCAAGAAAAATTCGGAAGACAAACCATTTGACAAACGACCAAGATGTCTCGTCAAACTTCCAAAACCTCCAAATGAAACAGGTGATTGTATTCCACTAGCATCACCAACCTGAAGCGCAAAGGCATAGTGATTAAAACAGGAACTGCAGGACCATTAGGCCTTCGAATGAGAGAAATCACGTGCCTGTAAGATACGGTCAAATGCAGCTGGCAAGGGGCTGAAATTTTGGAATCGATCGCATGAGATCAGCGCACAAAGCAAAATAGAAGTATTAAAGATACGGAGAGGGAAGAAACTTGCTGATCCATATTGGATTCGCATGTTCTTTTGTCATCTGAATAACACAATAGAAGGATGTAGACTATACCTATCCCGAAAAGTTGGGAAAATTCCATATATAACTCTCCTTATATCCAAATCTTCAAGACTCACAGCCTATACAAATAAAAAATAAATCAAAACTAAAACATGGTTGCTTGAATGTGCAAATGAAGCAAAGAGAGTATAATGCATATAAGATGCAGGCGAATAGACTGTTAATTTTCATTTCAGACTGATTTTGATGTTCTTCTTACAGAATGATGCGAATAGACTGATTTTGATGTTCAGCTTGTAGATGCTCTTCTTACAGAATAAGCAACTAAGCAGTTATGACACAAACCTATGAAGTAGATAAACTTCCATGGAGACATCAGTTGATTTGTAGTAAATCAAGGCCCATTACTGTGGAAAAGTATCAGAACATGAGAGCTGAACGGAATTATTAATAATGCCATATTGGACTCAGAAGAGTAAAAGAAGGGTTGTGTGACTTATGTAACATCATGACCCAGTCTCATATGCTATATAAAGTTGAGACCCTGAGGATACATAACAAATTTCCTTTTCCTATGATCATGGTTAATCTTTACGGCAGTGCCACTAACAAATAACATTTGCATATCAAGGTGAAAACATATACAATGACACGATGCACTCTTTCCTTGCAAACATACCAGATCACAGCATAATAACAAAAAGCACATTGCATGATTTACTAATCATTATTATATGCCAATCTATGGTTGCATTTTAATATAGCTGCCAAGAAACGGACAAAAAAGTAATTTATTATACAAAATTGTTGACAACTGGACAAGACATTCTGCGAGTTTAAAACGTGAGTCACCTGGTAAGAAGGCATCAGATCCCAGAACAGCTCCAGAAGTTCTTCAAGCTTTGGGCCTCCAAATTTGGGATCAACATAAGTGAACATGTATGTAGTACGATCAGTGGGACCAGAACCAGCAGGAAATGCCTGAAACAAATGCCAAGATTAATCTTGACATGAAAAAGGGAAAACAAAAAGAGAGGAAAGTATATCCCATCTGAATTCACTTTTAGTAGTTCATGTGACACTCTGATACTGTAAATAAGGATGGTTGAGAACTGCATAAAGAAACTATGCTAGATGCTCTTGCAGCATATACACATTTAAAAATAGAATTATTTAATACTCAATCATGTATCCTATGGAAATGTTGTTTTGATAAATCAATTCATGTCTCAAACCTTATGTTAAAAAAAATACATATTTAAGAAAGTAATTACCTCCCAAAAGAGTTGTACCCCTGAATTTCCGGCTCTTTTTACTGATGAACTACTGAAAATAACATCACTTGTTGTATTTCTGTCAAATCCACGGGCCAAAGCACCAACAACAAGGCATACCCCATCTGGTTTTCTACCAGACCGAATCTTACACAAAGACAGAGGAGTTGTAATGAACTTATAGAGTGAAATTTGATAACATGACTCGCAAAAAAAAAATTGATAACATGTTTCAGATTTTCTCATGAAAGCTAGTAATAGTAAAACAAACTACAGCAACAGCAGCAACAACAAAAAAAACTTTTATCCATGCAAGAAGGGCTCAGCTACAGATGAAACTTGCAAAAAGTCAAATGAACTAGAAAAGAGGAAACAATAACAACAATATATGATACAATATAATATTATTTCCGCAGACCAAAAAAATAAAGAAAACATCAATATAGCCACATGAAAATTCTGAGAAACAATGTCCCTATGTTTCACTTGCACCAAGTTACAAAAATAAAGTTTCATTTCCATGTACTGCGTTCTCATCTTTGGATACATATGATTGAATCAGTAAATCTTTGTATGTGAACTACTGTTTATATAAACTGTACAGTTTGGTTTCCGCACAAGCCGATCAATTGTTTTATGCTTAAGCAAAAGTTTCCAAGTAATTGTTCAGGGTGCATCCTTAAAAGCATAGAGCAGAGCACAAGAAAGATATAGGGTTCGGGAAGTCTGGAACATTATAGTAAGAAACTCCCATTTTTTTTATTAACGAGTAAATTTGAAGCAAAAAAGCTTTGAAAATTAAAACAATATCAGTTTATTTTTTATGAAAAATATAGCTTCTAAGTAATGTTTAAATATATTGTGTGGCTTCAAACACATAAAAATAGAGGAGTACCTGTCGCACGATTGGGGAAAAGTTACCCATAGCATCAATGACAAGACGACAAAACAAGGAATCACCATCACTCAGTTTTAGTACCTGGGAAGAACAGTGGAATATTAATACCTCCTTGCCTGGAAAGATGCACTATGAAATACCAAGCGGAATGATACTATTTATGAATGAATACAGATAATAAAATTAATGATTTTTTCATTAATAAAGTAGATTATTTTACTAGTTGAACCAAGAAGTTATACTTATAAAATCAGATAAAGATAACACAGGTCAACCTATTAAAGATGTTCACAAACTATAATAATAATCTATTATAGAGAAATCCCAACTGGCAAAAACAATTCCAGTAACTGTATAAATGTCACATCATTCCCTAAGACCTTAACAACAAATAAAATGAATTTCAATCAAACAAGTTGCTATGTTCCAAGGAGACAACAAAATTTTCTTACTGCGATATCATCATGAACAGATATACTGGACAGACTTTTCCCCTCAAATATCCTCCCTCCTGAAGAAATGAAGCGCTCTTTCATGATCTCAACAACTTTTGCAGGCCTGGAGAGGTTAGATTGATACATCAGCACTATTGCTTTGTCTATCTTAAGAGATTTGTAATGCTCCGAGGTTTCCAAGGTTTATTGTAGTTGGCATACACATCATAGCACTAATAGGTCAGTATCACTATCAGCCTCATCACCATACCATATGTGGCTGCTCCTAATCACGAAATAGTATCAGATGATCATCCTAATTCCTCCATGAAAATAATGTGCAAATTAATTGACTATAAACATAATTTAAAAGACAGGTAATTGAGCCTACAAATAAGTGGCAAAGGCTTATATAACAATAACTATATAAGATTAGTCCTTTGTTATTAACCACCAATTTAGACATTGAGTACTTTGTCTTTGGAAGTTAAAGAAAAGTGCATGCCTATTCCATCATATTGATGCTATTATCTTGCATTTGTCATGAATCAAAATCATGCATGGACACATGCATTTTTCAGATTTTGCAATCATGAGCCATCACAATACCAAGTTACCATCAAACGAAAGGTCCTGTTCATGTGGCATCAGTAGGTAACTTACGAAATTCCAAGATGAAGAATGTTCTCTACCCAAATTTCCCCTTTATTCTCAAACCCACATCTATTCTGTGAAGTAAAAATGATGTGATTGTTCAGAAATAAAGGGTGGTTAAATAAAAACAAAGTGTCCTTAACTGATTTGATGATTTCTAATCTGAAGGAACTTACAGGATTGAAGTCACTTGAAATTATCTCTTCAACCTCTGCCTCTGAAAGGATGCCGATTTCCACAATTTCCATGAGCTCTTTTCTCGAGATATTCCACTCTTGTTCCCTCTGTTTAGCAGGTAAAGGTATACATTTCATGTTTCAGTAAAATATTATTTAGACAACTCAAGAATAGCCATATAGGGTCGAATTACCCCTTTGATTTTGTTTCTTTCGACAATTCCAACTCGAAGGCCTTTAGAACTGAGAGCAGTAGCTACAAATATACCTAATGTGCCACCACACACTAGTACATCAAAGATCTCTGCATCAGCACCACGACCAGAATCAACCAACGGTCCTTGAACACGCATAACAACCTCAGGGATTTTGGAATCTGCAGGCAAATATTTCTAATTAGGGAGACACATAAGTCTGAAGTTACAACTGTTAAACCTAGCTACGAAAACTCGATCCTAGAAATACAGAACCAAGTATCAAACATAACTGGTCAAGATGCAGTCAAAATAGTGTGCTCTTCCCATCTTTAATAGAGCAAAGACCAGGGAAACCATAAATAAAATAATCTGATACACATGATGTTTCGACAGTGCAAAGCCTACCTGATTGCTCATCACGTATGCTAGACCATATTTGATCCAATCTTTTCAATGCACTGTATGAGTAAGCCCCACCAGCGCCCCCGACTTCTTCACCACTAGAGATCTTCTCCATGATCATCTGCATGATTTAGCGAGCGGCGTCAATTCATCATAAGGCAAAATTACAGGATATGCTGAAGAAAACCAAGGGCAGATTCAAACCCAAAAATCATGCATGAGTTACTATCTGTTAAGAAACACAAGTCCACTATCCTACTAGACTGAACAAAATCATGTGGAGCTATGTGTCAAAAATCACACCACTATGTGAACCACTAACTGGTATCCGTCAGCGTGGTACCAATTTGTGCGTTACAGGCTTACAGCAGCCAGATAATCTGCTTCTACTGGAGCAACAGTTTTTTTTTTTTTGTCTTTTTACCATTTGCCTTAACATGTTTATATCAATAAGCGCAACAATTTTTGTCTGTTACATTAATTTTTTGGGCAGCGAGCAACACTTTTGTACAAGGAATGCTCCAGAAACAGTGGATTTGTTGCTCTTTCTCTGCTCCTTAGTTTTTGAACCGTACTCGCTTCGAAATGGTGATACCAGAGCACTAAAATAAACGTCACTATGCCGCACAACTGGTACCGCGATCCGCGAGAATGCACTCCAAAATTAAATCGTATCACTGCCTTCATCCCAAACATGTTCTCCTTGCGACTAACACGCTGCATTAAGCCCTTCAAAAGCGACGGCGCGCGGAGACAACAATAAGCCGTGGTCAGGAAGCTCACCTGGGTCCTGGAGGGCGCCGGCGCGGCCTCCCCTGCTGCCGCCGCCCTGACGCGCACGCGCCGGCCGGCACACCGCCGCGGCCCGGGGCGGCCGCCGCGAGCGCGGGGCGGAGCGGCGGCGCCGGCCCCGGCGGAGACCAGGGGAAGGAGCGCGGGCGGCATGAGGGGAAGGCGTCGTGTCGTGGCGCGGCGCGGATTTCTGGAGTGGGCTGGTGTCGTGGCGAGGAGTAGGGAGATTGGCTTTGGGTGGATTGCGCGCCACTCGCGCTGATCCGGCGCGACCAAACGGTTTGGAATTGGTGGGCTTCCCCTTCTCCGCGACGTGGTCCACCTCGGCGCCAAACGAACGGAAGCGAACCGAATAGCTACAGCCAGGCGCACGACAATTGTACCTCGAGAAATTTCAGTGTGGTTCAAGCACTGCAGGGTAAGAAAAACGCAGCAAATGCCACTGACCCAGGTCAGAATAACTGAAAATCCCAGAGCTGCAGAGCAACAGCAGTTCGCTGGGGCGTGGCAGCAATAACAGGCAACAAATCCATGTTTGAATCCGCAACAAACATTCTACAAAGCTACACGATTTAATTATGAGCCACAGAGGCAATTGTTGACAGGAATCGATTCAACACAATGCACAACAGCTACTAGGATGACAACTCATCAAGGCAGCAGCTATTCTTTCCCCCACCAACTACGGCACGCTGTAGACCAGCTTGCCACGTCAACTAAAACGAACAAAGGGCCTGTTCGGCTGATCTAATGCTGGCTGGTCTGATGCTGTTTGCTGCTGGTGCTAGTTCATCTGCTGGGTACGAACAGCCTGGTGCTAGTTTATTTGGCTAGTCTGACCAGCCGAAATATTAACAGCCGAACAGGCCCAAAACCGTTCCTCAACAGTACAACACAATGTTTGACAAGTCACGAGACAACGGCCCAGGTCCTGCAAACACTTGTTCTACTGCACTGTACAGTTTACACTTGTGCAACAGCATGGGAGGGCTGATTCGCCACGAAAGCAGCGCATCTCCTCGGCCACGGATGTTTGTACCCAGAGTTGTTACCTCCTCTGCCTTTTTGATTCAGACTGCAATTGAGGAGACAAAAAAAACAAACATACATTAGCAAAAGGGTGATAGAAGAAAGTATTTGTGTGGGTTCAATTGCCATCCAAAATGCAAAAATAAAGGGTTCAAATGTATGTCCAGTGACAGGTCCAAATCATTGAATTAACCTGGGTCATAGGCTGCTAGTTGTGGCCACATTACAAAATAAATTTACTAGCTCAGGTTTTTTTTCATACATTTTGTTCTTACATTTTAATGGGCATGCTATAGCTAAAACAAAGCTTTAAGAAACATGTAAAGATCAAATGGAATGGCTTTTTATATACACAAACATTTATGAAGCACAAGCAAGAGCAGCCTCCATTCTATAAAACTCCAGCATAAGATAATAGTTATAGCTAAAATGTCTGAAAGGAGCAGAAAACAAAGGCATGCCCAGAAAATATAAAGTTTCAAATTAAAAAGAACAACTAAAGATACTTAGGTATCAGCCAAGACAATAAAACCATGCACTCCAAAGTCCAAACATGGTGCAAACTCAGATACCATGTTCTAGGAGCTTTTCATCCAAGGAAATAAAGGAATCAGAAATGGTGCCTAAGAATTTGCCAATCTCTACAACATAATATATGGCATTGTTTGCAAACAATACCGAGAGCTCAAAAACAGTTCAAAAGATGCAATGCCACAAATGGACATATAACTCATAACAAATAAAAAAACAAAAAACCCCAATGTTTAGCTATGAGGGAAAAGGAAAACACATAATCACCGACACAGTATACAAAGAACATTTCAGCCTACCTTAGGTTCAGAATTAGGTGAAATATCAAGCGCATTTGGAAGTCTCTTTGATCCAGTATCTTTAATACAGTCTGAGCAAACAAAATGATCAAGCTTCTTGGCCTGTTCAATGCCCATGCCCATGCAAGATGGATGGAACCTGTGCATTATAGGATATGAATAAGGCAGGTTCCCAACAACATGTTTAAAGGACAATGGGAGCATTAAAAACCACAGACAAAACTCTGTACATTCACTAGTTAACTTCATTTCTGTTTCCACTATAAGACAACCATGAAAAGAAACCTGGATATACTTCAATTTTTATTTAAAAGTCTGAGCATATATGGTTCCCGTAAGATCTCCTATGTTTTGCATGCAAGATAACGGCACCCAGACTATTAGAATATTAGACAAAAAAAACACGGACATGTAAACCAACTATGTCACGCACAAATTAAGAAGCTGCCAGGACCGCAACAAGCTTGATATAGACTAAAACTTTTACTGATCCAACTTGAAAAATCTATTTGTTCAAGAATGGGATCCATAATCATAGCAGCATTCTGCACAATGTGGCATAAAAGATGATGCATTCAAGATGAAATGGTGTTATCTTGTACAGCAAAGGAGAAAATAAGTTGAATTCCTAGATTTTGCTGGATTTGTGACTTGGCAAGAAACCTACATCCTTGGTGATCCAAATCATAATCATGTTAGGATCACTATACATTGCAGTTTGGGACAATGTAGTAATGCCAATGACATGCACTACCTCCGTTTCAAATGATTGTCATTCACAACCAGTCCAGACTCCAGATTCATAGCCAGACAACAACAACATATCCTTTTGTCTCAAGCAAGTTGGGGTAGGCTAGAGATGAAACCCATAAGAATCAAGGGCAATAGAAACACAAAAGGACACAAGATGAAAGGTAGAGTTAGAGGTAGACAAAGGGCAGCCCGGTGCACATAGCTCCCGCTTGCGCAGGGTCCGGGGAAGGGTCCGACGACTTTGGGTCTTTTGTACGCAGCCTTTCCCTGCATTTCTGCAAGAGGCTGTTTCCAGGACTTGAACCCGTGACCTCATGGTCACAAGGCAACAGCTTTACCGCTGCGCCAGGGCTCCCCTTGGAGATATTCAGGCACGTTGATTGCTAGTCTCCAAGCGCTCCTATCCAAAGCTAATTCCTTGGAGATATTCCACTCCTTCAGGTCTCTCTTAACCGACTCGTCCCAAGTCAGGTTAGGTCACTTTATATTATCGACTCGCTTTATATTCCTCTACCTCACTTTATATTATCGGCTCGCTTTAGAACCCCTAAGAAATTCATAGCCAGAATGACAATCTTTTTGAAATGGAGGTGGTACTTGTTTCGTAATGGTGGCCAAAAAAAATTACTGTGAAACTATCTGCATTCTACATGAAGTAAATGGATACAACAGAGGCATACATCAGTAAAATGTAAGGTACAAATCTCTGAAACAAATTTACCAGTCCTTGCAGTCATCACACTGTACCATTAGATCATCAGGGTTGTATGGCATCTCGCATTTGCAGTACCTTGAACAGAAAAGCACACAATCAAATTATCAGATGAGCAAACTGAAAATGTGCTAACAATGAGGAACAATGGATGAAGAAATGGCTTGAGTTCAGTTCATACACCGCGACACGGTCTGGGGTGAAGGAGCCGGAGGCCGCCTTGTACTCGAATCGGCAGAAGAAGTCCTCTGGCCCGACATTATCCAGCTTGGTGTAGTTCTTGAAGGAGTGGACGATGCACTTGCCCTCGATGGTGTGGGCGCTCTGCAGGTCGAAGTGGTCGGAAAGGAAGAGCTCCTTGGCGCCGTGGAACTGGCGGCGGCCGCCCTTGGACTCCTCGGGGCGGTAGTACCAGCGGACCCGCACCCGCACGCTGCCGCGCCCGTCCGCCTCCATCCGCTCGATCCGCGCCACGTACGGCTGGTTGTCCGAGTCCGATGACCGCATCAGCACGCAGTCGCCCACTTCCCCGGCAAGGACATTGCACAGGCATCTATAAGCATCAGATTCCTCGCCGGAGACGCACGCGCACGGCGGCGGCGGGAGCAGAGGAGGGTGGGGGAATGGGGGCGCGTACCTCGGACGACCTTGTTGGTGCCGCGGATGGTGTACGAATCGACGTCCTTCTTGCCCTGCTTGGTCTTCGCCATGGCCGCGCGCGGGGGGCGAGGGTTTGGGAGGGGAGAAACCCTAGGCGGAGACCGCGGGGGAGGAATGGGGAGGGGAGCGGAGGTCACGGAGACTCTGTTCTGCTCTGCTCTGTTCTGTGGTGCTTGGGAGGGAGGAGCAAGGGCAGTTTCGGCCTTTTGGAGAGCACGGATTACCGACATTATTTTACTACTGCGTTACACTTTTTCTGGGTGAATTTTACTGCATTGCACCCAGTGTTTTGAAATTCGACTTGAAAAAATTTACCGGCAAAAGGCGATAAAACGAAAATCGGTGAAAATCTACTGGTTTTGGTTCGATTTTTTTTAAATTTAAATGAAATTTGGTCAAATATTTCAAAACCGGTCAAAAGAACACCAAAACCGGCCGGTACCATCAAATACCGCCTCCACCGGTAAGACCAAAATTAGGTCGAAATTTTTTCACTGGTTACGCCATAAGGTTGTCATCCTGTCTTGATTTGGCCCATGGATGAATTTATCTTAGAGTGAAATACACCAAGAGCCTCATTTCAAGTTGGTCATCATACTCAAAAGGACCATGAGTATGATGACTAATCTTGTTGTTCTGTGCTGATACGACCATGAACCGTGATCATACGCATTTATCTGACATATTACATTTTCAATATGGATTCAATTAAATGTGATCAAATACATGCATGTCTTCTCCTTTGCATCTCCTTTCATACTTATTCCCTTTCATTTTTTTTCCCTATCTGTGCTTATTCCGGTTTACAAACATAGAGTCACTCGACTTTGTCGCTGACTCTCTGTGCCATGGATGCTCAAGCACAAGCTATAACGACAGAGAAGCCAAGATCATTTGTATCTTATTTAGTGACTCCATATGTATTGAAGCTTGTGTGCCTACGCTCGCACGCCCGACTGGTCAGAGCAGGGGCTCCGGGAGCGTTTGCTCCTGTCGACCGGGGCTCGAGCCGTGGCACCCACGGGCACTGTAGCTTCTACAGTATCTGGAGAAAAAAATCCCCTCTCCTCCCCGGGTCAAAGCACATGGTAAAGACTCGCGCCGAAGCTCACAACGGCCAGCTGAGTCCCTGTGTAGGATCAGGGAGGGGGTTCGGGGGTTTTCTCGGCCTGCGTGAGAGGCTCTTCTCCTTAAGTAAATGCCGTCGGGGGCGGTCTTCCCCCGGCAGGTCGAGTTTTTTTTATTGAAGCATGTGTGATGTCAAAAGTATATTTTAAGTCAATACGATCTCTAATTGTTAAACAGAGCCAAGGACAAGTGTAACTTTTTGTCCATTTTTGTCATAATTCAATAGCCTACTAAAAGACGTATCATTGCGTCGCCAGGATTGTGGTAGCTTGTTACAATTCAACCCACAGCGACCACAATTCAACTTCAATGGCAATGAAAGTTTATTGTATCGGTCTACCCTTGGTATAGTAGACAATCAAGTATTTAGTCGTATAATCAAAGACATAAAAATAAGATTGATGAAATTTGGTATTAATATGACTCACAGGCTTCAGATGAACCTAACTGTCTCTCTTCCATTTTCCTCTCCCTGCATCCATTCCCACCAGTGCCACCGTATAAGAAAAATAATCGTCGAGCTCTCTTCTGCCGAGCCGTACGGAGCTCGTGGGAGGATCACATAAACCACCTCCTTCATTTGTTGCAGTGCCAAACTCATCATCTTCGTTGCGGGTTTGAGTTTGCACGCGTCGTCTTCCTCCAAGGCGCAGCCACACGCTGCTATGTTCCACCGTCAATTCGTCCACATTCAATGAAATGGCCGCAAGCTGTAGGAATGGGCTCGCCATGTTAATGCTGAGGGTAGGCCAACCACCAGTGATGGAGCTTCAACACAAATGGAGGGGGGGCTTTGTAATTTCACAGAAAATACAAGAACAATAACCATTTTTCTGTTGATTCAATGGAGTTTCGTTGATGTTGGGGGGGGGGGGGGGGGGGGGGGGGGGCACGGGCCACCCTTGGTCTTCAGGAAGCTCCGTCCCTGCATGCGCTTGCATCGCCATGATCTGATGCAGAGTACATAAGGCGGAGCTAAGATTTCTTGGCTGGGCATTCATATTTGTACAATGACGACAAAAAGATTCTAAAACAGTACCTAGCTATCACAGCCTCATCTTAACTTGTTTGAATAAATGTAACCAAGCAGTCATTCAATAATTGATCTCCCATCTTGTTTCTTAGCTTATTCTTTATATAATTCATCGCCAAAAAGACCCTCTCCACACTAGCAGTTGCAACAGGGAGAAGTAAAACTAACTTGAGAAGCTTGTAGACATAAGGGTACATAGTGTTTCTCTCTGTTTTAACAAGTGTAACTGAAAGATCTCCAATGTTTTTTATATTTCTGAACCTTCGCATTTCACGGATATAGAGCTTCAATTCAAAGCTAAGCTTGTGAAGATCATCAGTTGAGAAATCCAAAGGATAAAACTCAGCAAGTTTCAGCAAGTGTTTCTCATCATAGGATTCAGCAAGTTACAGAATACAAGTAATTTTTTTTGTCCAGAAAATTTGGGTATTCATATGAGTGCCCATGACTCTAATGAGCTCCGCTAACCGATTTTGGTACCGTATCTAGTTCGAAAAGTTGAACGGTAACTCTAACTGAGCCGGATTGATTTTATCTATGAACGTGAAAAACGACATGTTCTTGTTGGTTTTGTAAACCATAGTATGATTCTGATGTACCCCAACGAGCTTGAACTCAATTGACTAGGGTCAACACAGACTTGTATAGATGCCAAGTTGGAGCGAAAAAAGCAGGGGTTGAGACTGATTGAACCCAAAGTGACACGACTAGATAACTTTATTTTGTGAAACAAACTTTTTGGTGTTAATGCAAAAATATGACAACTTATCTAAATGTTCTAATAACTTCAATAAAATAAAAAAACAAATCCACCTTTCATGTACATATTTAAATGTTCTTAAATGCGACTCAGAGATGTGCAAGATTTTATGTAATGAGAAGTAGCAATTTTTTTTGTCGTTTTGGCCCGGTCTTTTAACTTTTAATTTGACCAGAAATGTTTATCATAATATGTCTTAAAAAGTTTGTAAACACGTTGATGGTTTTTGAACTTGTTCCACAGTGTCATCCTAATTCGTAAACTAGTAAATAATTTGAGGGTGGCTGTAATCGGAATCAGAAATGGTCTGAAAATTATTCCAACGAGCATGCGAGCAGGGTTGGGGCCAACCTTCGTCGAGCGCCTGTGAGGCCGGGCGAGCTAGGCGACGTCGTCCGGCCAGCACATTCGCGGCGCGGCGGCAGCGCGCTTCGATCGGCAAGCGCGGGCGCGGTGAGATGGCGGCCTCCAGGGAGCACGCGGGCTGCAGCCTTGCATCGCGCCCGCACCTCGAGGCGGCGGCACCCGGCGAGCGCATGCGTGACGAGACGACATTCTTCGGCGAGCGCGCGGGCAGCTAGCACGCGTCGCGCTTGACTCCGACAAGCATGCCAACTAACTTGCCAAGGAGCGAGCGGTTGTGCGGCGAGGCAGCGAGGCGTTCGGCGTGGGCATGCGCGGCGAGACGACAGCCTTCGGCGAGCACGGGTGGCTAGCAGGCGTTGCGCTTGACTCCGACAAGCATGCCAACTTGCCAAGGGGCGTGGCGGTGGCCACCGACGTGCGTGCCTGCACAGGAGCGTGGACACAACGCTGTGGTTCTCTTCGGTAGGAGGGCCCAGCCAGGAGACACGAGAGCTAACCATATAGGAAAAAGTCTATTTTACTATATGAACAATGGTTGATCAGTTCCACAGCTTTTTCAGGGCGTACGTGAACCTTACCCCCTCCTCTCTCCTCCTTCTCCTCGGCTCCTCCCCCTCCTCTCTCTCGAGCAGCAGTACTTTATTAACTCTTAACTTCTTGTGACACTATTCCTCAAGCTCTGACCACCTCGTACTTAATTGACACGCCTAATATAAGAATGGGTGTACATAATATTTTGTTTTTCAATGGTAAATAGTTTCATTCTAACAAGATATTACTTTTTTCATAGAAATAGAAAATACAACAAAAAGTTAACATGATGTTCCAAATGAACATGTAGGAAAAAACTATGGCTCTCATAATGCCACAATGAAAAACTTTATAACCGGATTAGTCATTACATCATCGCCATGTATCAAGACAACAACTTGACAGATGCATTTTATCTAGAAAGTTCATAAGAAAAACAATTTTAGGATAATCTTGGTCACTTCGTATTACTGCTCATAGAGGTAGGTTTTGCGTATGTGCGTTTATAGGAGTGAGTGTGCGTGCGTTGTGAGTGTCCGAGTTGTACCGTGTAATCACAAAAAAAAGTCAATCTACATGCTAAATATTTTATTAATAACTTGCAGCTTATTTTAAATGAATAATATCACTTTTTTACAATTATATATGATGTAGTTGAAACTGATTGTTAGTCACCGTTTGATGGGGAAAGGGAATTCACACTCTGTTTCAATATATTCTACCCGCACGATCAGGAAAATGTGATTTATTTGGCCATTTGGGAAGCCGTTAGCAAAAAAAAAAAAAAACGTATACCTTCATAGTATGGCAAGTATATATTCTAAATTAGATATACTAGCAAAAGTGCCCGTGCGGTTGCCACGGGCTGATGAGAAAAAATCTACAATTAAATTATTTAGTAATATGTTGTGTTTTTGGCTGTGATACATTTTTGTGTACAAAGAATGATGAGTAATCACAAGTGAACATCAAAACTAATAACTGAAGACCGTGAATGTCCTTCATGTGTCATCAATCAGGAGAAATAAACATACCTTCCCGTGTTTCTTTTCAGTCAGAAGTCTGCCTAACAAATTATCCGAGCCCTTGTGAACATGCAAATCCGTCCTCATAGCCAGCACCATATCTATATCACCACATTGACCATTGCTTTTTCAGACAAGGCTTCTGAGATGAAGCTGATTCTTAGACTGACTCCGACAGAGGAGCCAAAACGATAGGCAAAGCAGATTTGCATCACCGATCTCTACTGTGCATGGTGAGTTCGTGCTCCAACAGAAGAGGCATGACGGGAGGCAATTTTAGCTTCAAGGAGAGAGAAGATGCAAATATGCAATCCCTCTCTCCTGAAAGGCATCCGTCGACGCTCGCCCCGCGGCGGGGAGCTCGAGCCATGGCAGGCCGAGGCGGCGCGGACGGGGCGGCGAATCGAATGGCGGGCCGCGACGGTGCGGACGAGCCAGTCGAGCGCGGTGGCAGGCACACGCGAGGGGCTGACGCCATGCGGGTTGAGGTGGTCTTCACTGGCGCGGCGCGCAGAGCGGGGCAAGCGGCGCAGGGTGGCACAGCCGACGCGAGCGCGCATGGCGGGTGAGGGAGGGCCTGGGGGAGCAGCAGGGGGCCATGGCGAGGAGCAGCAGAGTCCGCGACGCCGCCACGCGCCGCTAGCCCGCCTGCCCGCGCGACTTCGCGAAGCCCGTCTGCCTTCGCGCCAGCCGCCGCCACGAGCCCGCATGCCCGCGCATCCGTGTGGAGGAGGAGCAAGAGGACGAGGAGGCAAGGTCCTTTGGGAACGCCGGTGGCGCCGCGGTGTCGTCGTCGAGGCCCCGCGGCTTGGTGCTGCGGATCGCCTTGGTCGGCGCAGATGGTCGGCGCCCGCCAGGACAAGCTGGAGGAACGGGCGAGAGGTGCGGAGGGCGAGCTGCGCACGTCCCCGGCTCGCCGACCCGGACGCCGTGTTCGCGGGCGTCCTCCCCCTGCTCCACCTCGCCGTCGTCTTCGCCGTGCTCGCGCGCCCAGTCGAGTTATCAAAGTTTTTCGTCGACATGGCCGCCAGATGACCGTCGCCGCTTCCGTCGTCGATTCCGCCCCACCTGGTGAGCCCCGTCTCGATTCCTTACACCCGGAAGTGCGCATCGAGCTCGCGCACCTCTCTCACTCCGTTTCCCTCCGAATCTGCAGCCCAGATCGCTGTGGGACGCGCGCGCGCAGGGGACATGGAGCCTGGGGCGTCGGGAGGAGTGCAGCTCAGCGGGGCGACGGGAGGAGCGCGCACGCGCGCGGGCACGGCGGCAGCAGGCGCGCGAGCGCTCGCGGGCGCCGCAATAGGCACGCGAGCGGACGCAGCTGAGGCGCGGGCAGGCGCACCGCGCGCGGGCCGGTGCTGGCAGGCGTGCTGGCGCGGCGAGGCGCGCGCGACGAGGGGGCGTTGCGGCGCCGGAGAGACAGAGAGAGAGCTTGGCGTCGACGGCCTGGTCCTCACGCTCGCCGCGCTGCTCTTCATCATCCTCGCCACGGGCTCCGGCTCGCCGCCCTGCTCTTCTTCATCATCCATTTGCCTCTCGAACTGTTGGAGACGCCCCTGATAATTGGCTCCTCCGTTAACTGTTCACGCGAGCTAATTTTGGTTTGCCTCTCCAATTTGCAAATTGCTTGTTGGAGTCAGTCTTATATCACAAACCTGATTAGAAAGGGTAAAGGAAAAACTGAGACTCATAAAACCTCATGTGCACAATTGAACAAGCAGCACCATACCAATCTCATTTTTTTTTTCATATTGCAAGGAATTGGTCCGGGTGATTTATCTCTATTTTTTTCAACTTCATTATTGGTCTTGGTAACCTCTAAATTTCGTGCATTTTCTTATGAGGGTACCATCCTGCATTCTCGATGCCAAATAATAATGAGGATAAAGAAGCAAACATCACAAATCACAACCACTCATAATCCAACTTCTGATTAAATTAAAGTTATCTAGAGCGGAGTCGATCGGTTTAGCTTCAGATTACTACTCTCATACCAACAATATATCGTGCACAGTTGGCAAGATTTGGTGCCAACGTGGCAAAAAAAAAAGTGCCAACATGGCAGCTTGGGATGATGAACGCACCGCACAGGTTCATAGACCTGTGGTGAAATTCACTCAACTATAACTAGCAAGCATCCTAATTCGAGCTAAGGACCCGGATCCAAACAGTGGAATGGCAGTTTTTGTGTACCCAAATTAATACGACACTCTTATTTATGATGCGAGAACGTATATTGTCATGCTATGCTTTTGATCATCTATGTATGAATATATATACTACCGCTTAGTGATGCATGAAGCCGGATCATGGCAAGGCGAAATGAAGTCCAAACCATGCATCCGATGTGCGCGCCACATCTTCGTGCAACTGTCTCAAAGCACTTGATAAGTTCCTCTTGACAACGCACCTACCAGTATTAGAGGTAACCCACGGGCAACTAGCTGCCGGCGATCGAAGCTGCATGCATCGCCGTTCACTGAACCTAACGCGGCGGTGACCGTGGCAGCAGCCGCCTGCCCCGGCGCTGGCCGCGTTCATGATCGTCGGCCAACGGCCAAGCAGCAGGAGGCCCAGCCGGGCGGCCGATCCTGCAGTCGGTGGACGCCCGGCTGCGGAACGAATCGGTTGACGCCTCCGGTGACGACGGCGCGCTGAGCTCAAGCAAGCGCCGAGCAGCATGGACGGGACGCCTGTACGTGGCCGCGCGAGGGCAGCCTCTTCTTGGCCTTATCGGCCGGTGGCGGCGGGTGGCTGCGATGCCCGAGCAGCGCGGTTGGTGACGCGTCCAGGTCTGAACTGGCCGCGCGCCGCCGTCGTCGCGGGCAGCCATCTAAAAACTCTTCTAGTCAGGCCGTACCTACGGCGCCGGGTTCGTGTCTTCACTCTCGCGTACCAAGACGCACGCGAGCTGTATATGTGTGCACTGCAAATCCTTCGTCGCCGGCACACGGGAGGGTTAATTGCTCCGTGTCGTGCCCCGCAAGCGTCCGTCAAGCGCGCGGCGAGTGGCCGTGTTTTTTTAATTATTGAGAAGAGGGCCCCTCGGTTTTCATTAAAAAAAACCGTTCAAAGTTTTACAAGTAACAAACTACCAGCAAAACAAGTTTGGTGTGGAAACAGGAGTGACAGATTGATACCCATCACCCCCCACCCCATCACCCGCCCAATTGGCGCACGATTACAAGTCGCTTACTAGATCGCTGGTGGCCTGTCTGCATACTCCTTTGTTATTTCATACTGCACTCCATCCACTCATGACCCAGGATGCTACATCCATGTCTTGGCGGATCTGTACGTATATACACAGGGCATACTCTCTTCATGACTTTTGCATATTAGGAGTCGGCTGTAGATGGCCCTTTTGTTGGATAAGTCTTGCTGAGTATTATTTGCTCAGGGTTTGTGGCCTCATAATTTTGTTGCAGGTAATGAGTTTGCTTCTGCTGACGCGCTTGGTGGAGGCTACCAGTGGGAGGGACAGACACCTGAGGGTTGAACCGTTCACTGAGAGCCCAAGCTATGAGCTTGTTCAGGTCCATATCGTAGGGCTTCGATGTGCGGCCCTTATCGTTGAGAGCTTAGAGGTTAAATAAGACTTCCGCTGTGCTACCTACGTGTTTTAAATCGCTTAAGACTTATTGTAATAATATAAAGACGAAATTTGTGCTATTTATATGATGTACTATCTGTGTCTATTCACCGGCACTTCCGACTCGATCCTGCAGGAAGCGGTAACGCTTCAGCCCACCAATTCCAAATCTAAAGGTGGGAGGTATGCAGATTAAAGGTGGGTTTAGAGGAGGGTACACAAAATTTAGGTGGGGGTCATTGGTCGTATAACTCTTGCTTTATTAGTTTAAATTATAATTTATGTCATTTATATATTTTTTTTTCTTTACAGGTTGATTCGTCTCGTTCTAACATCAACAATAGAGGGTGCTTTCTTGGCACTGAAGCTTGTTAAGACAAGGCTTCTAAACAAAATGGGAGATGAGTTCCTAAAAGATTGCTTAATAATCTACATTGAGAAAGAGATTGCAGTAGAGTTCACACCTGATAGTCTTATCGATGACTTTAATGATATAAAGAAGCGTACAACTAGCATGAAAGGTTAGATTTGTTAAACATTTTTTTCCTGCGCTTTCCCTTTATGTAATGAGACTACACAATTTTTAATGCATACATAGCAAGAAAATTTTGTTATATATAGTCAAACCTACTATAGCTGTTGACAATCTATGACTCTATGTTACTATATGTTGAACATGTTTGGACGACCCCCCCCCCCCCAAAAAGTCGAATTGAGGGGTCCTGCACTGACAGTGGCGCCGCTGCTCTGGATATACTGGGAGAGGTAATTGGCAATTAAAGGTATTTGTATTTTCCTTTATGGTTTCTCTCTCTCTCCAGGACCTAGTCGCTGCCCCCCTTCCTTTGCAAGACCATCTCGCCGACGCATCGTACATTCAGTTCCTCCAGATTGCGCCCCCAGCCGCCGCCACCACGGCATCTCTAATCCAACTATGGATCCCGTCTGGTCTGAGCCTCACGTACTTGGCGGGCCCTTTTCATCTGATGGTCGGCCCCTGCGTCAACATGCTGCTGATCTTGCCTCCGGCCGCCTTTGCCACACCCCACCATACTGAAGCGTGACTTGTTAGCATTAATTAAGAGAACTACAAAGAGGCTATGTATTACATAGGTAGAAATGAGTCAATTTACAAGAAATATTTTATTGACTCTCAACTTTTGCTGACAATACCTCTCGAGCTCTGACCATCTCGTACTTAATTGACATGTCTAATCTAGGTCACATGATGATAATATAATGGCTGTAGCAATATAAGAATGGGTGTACATAATATTTTGAATTTTAAAAGGTGATTAGTTTCATTCTAATAAAATATTACTTTTTTCATAGAAATAGAAAACTATACAACAAAAAGTTAGCACGATATTCTGAAATGAACATGTACTTAAAAACAATATCTCTCATAATGCTAATGAACACTTTATAACCGAATTAGTCATTACATGACCGCCATGTATCAAGACATCAACTTGGCATTGGTGCCTTTTATCTAGAAATTTAATAAAGAAAACCAATTTTAGGATTATGTTGGTCATTCCGTATTGCTTATGCGAGGTTGGTACCACCCTACCCACAAGTTTGCTTAGCTGCTTCCTAGGTCTGTGATGTTGATAATCCCTCAAATTTGTAGATTTGTTGGTGTTTGAAGGCGAAATTTTCCTCTTCACTTTAAGAATAAGTCGTGAATCTATATATCTTATATAGATGCAACCCACTAAAGGTCATTTACTACTATAAAGCTGAACTCTCATGAGGCCACATCATCTGAATTGTTTCAACCGTTGGATCCCGGCCAGCAGCAGATCCCCTCCGTTGATTCCTGCTCTATCTTCGTGCTCTGTTCTCCCTCCCGCGTCCTTCTTTCCTCCTCTATCATCTCCCCACTTCCCTCTTCCCTCCAAGCATTACACCTCCAAATAATGGCTTCACAAGTAGAGTCTGCACATTTAGTAGCTCTAATGGCATTAATCCTGCATCAATTGCGTAAATACCAGTCCAAGCATCACATCCCCTCCCGTCCCTGCCGTCTACGTGCTCTTTCCTGCCTCCCATTGCCATTCGTTTCTTGCTGTTGCCCTGCGCTCCACCTTGCCGTTGCTATTGCTTTCGGTGTCGGCCTCAATTCAGACAGGTTCTAAAAATCAATCCATTCAATTTTGCATTCACCATGTTTAAGATTTTGGTCATTGTTGTCTCAGATTCTTTCCATTTTTCTCTGCACACCAACTGTTCGATGCAATGTCCCTTACAATATCCTCCATGAATCATCTCTGCAGTTGTTCTGCTCATGTGAATGGATACCCACTGCAGCATGTGTGTTTGATTCTGCCCAGAAGTCATATCCAGCCGATGCAAGCATTGCTGATTGACCAGTGCTAGATCAAGACATGCATCCTCCATGTCATCCAAACTTCGTCAGGCGAGTCAGTCACACCTTATCCTTACGATCAGCTTGCTTGCTCCCTGTTCTGCATAAGATTACTGGATTGTGTTTTTTCTTTCTGCACCTCTATTCTCTATTTCGGTTTAATCCGCTTGTGCTTCCCAGGATTAGAGTCAGGTACATCAAGCCCTTCGTATTACCAAGTGCATTGTTTCGCACCATAATTAGTTCAACAGAGAGATTTGTCTTGCTCATTTGCCTACCTTCGAGTGGTCTGATAAATTATGGCTATGAATCAGTGAGAATTCAGCTATTATGCATTATAAAGTGATATACGACGCATATGGATCAGCCTACATGAAGCAACTCTTCTACCCTTTAACCGAGTCACACCTATCTCCTCCCTTCACAGATCATGTGCTATGCTACAAAGGTGAGCTCAGAAATTTTATTTTCATTTGATTAGCAGTACCCTTCACGTGATGTGAAGAAATTACATATTTTATTTGCCAAAATAAAATTTTCATTGGGAAAATTTCCCACTGTACTCGATAGCATTGTTTTTGTGAATACATAGGAAGTTCTTTGCGTGGCTTTGTTTCCATGTTTGACAATATAGTTAATCTCCATATTATAGTAGTTTCCTATTGATACCTTCAGTAAGCTTACATATGAAATTTCCAGTCGAGATATACGTTTTGCCATATGTTCTACATCAAGAACTATTTCACGATTGTGCTACAAAGTAAATAAACCTTCCTTACCTAATTATACGTAGTCAGGTCTTCTCGCAAATCAAAACAGGAGACAATCCTCCAGTGCACAGCATTCATACTTTGGTTCAAGATCACCTAATCAATTTCTATGCACTTCCTACTTTAAATTTCAATGATACCGATAGTATTTTCACATGTTGTAGATGCACACATAGCTAAATTATATTGGTTAGCCAGAAATGCAGTAGCATGTATGCGAGTACGATACAATGAAAAATATGACGGTGAATGTCAGCTGAATTGTTCCATATATGGCTGTCATAATTGATCCAGTTTATTATTTTCTCTATTTTTCATCCTTATATTTTTTATGTTTTTCATATGTATTTCAAAATGAAAGCAAGAATATAGTCATAATCATAATGCTTACTCTATTTTTTACCCTTTCACGTGATCAATATATTAACTTTTTTAGATGTGTTGCTATACGTACTCTCAAAGTTTAGACTTCAAATTATTATCAACCATCCTTTAATTATATGATGTTTGAAATTTCCGCAGCAACGCGCGGGGTATCAAACTAGTTATTTTGGTCATACGAGAGAAGGTGCCTTCTTAGCATTAACTAAGAGAATTATAAAGGGCATTTGTACTGCATATTGTACTACATAAGTAGAAATGAGTCAATTTACAAGCTAAATTATTTTATTAATAATTTTCCGGTTTATGTATGAGGGCCGATCAATCATTGCAAGGCGAAAAGAAGTCCAAACCATGCATCTAATGTACGTCAGATTCGCGCAACTGTCACAAAGCACTTGATAAGTATTAGATACTATGGGAGAAGCCTTCTTTGCCGAGTGCAACAAGTACTAGGCAAAGCCATATATACACTTGGCAAACCCTTTGCCGAGTGTAGCATTTGGCAAATGGCTCATGGCAGACGCCGACCGGCAAAGAGCTCTTTGCCGAGTGCCATTTATCGGGCACTCGACAAAAGATTTGCAGAGTGCCCAACTTGGCTCTCGGAAAGAAAAATGCAATGATGGCCGCCGCCAACCACGTCTTTGCCGAGTGCCGTGGGCCCAGGCACTCGGCAAACAGGTAGATTTTGCCGAGTGCCCCAGCCCCAGGCACTCGGCAAAGATGGTCACTTTGCCGAGTGCCAGGAGGTCGTACTTTTCGTTGATAATTTGATTTCAAACGAACAAGTTGTCAACATGAAAGTTTTGTAACTTCTCGAGATCTATAACTTTTATTTACAATTTCTCCATCCAAAATCATTTCAAAAATACAAATTTTCAAATTTTAGAAATTCAAACGTACTTTTCGCTGACAATTTGAGTTCAAATTTAAAAAGTTGTCAACAACAAAGTTTTATAACTTGTCGAGATCTACAACTTTTGTTTTTACTTTTTCTCCATCCGAGATTGTTTCAGAAATTTGAATTCAAATTTTCAAATTTGAGAAATTCAAAGATACTTTTCGCTGACAATTTGAATTCAAATTAAAAAGTGTTCCACGGCAAAGTTTTGTAACTTCTGAAGATCTACAACTTTTATTTTGGTCATTTTTTATTCAACATAATGGTAGTAACATTGTTCACAAATCAAAAGTCTCTCTTCGTGTTTCAGGAAGCTATAGGGAGCCGTAGGATTTGTGAATAAATTTACTAGCGCATTGTCGAAATAAGAAAAGACCAAAATAAGAAGTGCATATGTTGAGAAGTAATACAAGTTTGTAGTTCAATTTTTTTATTTGAATTTATGTAGTGCTTCAAAAAATTAATTAAAAATTTATTTGCAGAGTGTAATGTGTTTTCACACTCGGCAAACGTGACCGTTTGCCGAGTGTACACCATAAACACTCGGCAAACATTTACCTTTGCCGAGTGCGGGATACTCGGCAAAGTTTTAAAACTTTGCCGAGTGTCTGTTTTTGCCCAATGCCCGGGCCCACATACCATAACGACCGTTCCGAAATTCGGACGGGCGTCAACGTTTGCCGAGTGTCCCGGTCCTAGCATTGAGCAAAGATGAACTTTTGCCGAGTGTCCCGTCTCCAGCACTCGGCAAAGATGGTTTGGTCGAGTGCTTAAACTTTGCCGAGAGCGGCACTCGGCAAAGATGGGTTCGTCGAGTGCTTAAACTTTGCCGAGTGCCCGACAAAAAGCTCTCGGCAAAGCACGGAGCACTCGGCATACAAGGGGTTTCCCTTAGTGAGAGGTAACCCACGGGCACCTAGCTGCCGGCGAAGCTGCATGCATCGGCATCGCCGTTCACTGAGCTTAACGCGGCCAGCAGCCACCTGGCCGCCTTCATGACCGTCGGCGAAGCAGCAAGAGGGCCAGCCGGGCAGCCGATCCTGCCAGTGGACCCCCGGCAGCGGAACGAATCGGTGGACACCTCCAATGACGAACGGCGCGCTGAGCTCAAGCAAGCGCCAAGCAGCATGGACGGGACGCCTGTACGTGGCCGCGCGAGGACAGCCTCTTTCTTGGTCTTATCGGCCGGTGGTGGCGGGTGAGTGCGATGCCCGTGCAGCGCGGTTGGTGACGCGTCCAGGTCCAAACCGGCCGCCGCCGTCGTCGCGGGCAGCTATCTAAAAACTCTTCTAGTCAGGCCGTACCTACGGCGCCGGGTTCGTGTCTTCGCTCTTGCGTACCAAGCCGCACACGCGAGCTGTATATGTGCACTGCAAATCCTTCGTCGCCGGCACACGCGAGGTTTGCTCCGTGTCGTGCCCCGCAAGCGTCCGTCAAGCACGCGTCCGGTGGCCGTGTGATCGAGACCGATGGACCGATGGAGCAGGTACAAGGGTTCGAGGCACCCCAGATCGCTGGTGGCCTGTATGTGCATACTCCTTTGTTACTTCATACGTACTGCACTCCATCCACTCATGATCCAGGATGCTACATCCATGTCTTGGCAGATCAGTACGTACATACACAGGGCTTAGGATTGACGAACACGAGAACAACAACCCGTCCGGATGAAATGTTTCCAAAAGTTCGGTTCGACCGATATGTGGAAAAGTGCAATGAGCAGTGCTGGAGAATCGGCCTTGACACACAGCAGCTTAAAAAAAAATGGAGGAGTACAAGCTTTCGAAAGCTCAAAATACTTGCTTCAACATATTACAATTAGGTGTGGCATTATAGGCACCGGCTCATTCTGCCGATCATCTTGCCAATCGGACAAGGACATCACCCTCTTTATGTCGTATTTTTACCTGTTTCTGCAACAAAGCAATCAAATGATACTACATGTGGACATTGTTAATGTTAGTAGTGATAACACACAATAACGATGATACATGGCCTCGCAAAAAAAAAAAGATGATATATGGTTGTTATTGACACATAATGTGGGTACTATAAACGGTACCAATATACACAGAGCTCAGCTGCAACGCGGCTTGACACAGGGACATGCATGGGCGCTCGTCACCGTTAGTTTGTTTGATTGCTTTCTTGTTCATTTTTTTTGTTCTTGACACTTAGACAACATTGCGTTTTGCAAACCTTTGAGTCCACTCGTGAGTTGTTCGATCCTCTTCTCTGCAAGCTGTGTGGCACGACAAAGGAGTGCATCCAACTTCTAATGCCAACCACCCCCAAGGAGGTAAGGAAAGGGCCGAGCTGGTCAATGTGGCGATGGTCGACGTGGCTGGCGTGTTCGTTGCTCGAGAATTATAAAGGGTCTATCAATTTATATTACAAGCTAAAGTATTTTATTAACACTCAATGTCTCTTGACCTACCTAGAGCTCTGACCAACTCCAACCTAATTAGTTGACACACCTGATTTAGGTCACATGATGACAACCTAATGACTTCTAGCAGATGTAGCAATATAAGAATGGGTGTACATAATATTTTATTTTTAAATGGTAAATAGTTCATTCCAACATAATATTTTTATAGAAATAGGAAAACACAACAAAAATTTAGTGTGATGTTCCGAAATGAACATGTAAGAAAAAACTATGGCTCTCATAATGCCACAATGAAAAATTTATAACCGGATTAGTCATTATATCATCACCATGTATCAGGACATCAACTCGGCATTGAGGCCTTTTATCTAGACTAGAAAGTTCACAAACAAAAGCAATTTTAGGATTACCTTGGTCACTAAGTATTGCTGATGCGAGGTTGGTCCTACGTACAAGTCTGCTAATTAAAGTTGCTTGCGAGGTCTATGTTGTTGATAATTTCTCGAATTGGTAGAGTTGTTGGTGTTTGAAGGCGAAATTTCCCTCTTCAATTTAATAATAAGCCGTGAATTATTTTGGTCATACGAGAAAATGTGCCTTGTTAGCATTAACTAAGAGAATTATATATATAAAGGGCCTATGTATTGCATAGGTATAAATGGGTTAATTTACAAGCTAAAGTGTTTATTAATAACTTTGCAGCTTATTTTAATTGAATAATGACATTTAATTTGTTTTGACAGTTATATGATATAGCAGAAACACTGCTTGATCGTGAGTTCAGCGTTCGATGGCGAAAAAGGGAATTCACAGTATATATGTTTTGAAATATTCTTCCCATGCAGCAAGAACAAGAGATGTGATTTTATTTGGCCACTTGGGAAGCTGCTAGCAAACAAACAACGTATACCCTCATAATACGGCGAGTATACTTAATAATTAGATGGAAGCAAATTAACATCACAAGTCACAACCATTCATAATCCAACTTCTGAGTACTCCGATGGAGCTTTTCCTAAAAATAGCACGAATCCTAAATCAGCCGAGAATATGCTGGAGAATTGGCCTTGACGCACAGCAGCAACAAAATGAAAAAAGGAAAAAAGCACGAGCACATGCTTTCGAAACTCAAAATACTTGCTTCAACATATTACATGTAGGCATGGCGTGTTCACAGTGATATTATAGGCACCGGCTCATTCCCTGGAGGAGGCGCATGCAGTTCCGAGAGCGTCGTCTTCCGAGGCGGCGCCGTCGCTGGCGCGGACGGCGCGCGCTCCGTCCACCAGGTCAACGAAGTCGAGCTCTTCCATGAGCTTGAGAAAATTCTCGACGTCATGCAGCACGCCCATGAGCTCCCCAGTCCAGCTTGACGCGTACGAGCGGCGGGCTCCGGCGCGTGAAGTACCGCAGCGCCGTGCGCGCAGCGGGCTCGCCGGCGTGGGCCACGCGGCGCATCGCGTCGCGTAGGAAGCCGTACGTGGAAGCAGCGCTGCGCCCGGCCCGATCGACATACGCTCAATTAATGTACCTGATCGACGCCTTGACAAGGCGGAGCTCGATGTCCTCCGCCACTTTGGCCTTCACCATGGCGGCGGCCATGCCGCCGGGACTGGAGGAGGATCAGGTGGTTCTCCAGCATGCGGCGGTGGAACTCGTCACCCCGCGGCTGCCTTTGGGCGGGCGGACGCGTCGGCGGCAGCCATGAGAGGAGTCGGACAGGAGAACACGGACTCTGGCAACGATACGGCGGGGTGGAGAATATATGGAGCAATACGAAAATAAACGTTCTGTGTGACAAAGAATCAGTAGACAAAGAATCTGCACGCACAACCCAGTTATGCTGGGTACTGTACATAAGTTTTCCCAGAAAAAAAGCAAGATGCAAAAAAGAAAAAGAAAAAACAGTAACACAAAGTTGATGCTAATATGTGTGATGGAACAATTGCCACAACACCATCCGTAAAGGGGTGCCCCATGTACACCTTCCGCGAGTGCATCCCACCCTCCAAAATGCCAACAACCTCCAAATCTAATTTTTCTCTTCTCTTTTGCCCATGGGGCCTTTCGCGTGGCAGCACGAATTGGGGGCCGTGAGCACGAATAGTCCAAACCTAGCGGTGGCTCATCTTGCGGCGTGGTTGTAGGGCCACGGTGGCAAGTGTCTCGACGGGCGTTCGCGTGCGGCATTGGCGGTAGCTACTAGCTAGGGGTTGTGCGGCAACCGCGCGGCAGTGGCGCCCGATGGAAGAAGGTGCAGCCATGGAGCTAGATGCAAAGTAGTGGCACAGGGGTCGGGGCAAATGGGGAACATAAAAGTTGGATGGAAAGCTGTTTGTATTTTGGAGGATGGATGCTCTCGAAGATGGTGTTTTGGGGATGGCGCGCGCTTACTAATGGTGTTTTGGGGAGGGCGTCTTTTACGGATGGTGTTCCGAAATACAACAAAAAGTTAGCATGATGTTCCGAAATGAACATGTAACTATGGCTCTCATAATGCCACAATGAAAACTTTATAACCGGATTAGTCATTACATCATCGCCATGTATCAAGACAACAACTTGGCAGATGCATTTTATCTAGAAAGTTCATAAAAATTTAGGATAACCTTGGTCACTCCGTATTGCGGATGTGAGGTGGGTACTACCATACCCATGACTCTGCTAAGCATTTGCTAGGTCTGTGATGTTGATAATTTCTCATATTTGCTGAGTTGTTGGTGCTTGAAGGCAGAAATTTCCTCTTCACTTAATCTAAGAATAAGTCATGAATTATTTTGGTCATACGAAAGAAGGTGCCTTGTTAGCATTAACAAAGAGAATTATAAAGAGCATATGTATTTCATAGGTAGAAATGAGTGAATTTACACGCTAAATTATTTTAATTAAATAATAGCAATTTTTTAACAATTATAGTAGAAACTCTGCTTGATTGTCAGTTCACCGTTTGATGGTGAAAGGGAATTCACACTCTGTTTTCAAATATTCTACCCGCACGATCAGGAAATGTGATTTAGGGAGGCTGTTAGCCAAAAAAAAAAAAACAACTTATACCGTCATAATACGACGGAGTATATATACTTAATTAGATAGAAGCAAACATCACAAATCGCAATCACTAATAATCCAACTTCTGATTAAAGTTATCTAGGGCGGAGTCGGTTTAGCTTCACATTACTACGCTCATACCAACAACATCGTGCACAGTTGGCAAGATTTGGTGCCTACATGGCAAAAAGATGCCAACATGGCAGCTTGTGTGTGTCAATTGGAGCGGTGAAACAAGTTGTTGGGATGAATGCACATGTTTCAAGTTCATGGACCAAGATGAGCGCACCGCACTAGTTCATGGACTTGTGGTGAAGTTTACTCAACTAGCAAGCTCCCAATTATTCGAGCTAAGGACCCGGACGATCCAAACAGTGGAATGGCAGCTTTATGTACCCAAATTAATACGCGACTCTTATTTATGAGGTGAGAATGTATATTACTCATCATGCTATGCTCTTGACCATCTACGCGACATGTATAAATATGTATACTCGTTTGTGATGAATGAGGGGCGATCGATCGTGGCAACGCGAAAAGAAGTCCAACCATGCATCTGAGGTACGCCATACTCGTGCAACTGTCACAAAGCACGACAATGCACCTAACAGTATTAGAGGTAACCCACGGGCACGGGCACCTAGCTGCGGGCGAAGCTGCATGCACCGCCGTTCACAGAACCTAACGCGGCGGTGACCGCGGCAGCAGCCGCCTGGCTCGGCTCTGGCCGCCGTCATGACCGTCGGTCAAGCAGCAGGACAGGAGGCCCCGCCGGCCGGCCGATCCTGCTGGTCGACGTATGTACGCCCGGCTGTAGAACAAGTCGGTGGACGCCTCCGGCCAACGCGAACGACTACGGCGGGTTGTGGTGCGCGGCCTGTCCCCGTTGGCCACCCGCCGCCGCGGCGCAGCAGCAGCTCCTGCCGGTGAAGCAAGCAGCATGCATGGACGGAGGACGCCCGGACGTGGCCCGCGCGATCGACGGCCGCGCGCGGGCATCCAGACTTTTCTTGGCCTTATCGGCCGGTGGTGGTGATATATACGTTAATGCCGCGACTGTCCAGGCCGTATATATATTCAAAATAAGTTGCATGCACGCCATCCAAGCCGCGCGGGCGCGGCGAGCCCCCACGCTCCACTCCACGCCGTTCGCTGCCGGCGGCTGCCCTTGGTAATTAAGGTTAGGACGAAGACAAAAGCGACGAGGTCTCTACTCCATCTCTTGGTATGTACGTAGCTTTATTTAGTTTCTTTGTTTTTATTTATTTTGTACAGTTTGGCCTCATTTCCCTTAATACGAAGCACCTTCTTCTTATTTATACAAGCCGGAACACTTAGTTTCCGGATCTTTCAAAAAAAAAAAAGGCCGGTGAGGCGGCTAGCGAACGAACGCTTCGTGGTAGCGAAGCGAACGGCGCGCGCTCTGCCGTGGATTGCATTGGTGGCGGTTGGCAGCTAGATGGGGAGAACATTGATACAGACGTGGAGGATTTGAGGATGTGAGAGGTTTAGTGCAAGTGGAGTGCAGGGCGCACGGGGCGAGGCGAACAGATCAACAGAGGCTCGCCGCAGGGAGATGCTTGCATGGGCGCTGGTTGCCGTTAATTTGTTTGATTACTTTTGCGTTCATTTTTATTTGTCTTGGTATTGGATCAATTTGCCTTTAAGATATGTGAAAGGGGTCTTGGCCTAGTGGTTAAGACATCCGAGTAGCACCTCTCAGGTCCTGGGTTCGACTCCCTGTGGGAGCGAATTTTCAAGGATTTAACGGCATTTGTTCTTTCAGTGGTAGGCGACGCTCCCGTCGACAGCGAGGCGCCAGTGGTGACTTCGTATCTTTAGATTTGCCGGCTCAGTCTTCGAAGATGCTCATAGGGGTAGGGTTTGCGTACGTGTGTTCATAGGGGTGAGTGTGCGTGCGTTGTGAGTGTCTGAGTTGTACTGTGTAATCTTAAAAAAAAAAAATTTGCCTTTAAGATATTAAATAAGAAAAATCCAAAAAATCCTTGATAATGCCAAAATATCCTCATGTTGTCTCATCTGTCTTCCAATCATTAGGGGCCTCTTGACTTTTCTCTTCCCATTTTTTTATTTATTTATGTTTTACTAGTAAAAGATAAATAAAAAATTATAGTGGTTACATTGGGAGATGCAACAACATTGCATTTTATAGATATTGTTGCTTAATTTTGCGGGGCGTTCGAGTCTACTCGTGAGGCATTGGATCCTCTTTGTCCACAAGCTGAGTTGCACGGCCAAGAAGTCAAGGAGAGGGCCGAGCTGATCAACAATGGGGTGAGCATCAACCACGGCAGCGCGGTGGTTGATGCAACATGCCCATCTGATACTCGAGAATTATGAAGGGCTTGTGTATTGCAGTGGTAGAAATGAGTTAATTTATAAGCTAAAGTATTTATTTTCTCTCAATGTATTTTGCCCCTACCTCTCGAACTCTGGCCAACTCCAACTTAGTCGACCCGCCTAACCTAGGTCACATGATAACAATTTGACAACTACTAGTAGGTGTAGCAATATAAGAATCGGTGTACATAGCATTTGTTTTTAAATGGTAAATAGTTTCATTCTAACAAAATTGCACCTTTTCATAGAAATAGGAAAATACAACTAAAGGTTAGCATTATATTCTGAAATGAACATGTAAGAAACAACTATGGCTCTCATAATGCCACAATGAAAACTTTATAACTAGATTAGTCATTACATCATTGCCATGTATCAAGACATCAACTTGGCATTGATGCCTTTTAGAAAGTTCATAAAGAAAACCAATTTTAGGATAACATTGGTCACTCCGTAATGCTTGATGTGAGGTTGGTCCTACATTACCGACAAATCTGCTAAGTTGCTTGCTAGGTCTGCGCTGCTGATAATTTCTCAAATTGGTAGAGTTGTTGGTGCTTGAAGGCAAAACTTTCCTCTTCACTATAAGAAGGTGCCTTGTTATTTTGGTCATACAAGAGAAGGTGCCTTATTAGCATTAACTAAGAGAATTATAAAGGGCCTATATATACTGCACAGTAGAAATGAGTCAACATACAAGCTAAAATACTTTATTAATAAGTGTGCAGCGTATTTTCTTATTAATAATGTTCACAGTTATGATGTAGCGGAAACTCTGCTCGGTTATGAGTTCACCGTTTGATGGCGAAAGGGAATTCACACTCTGTTTTGAAATATTCTGCCCATACAGCACGAGCGGGAAATGTGATTTATTGGCCACATGGGAAGCTGTTATTAGCAAACAAACAACGTATCCCTCATAATACGACGACTATACTTAATTAGATAGAAGCAAACAACATCACAATTCACAACCACTCATAATCCAACTTCTGATTAAGAATGTTAGCTAGGGTAGAGCCACTGTTTAGCTTCAGACTGTAGGCCGTCGAATGTTTTGAGAAGTTCGTACGTTGGGGAAGTATCATAACGTAGGAAGTGTCGGTCTGCCACAAGTATGTGTCCAACAACTGACTATAATAGCATGCAAAGATCCCAATTCGAGCAAAGGACCCGGATCCAAAGAGTGGAATGGCCCAAATTAATACGATACTCGTATTGAGGCGAGAACGTATATTATCATGCCATGCTGTTGATCATCTACCAACATGTATGAATGTACTCTTTTGTGATGTATGATCGAGGACCGATGGATCATGGCAAGGCGAAAAAGAAGTCCAAGCCATGCATCTGATCTACGCCATATTTGTGCGATTGGGTGCCTGCAATACCAGCTGTTGTTCTTTACTACTCACAGATGACACAAGTCACTAGATAACTTTGACAATGCACCTACCAGTAGTAGGGGTGATTAACCCACTGCCGATCCTGCCGGTGGACGCCCTCCGACGTACGCGAACGACGCGCTGAGCGACGATGACGGCGGTTGGTGGTGTGCGGTCCCCGTTCGCCCGTCGCCACGGGCCGCACGGCGCAGCAGCAGCTCCTGCCGGCGAAGCAAGCAGCATGCATGGACGGGACGCCCTGCCTCTTCTTGGCCTTATCGGCCGGCGGTGGCGGCAGCGCGGTTGGTGACGCGTCCAGGTCCAAACCGAGCGTCGTCGTCACCGCGGGCATCTAACTCTTCACTCTTCCGTACCAAGCCGCGCGCGACCTGCATATGTGCACTGCAAATCCTTGGTCGCCGGCATGCGCGACGCTTGCTCCATGTGCCGGCTGCCGGGCCGCAAGCGTCAAGCGGCGGGTGGCTGTGTGATAGATACCCACACAAACTACAGGAGTTTGCAATGGAGCACTTGCAGGACAAATCAGGCACACCATCAGATAGCTTAGTCCAGTGTATGAGCACGGCGCAACCTGATGAACACATTCGTATGGATATCCGGATATCCCATCCAGTGGCGAGGGAAATGGAATGAAGAAACCGCACCTTTCGATCTCACTTAATCGATGGAGGCACCTGCGAGAACCCTAGGCACCGTCGAGCCGGGGGTAGGATCCGAGGCCTTGGCGCATCTTCTCCACACGGGGCCCCTCGGGAACTCGAGATATATACATCCGCGCGTCTCGTTCGGAGATGAAGTGGCCCACCCGCTGTTCATCGGACCAGAGGAAACCCAGGACCGCGACGGCGTTCCAGGGGTCGTCGTCCATCCGTCGCGCGATCGCCACGGCGCTCTTGGAGGCGCAGTACACGTGCGCCGCACGACCCGGCGACGCGGGCGCGTTCGCGATGACGGCCCGGACGGCGCTGGCGGGCTCGACAGGCCCTTGACGAAGTGGAAGGCGGAGCCGGTAGCCGCGCCGAGCAGGAAGCCGTCGCCCGACACGTCGATGAGGCGGTCGAAGCGGGTTGGGGTCTTACCGGTCATCAGCCTCCGCTTGCTTCTCGGCTACCGATATGATATCGCGATCTCCGGCGTGCCGGCCATGGATATTCCAGGGGTCGTCGGTTCTCGGGAGTCGGGATGTCCTTTTTCTTTTCTTCGCACCAATTTGCAATGGATTATTCGCAGCTAGCAAAATCACAAAACAGCTCTTCGATCCTCACGTCGCCAGCGTTGCTTTGAGGATGAGGGGCGGTTAAGGTCAAATTAGTTTGCCATACAAAGGGGAAAGAGAGATGATACGAATTCCTTTTCTTCCCTGTACCGTTCTTTTATGGGGAGGGTTATCGCGCGTCCGTAAGCGCATTGCGCGACCCCCCGGCCCGCATCAACCGCCACGTAGCACTATCCTCTTCAGTTTTCTTTGTCGCCAACCTCGCACTCTCGAGTTCCCGTCATTCTCTTCATCTGCAGCCGCCGTCCTCACCCTGCGCCCCGCGCCCCCGTCGCCCTCAGACTCCGGCGCCCGCCACACCTCCCACATCTCCGCCCGCTGCCATCACCGCCAGCCGGTGGTGCCGCGCCGCCTGTACCTGCCACCGCCATGCCACCACCGATGCTAACCTTTCCGATGAGACGCCCTTTCGCTGTATCCATGTAACCTTAAATGCCATCTACATGATATCTAATTAGTTTTGAAGGATATTTTGTAGAAATAAAAGTTCATGAATGGGCTGCTCACGACTATGAGCTTCCATGCAAGCGATGTGACTGCAGGAGTAATGCTACGTCTACTAAAGGTTCCACAAAATTTTTACAAAATTTTATAGCAAGCTAAGTGTTTCTTTGTACTAGCAAGATGGCCCGCGCCATTTGCGCGGCTAGATTTGTCATAATATTTTGTTATAATTGGATATTGTATTTTTATATCTCTGTAAATATTTTTAGTATGCCCTCCATATTTTTCGGATAAATATGCCCTCCATTTTTTAACTACGAAATAAATTCACATCTAGTTATCTTTTTTAAAATCTGGTATGGTTGCATATTTATGATGATGAACATAGCATGCTCGTCCCTCACCTACCATATGGATTCAAGCTCGGCCATTGCAAGCTACGTCTTGTCGTGCCAAAGCCGTAAAGCATGGGTCAGTGACTCAGTGTCCCTTTTTCACTGATCCATCGCCTATGTCTTTCTATCTCGCTGATCTCAAATAGCACAGCAAGATCTAAAGATTTAACATCCAACCGGATGGCACCAGCCGTTCTCCACGTGACTTAATTCCTCGCCGACTTGCTGTCTTCCGATTGCGTTCTTGCTGAGAACGGATAGTCGTGTCCTTCGATCTCATCTCACTCTGCTTATGCCGTCATGCCATGCACCGCTTCTTGATAAACACCTTTGATCCGCGTTCTAAATCTTGTAGTGCACGATGGGGTTTAGGGTTATCCAAAGTGCACGATGCACTTGGTAGTAAAGCTCCTTCATGTTAACCTTGACGCTCGTGTTTTTACCAAGCTGCTTTGAAGAAAGAACAAACACGTCTGGACAATTTATCCAAGCACATGCTTGCTTAGCCTTAGTTAGGTAAGCTAAGGCGCATGCACGTCACTGCCTCCAGAAGACTCACGTCATGCGGTGCATCAATAATTGTTTTGCAATAGAATGTCGATCGGTTGCCTCTTCAGGAGCCGTTTGTTCTGAGACAAAGAGAAATGCATAGCCAATTCTTACCTATGGGCCTCTGTTGTCACGTATATGAGGTCATTTCATTCACTGACGCATTCTCCGACTGCCTCTGACTGCCTGGATGCTGCTAAACCTTGGCCAACCCCACCATGGTCGCTAGTGGTTTTTTGCACTCGAGTCTTGCTCTTGTCCCTGCGTCCGCGCATAGAACTCATACTATTTGGTGGAGGCAGGTTGGTTGCATGCTGCAGTGTTGCCAGGTAGACCGCCGATCTACCGTTTGTCATAGATGATGAATGGCTGGGCTACCGCGGCTACCGCATGTTGGCATCGTCGACGGGCAGCTCGACTGCATATTGCGGTGGTGCCATGCGAAATGCCAGTCGACCGTGGCTGGGACCAGCAAATCGAGCATGAGCTCGTCCTCCTCCATCTTGCCTCCTCTTGTCACATGGATCCTCTCCCTTTAATTCATCCAACCTGTTGCATGGTTGTATCCGTTCAGGCGCAACTGCATGCAGCGTGTATCCGGACACCCAGGTGCCATTTTCCCATTAATTAACTCTTGGGTATTTACATGACTTCGACAGGGCCATCATCACCATGCAACCACAATCTCTTGTACATCCAAAAGACAAGGGTCTCTTTTTATTTGGACTATGCATGATGAGTATCTCAAAAAGAAAAAAAATGCGTACGTGCATGCGACAATATTTCAGCTGGGCGAGCCCATGCTCATCCAAGAGAAGAATGCATGTGATCCATGAGACTTGGCTGGAGACCTTACCAGAAAATTAAACATGCAGCTGAACTCGTCAATGTTTGCTGACAAACACGTTTAACAATGGAACGGGCGTTTTCAGCGCGTCTTGCGGGCCGTCAGTAGAGTCTCGGGGCACTCGCGCGGCGACCGCCGCCTGACTCTGCTGCTTTGTTGAGATCGCCGGCCCTCGCCGCCGTGGCCGGGATACTAGCAAGATATTTAGCTGCGTCAGAAACATGATAGATGTGGGCAATAGAGTAATGGGCAGTAGTCTTTAATTTGACGGGCACGCCGCGTCAAGAATCAAGATGCATCACATGGATGCGTCTCCATCTGCCATGGATGAGTACATGAGAGGAGATCGAGTGGTGAGCTCGTTGGATGGCTTTTCCTCCGATATGTTATACACGGACTCTTCTCTACTTTCTTATTCTGAATTTTATTATTCCGAATTTATGATAGGCATCAATTTTATTTATTCTTTTCAACATAGACTGTTTTACTTAATGTAGACCGTTAGATCTTTATAAAATCCAACGGCCCATAGCTTTTCTTTTTTCCGATTAACGTGGTAATTTCGTGGCCTTGAGAGCGAACGTGGTGGCTTCTTTTTCTCTTCAAATACTAAGATAATAGATTATGCCAACTTAAAATCATGCAATCAATTAATGTACCCCCCCCCCCCCCCCCCCCCCCCGCGGGTCCCTTGTTTTTGCTTGCAAATTCTCCCTTAGAAATGCTTGTAATCACTATAATCAGCCAAAATTAACACCTAATTTTCCTACCACGCACAAGTAACGGCTAAGTGTGATTCGCGCCTCCAGCTTTGATCTATGTCCGCCTCTGGCAGTGTCAGAATCCATGGGACTTATATGCGATACAACAGACGACCCTTGCCGGTCCATGCTGCAGTGCTAGCGCACGCCTGCACAACAATTGGAGTGGACTTTGTTGCAGTTGCCTCGTTGGTGCATGGGCGCAAAAAAAAAAAAAAAAAACGTAGTATCTTGGTACTAGTGTTACGCTTGGGGTGGGCAAGATGGCAAATGACGGGCATTGAAACCAATACACTCTTTGGCTTTGCATGGCGAGTCTTGGCGCGAATCGAACGCCCTAAACATTTCATTCATTTTTAGAGCAATTTTCTCTTTGTCACTCAATTATCGATCTTAAACATTATTGGACAGACATAACAAGACAAAATGCAATGAGGAACATAATATTAGGAGAAAAAAGAACAATGGAATGCAAAATGTGTGCCTAATTAATAATAGTTGAAATGATCGAGCAACAAAACCAGTAAAAAATGGGAGCATAAATCTTAGAAAGGCTCATGTTTTAAATTGACTAAACTGGCTTGAACAAAACATGAAACTATATTATTATCTTATCCTCGCAAATTAAAGATAAGGTGCAGCCACCTATTCTTACAACGAAGAATTGTTTGCTGCATGCAATAGTTGCCCTGGTTCAAGTGTGCAGCTTGGATTACAGGCAGGACAGTTGGCCTGGCAGTCGCCCACACTCTCATAACATAAATTGGACTTCGGGGCTTGGCAGCAAAAGCATTTTCCACGGAGGCAAAAATTTAAGGGTTAACTTCATCTCTTGTGCTGAGGAAGAATTCACCGAACTAGCGGTTGTGGGAAGACTATTTGAGGAGCTCCTCCTTGTGGATGCGTCACTAGGCAGTCGAGCATGACCTATCAATTGCAATTATTAGTGATAAAGTGAATATATGTGTTCATGATGAATGCAATGACAAACTAAGGCTGCGAGGGGACAAGTTTATGTATATACTTAAATTGTGCAGACAACAACAAGAGGAAGAGAACATAAACCATTTTTTGCACCACTCATGCCGTTTCTTTTGACGTCTTCCTCCCTGCCTGTATAACAGTTCGTTTTGGAATAAGAATCGGGCATTGTGCCTTTATATAGAGACCCTATATGGCTCGATAGGAAAGGAAAAACACAACACATATTTCATGGACTCAAATTAGGAACGTAAACTGTGAAACCGTCGGATTGTTTTGTAAACTGCGACCACCTCGAGTATAATTTGACTATGGGATCAGATCCATCTGAAAGTACGTCAAATAAGCTATCCGCTATCATATATTTTACTTCAGCCTGACCGTCAAATCCGAGGCATGATCAAATCTTTGCTATTCCCTTTATTCCTCTTGGCTTGGATTGATTCGGTGTACAACATATATAAAAAGGTATGTGTGCCACGTCCTTGGAAGTTACCTTAAGCACCTGGATACATTCCTTTCAATTCTCGCAACACATGAACTCTCCTTAATTATATGGAAGTGTATCTGGTCGGTGTGGATGGATTGTACATAATTTTCAATAGAATTCCCTTTTTATAAAAAACAACAAATTTTTAGCTAGTAAAAAACTTTCAAATCTGGTGCCATTTTATTCATTGGAAACTTCCGTTTACTTTCTCTCTCTCTCTCCACTTATCGGAACGGGCTCCCCTACCGTGCTTAATGCACGGCACTGGTGACGTTCCTTCCTCATTTCACCGCATGGGTCATTCCTCTCTGGTTGGGCTTAATTTTCTTCATTGCAATTAATGTTTCTCCTAATCAAAGGTCTGGTGGGAAAATCAGTGATCTCATAACCAAAATTTAGTGCAAAAACTCACATGTTTGTCTTCTCAATAACCAATCTAAACAAACGAATATTTGCATCTAAACCCTTAAAGAACCAGTTGGGCGGAAAATGATTTCTACCCTGCCAGGTTATACCCACCTGTTGATCTACCGTTGATTAGCACCCTAACCTTCCTAATCTACCGTCAAATCCTGCCAAATCCGGGCCCACGGCGGAGGAGGGGACATTTTCAGCGTTACTCCCGTCAGATTCAGTGCAAAAAACCTGACATAGCGTTGTTTTTTTTCACCCACGTTGTTTTCTACCCGCCTGGTTTCTCACATGGAAATCCCTCCGACATTTCCTTCAACTTCGTTCGTCGCCTTCCATTTCTCTTCCTCGATTCCTTCCACGATCGAGGTATGCATCGCGGCTTTCCTCTCCTGCTGATGCGACAGGAGAATGGATCTGAGGTGGAGAGCGGCAGCCGCCGCCGCCACCACCACAGCAGGTCGCGTCGTCGCCCGAGCCGCCTGGCCCATGGCGCAGAAACTCACGATCCAAGCCTTCATCCGGCCCCCCTCGCCGCCGTCGGAAGCTGAGCATTTCATGGATTCGCAGCGCCGCCCCTATAGTTCCATCGCAGTCTGAGGCAAAGGTCCCGTCAGGTCAAGAAGGCGGCACTGGAGGGCTGGTCGTATGTCAAGATCCGTGACGAGCAATGCAAGGTTTGTCTTTTGATCTTTCTCAATCTGGGTATTCTTGTTTCGATCTGCGTCGACACCACCGTCTGAAACATGGAGAACATGCTCCTGTCCTGCTCCCCCTTACGATGTGTTACCCCATCAGTGAATGACTCGATTGATGCTGCTAAATGCAGGTATCGGAGTCTGAAGAAGTACATGGCGTTGCTGCTCTCGTAGGCCATTAGCGGCAGCAAGGTCGATAACAAACAAATCAAGGGCACCACGCCTAACGAGCTGATTAAAAGAAAACAGAGGCTATGATCCGGTGGATTAAATAACTTGATTGCCTAGATTGGTCTCCTGCTGTCTTTGATCAGGTAAGGGCATACAAGTTACAGCTCTCAAGTGGCACATGTACACATGAACGGCAGCGGCAAGGCCGTTTGCACCAGACTCTCCATAACTCATTATTGAATTCTAATTGTAATGTTGCCACAGGGGAAGGATTGCAGCTAATCTTGATTCTTGATTCAAGTTACCTTTACATTTGTTTTCCCATCATGAGTTTTATGTTCCTTCAGTTGCTACTGCTACCAGTCTTATAATGGTTGTGTTGGTGTGTTATGCGGAGAAGGGAGGAGAAAGGTAGGACGGAGAGAAAAAAGCAGAGTGAGATGGAGGAGGCCACGATAGAAGCCAGAAGTTAATGGACTTCGTGATTGAAACTGTGAACATGCATCGTGAACTGGACTATCACAACTATGTTATTCAGTCCTCTTTTAGAGCAAGCTTAGAAGGTTACTTTCCTGGAGCCAGTTAGTAACTAATATATTCGTTAGCATTGATACTGTGAAATGTTTAATTTACATTCATATATCCCATTAACAATGTGGAGTTGAAGGCTTGTAGCTATATAGACTTGCCAAAATTTTCGTTCAGAATTAGTATATTTATTTCTAGCATGGTGCCATATTCAAATACCCTATCTTGGCCTGTTACATTGAAACTGATTCTTAGTTCCAGCATGGTGCATATTCCCAGTCAGAAACAATTCTTTTTAATCAGTATCACCATGTCTAGGTACACTGAATTGAAGTTCTATAAATGCAAATATTTTGCTGTGCAATTCAACTCTTGGAATATCGTCCCCCTTTTATATATCCATGCCTGAATGATTTTTCTGTGTAGACGGGAGTGATACAAGTTCCTTTGCTGCTGTTGCTCCATTTTTTTGGGGGAAGCAGCTGAATCATTGACAAGGCTTCATTTAACGAATATGATTTGTAATGTGTACAGGAGATAGAGGACCTGTGATGAAGATTTGTCCAGTTTGGTTGACTGAAAATAAAAGGATATCTGAATTGTGACTACAGAGCATGCTTCCAGATGGTGGGTGATCTTATGGTTACACAAAAATGGTTTTCATTGTTTTGTTGTTTCTACAGAAGTTACTGCAGAATGCATAGGTCAGACAGACAATGTGAGAAGCTCTGCTCCAATGTAATCACTAATCATTGTTGTTTTATCATCTTTTACTGAACCCTGCTCCTCCCACAATCTTAAATAATTAGTGGTGTTCATTTTGTATGTTCTTATTATTTTTAGCAGTTTCAGATTATTGATCTGTGGTCTATTTATATGTTTCTCTACTTTAAAATCCAACGTACAATATTATCAAACTGAGATTAACATGGTGGGGCCTTTTTCTTACTACACTAATGCTCTGATTTGTACAGGTTACCAATGAAGGAGCTTGAACTCTACTTAAGAGGGGGCAGCTTGAACTCCTTCCGTGTCGTACATGCATTTGTGATTATATTATGCCTTTTTGGACACATATCATTTAACTCCATGGCTTTTAGTTGCTTTTATTGTTTATTTGTCAAGGCCCATCATCTCCACTTGTTTAACAGGTTGGAACAGCGCCCAGATTGGAACAATTGCGGCCAGGAATACGACCTTTCATTGTGCAGGGATCTAGATGCCTGCTAGGTTTCCTTAGACGAATTAGAAGCACACAAATAACTTGGTGATGGACTGTAAGGTGTGCAAACCTGCAAACAGCAAGGATTTTTTTTATATGTGAATGCTGAAGCTTTCTTTTGTTTCTTTTTATTTTGCAAGTTCATCTGGGAAAGCTTTCATAATTTTACGATGCACCATCGTAACTTTCTTATGTGTCTTTGATTGATATAGGTTCAGAAACTGATCCGATTCAGGCATGCATTGGGATAATCTGTTGGTCGGATCAGTTCTGTTCTTATGTATGTCTGATAGATATAGGTTCAGAAATTATTAGCATTCCTCTAAGCTTGTCCATATAGTAGGCTCCATGATGTCTTGATTCTTTCTGTGATTTTTCTTGGCATCTGTTCATTTACTTGAATGGTAGCTGTTCAATTGATATTAAAGTATGCATGCAAGTAACTTCTTTTGTTTTTGATTCCCAAGGCAACAGCTGACTGCTATAGAAATATCACAGAACTTGATGAGTTTCGCATGGCAAGCTTGATTCTGTCCAAAAAATCAAAATTTTGCAGAAGATTTATTATTGATGGATGTCGATCCATACTGTTAGCCTAATATGAATGTATCATTCTTTTGTAGTAGTGCTTGGAACAAAACATTGTTTAGATTTATTTTTATTTTTTATTTACAGATGGAGATGCTTTTTTATCCCCTGATTGTCTGTTGAAGAGACATTGTAGGAATCTCAGTGAGTGCAATATTCATTGCAAAAAACTATTTCTGTTGAAATATCCAACCAAACAAGTTGAGGCGGGGCTCGCCTCTCGGTTACACTCCGTTGTCCAATTTTGAGCCATGTGCATGGTGTTGGAAAAGCATTATCATATCCCTAAACTCTAGAAACAAAGACCTGTTGTGTAAAATGTAAGAATGAAAATGAAATGTGCTATGAATTTCAAATTAGTTTTGATTATTTGAATGTCCTGACAAAAAGAGAGAAATATTGGACTAATAGAGAAATGATTGGACTAATATGAAGCGTGCTATTAATTTCAAATTAATCAGATGTAGCATGATTCATGTGGTGACGGAGTAAGGTGCAATTACTTTTATTTTTCGTGAAACAGTTCTAAATTAGTTAACCTTTTTCCTAAAATAATGAAGCAACAAGTAGTCAGGTTACCTATAGTTTTTATGGTCCTGCCAAGTGATGTAATTTTTTGAACACGTGCGTGGCGCACGTGCATTTTTACTAGTCTGAACATAAATATTAGAACTGTGGATGGGAGAGCTTGCTTTTGATGCTAATAGCACGTCCACTGCACAGTCAGGATGAAAGATGCGATGTTGAGGCCGATGGCAACGAGCGAACAATGTATGCGATCTATTTCTTGTGCTTTCAGCGATAGACAACGTGACCGTCGACAGCGAGGCGTCAGTGGTGACTTCGTCTATCTCAAGGATTCGCCGACTCAGTCTCTGAAGATGCTCATAGGGGTAGGATTTACGTGTGTGCGTTGTTCATAGGGGCGAGTGTGCGTGTGTTGTGAGTATCTAACTTGTACTGTGTAATCGTAAAAAAAAAGTGTTTTGGCACCAAGAAAGGTTTAGTCGCGGCTGATTTTCCTACTAAAAGCTTTAATTAAGGAAAGATTAATTGCTTGGAATGACGAAGAAGAAAGAATTTACAGCCCAACCCAACCGAGAGACAGGCACATGAGGTGAAATGAAGAAGAAACGTCACCAATGCCGTGCCTTAAGCACGGCAGGGGAGCCGGTTCCCCAAGTATCATGTTTCCTCTCTCAAGTATCATGTTTCTAGCACTTGTATTTCGTTGAACTCTTGCACCTAACACCAGAAGCATGATGAACGAGGGTTGCATCCTGTGATGGCTGGAAATGATACTGGCCGTCCATTTGAAGTGAGTTCCCATTTCTTTGTCATCTCCAGCAAATACATTATCACATCTTCTTCTTCTTCGTGTGGATCACAGTTTCGTCTTTGTTGAAACCATTTTGACGAATGTTCCACTTAAAAAAGACCATGTGGTGGACAATCATTTATTGCATACATAGAAGGTCGTCCATATCGGTGCAGTAGTAACTCATTTGAATTACAAAATAATTACTGGCATACAAAAACAAGACTGTTGCTACACGTCCCATCCTACCGCTACATTGTGTGTGGCTCTGTTCGAAGCAAGGAATACACAGCACGAGACATCATCATCGACGTTGCTGTACAAGGGTGTGGTATTTACATCATTTTCGCAAAAACAGGTGGCATATGTCGTCATTAAAATAATTAAATCAATAAGATCTAACAAAGGTCTAGGCTATATATTCTATCATTAATCGAGAGAACTCAAAGATCTAGGCTATATACTACCCCCTCTGTCTAGAATACTTGCATTCTGGCTATAGGTCAGGTTCACAGAAGATGCGATGAATCTGAACAAACGATATGTCCAGATTCATAAAACATTCTATGAACCTGAACATTCAAAAAGAAACATGACTAGAATGTCGAAGTAAACTGGGGCGGAGGGAGTACTAAAAAATGTTACATCAAATGTATAAGAAATCGTGAATCATGAAAGTGATAGTGAGGATAAGTTCATTGAAATTCTGTCATTAATTAAGCGAATATATACACAAAGAGATTCTGTCATAAATTCTTGTGGGGCAAAATATAAAGAACAAGATTCAATTCACAAATATCTACAATATGTAATCAGAATTTTTTTCCCAATACATATGATGTAAAAAGAAGTTATAATATTTTCTTAGCCACATGAGTAGTCTTAAGATACAACTTATGAATCCACACACAAACGCACTTACACTCTTATGTTACACATTTTTTTAGATAATTCGGCCATTATATTAAACCCAAACTTGGCACTCAAGAGAGTTACAGTGGAGAATATCATCCTCATCAGAGGAGCAGAATATCGCATAAATGAAAGGAAATAACAGCTAAAAGAATATCATCTCCTTGGTCCATCTTTATTGCTTAATTCGTAGTTGGCTGGCTGGAAACATGCAGACATATGCATCGACAGATGGGCTCCTGTTATTTGGGGACCCAGAGCGGGTGCCCTGGTTGCCCTCCCCAGGGCCGGCTTTGTGGCCCAAGCGGCACCCGCGCGAGGCCCTTGACGAAGTGGAAGGCGGAGCTGGTAGCTGAGCTGAGCAGGAAGCCGTCACCCGACACGTCGATGAGGCAGCCGAAGTGGGGGTCATCAGCCTCCGCTTGCTTCTTGGCTATCGATTATATATGATCGCGATCTCCGGCGTGCCGGTGATGGAATTCCAGGGGTTCGTCAGTTCTCGGGAGTCGATGTCCTTTTTCTTCCCTGTTTCCTTCTTTTTCGGCACATTCTGTTTCGTTCATGTCAACAGGACTCCAAGAGGAGGAATTGTTAACTTGGATTGGGCTTTGGAGACTTTTCTACCGGGGTTTTGTTAACAGTCTTCTTGGGTTGGGCCCTTTATGGGATGTATACTCCTCCACTTGCTTTTCGGAAAACATATCTTGTGTGAATAGTGTTTGAGATTCATACGACTTGAATCGGAGGGCCCTTACTAAATCTCCTTCCTGTCGCTCCACCCGCTCCGCCCGCGCCGCCGCTCCCTGTTCCCGCCACCCTGCCGCTCCCGCAATGCCGTGCTCCCCACACGCTGCTGCTCCCTGCTCCCGCGCCGCTCCGTCGTTCCTTGCTCCCCGCCACTCGTTGAGTGGGCGTTGAAGCTGCTCGCCATCGTCGGGTGGGTGCGGTTGGTGGCGGAGCAGCAGTGGCGCGAGGAAGGAAGATGGATGAAGGCATTGTGGGCTGACTTCAATGGGCATTGGGACGATTTACACCTTGCTAAACTTAGATTGATCTGCATATATGAGGTCCCGCGAATAGCGGCTTTCAATTTTTGGTCTTCAGGATTCATGGAAGCACTCTCTTCTAGAATGCAACATGGCAAAGTGTGTTTGGACATTAGAGCGAGAAGAAACTGTTGAACCATAAGTGAATTGCCCACCTCTTCCCATCAGCTTAGGCTTTTGGGTGAGTTGGTTGGTGCATGCAACTTAACATGGTATCGAGCCAGAGGTCTTGAGTTCAAGTCCTGGTGACCGCATATTCCGCTGCGCCGCTCCTATTTCCACGTTTGCGCCAAGAGAGCTGCACGTGAGGGGGAGTGTTGAACCATAAGTGAATTGCCCACCTCTTCCCATCAGCTTAGGCTTTTGGGTGAGTTGGTTGGTGCATACAACTCAACAGAAACTCTAGAGTTCGTTATTAGCCAATCACAACATGCGGATGCATGGCTTCATGAGACAATATCGACTCTCAGGCATGAGGACTTGGTTTGAGTAGTCATGACCATGAGGGCGATCTGGTATGCCAAACGGAAGGCAATTCATGGAAATGTTTATTAGGGCCCTCTGTCCATTCATCACGTTGTGGAAAAAGGTTTCTAGCGGACTTGGCGCTGGGTAAGCCACACTCGAAGAAGTAGAAAGCAGCCATGGTGCATGCCCCCAATGGATTCTGCCACCAGCGGGGATGATGAAGATCAACGTGGAGGACGTACGCTGTCGTCTCTAGAACTTAAGTATCGCCATAACGACGGCGAGGCGATCGCATGAGATGAAACTGGACTCTTCCATGCCGCATCGATGGGATCAGAGACTCGGAGATGGCCGAAGCTTTGGCATATAGGGAGGGTTGTGCCCTTACAAGTAATCTCATGCTGCAAAAGTTTAGACCTACTACTGATTGCATGAACGTAGCGCGGTGCATGCAAGGATGGCGATCCTGCCGGTGGATGCGAACGACGCGCTGAGCGACGGCGACGGCGGGTGATGGTGTACGGTCCCCGTTCGCCCGTCACCAGGGCGCAGCAGCTTGGACAGGACGCCCATGGCCGCGGGCAGCCTCTTCTTGGCTTATCGGCCGGAGCCAGCGGGTGGTGACCAGTGTTTTAAATAGCGGGCTATGGACTGATAGCTGTTTGCCTCTGAAAAAGCTAAATGGGGCTATAGCGGAGCTATAGCGGGCTAAAACAGCTAAATTGTACTAGAGAGCAAATAGCGGCAGTCCCTCTAAAACAGCTATAGCGGGCTATAGCGGCAGCTATAGCCGGCTATTTAAAACCTTGGTGGTGACGCGTCCAGGTCCAAACCGGCCGCCATTGACGTCGTCGTCGCGGGCAACTATCTAAAGACTCTTCCAACCAATCAGGACGTATAACGGCGCCGGGTACGGGTCCTAGAGGGCGTCGTCTTCCGAGGTGACGCCCGCGCTCCGTCCACCAGGCCAACGAAGTCGAGCTGTTCCATATTTCCATGAGCTCCAGGAAATTCTAGACGTCATATAAAAAAAAACTCGACCTGCGGGGGGTATGACGGCCCCCGGGCATTTTTTAAGGAGAACGATTGTCTCACACAGATCGAGAAAACCCTCGAACCCTCCTCCGCTCCATACACAGGGACTCAGCAGGCCAATGAGAATCGGCGCGAGTACTTAACCTGTGCTTTGGAACCACGGAGAAGCGAGGGGATTTTTTTTAACCACTGCAGTGAACAGTAACATTTCTTTACCTGCTCACCACAGCGGCGGTGCCGCAGCGGGCTCGAACCCGGGACCTACGGGAGCAGAGCTCCCGGAGCCAACAGGCTCTAGCCACTCGGGTGCTCCACGCGTTGGCTTCTAGACGTCATATAGCTAGATATAGCACGCCCATAAGCTCCCAATCCAGCTTCACGCGGCCGAGCGGCGGGCTCCGGCGTGCGAAGTGCCGCAGCGCCGTGCGCGCGTCACGCAGGAAGCCGTACGTCGAGGCAGCGCTGCGCCAGGGCCGACATCGGCTTGAGGCGCTTGATCCACACCTCGATGGTGCGGAACTTGATGCCCTCCGCGTAGGCCTTCGCTTTATCGGTGGCGGCCAGCCGGGACTGGAGGAGGATAAAGTGGTTCTCCAGCATGCGGCGGTGGAACTCGTCGCTCCGCGGCCGCTTTAGACGGGCATGCAGCCATGAGGGAGTCGGACAGGAGAGCACGGACTCTGGCAACGATATGGCGGGGCGGAGAGTAAGCTGAAGTTCGAGAGAGATGGATGAGTGATGAAGACCCCGGAGATCAAACCAGGGATGCCGAGCTTTGAGTAGTTGCAGCTATCTGAGAGAGTAGCGCTCTGCAGTGGGTGGGAGGCTGGTCTGGTAACGAAACAGAAAAGGAGCTGAATGCCCGCAAACTATGCGTTGTATGTCTTGTTACTCTAAAAAAAATCAGTAAGCACTATTAGGCAGCAGCGTCCTATCCACCACGGCGGGCTCCGGCAAGCACGCTCTCAAAAGCGTGTCCTCGGACGAGCGCACGCAAGCTAGGTGGCCTCTTCCGGCAAGCAGACTTGCGCCAACCTCCGGCAAGCGCCTGTGTCACGCTCCAAATAGGGCCTAGTTGTTTTAGAGGCTAAGTATCTCACATGTGTGACCTGTAAAGAAATTTGATTCAAAAACAACTTACAGAAATGGATTACAAAATATGGTTCAAATAAATTAAAAATTTTATAATGCCACCTTATGATTTACACAATCATGCTATGAACATTCTTCTGCTCTCGCTGTCTACGTTAAGATGTCATCTCGAGATGCATGCCAATCTTCTAAAACTATGTACACCACCATGCAAATTAGACTATGAGTATAAAACTCAGCAAGAATGCAATAAAAGAAAAATAATAGAATATTGTCCAAGGAATTTCTCAAGGATTATTGTTTTCCTCAAATGAGCCAACTCTCCAACTCCCAAAGGATAAGGAATTTTGTAAATCATTTGTTGGAGAAAAACCACATTTTAGTATTAAAAAGATAATATTTGGTGAGGTGTGGCGGTGGCCTCCAATGAGCATGCCTGCCCAAGGGTGCGGACACGGAGCTACGGTTCTCTTCGATACATACAGTCTAGATAAGAGCTAACCCTATATAAAGTCGGAAGTTACACCAGCAAATTCGAACAATCTCCTTCCCAGTTCGCATGAGTGTTGTTTTGGCTGCTTCCGCTCCTCCAAGGCTCCAACGCCTCCGCCCCTGCCCTGTCGTCGTAGCCAAGGAAGGCCATGGCCGCGGGCTCCATAGCTTCGCGTTGAAGGAGTAAGTCTCCACCTTTTCCTCCTCCTCCTCTCTTTCTCCTGGAGTGCAGGCGTGATCACAATCGCAACACTTGGTGTGATGAGGACAAGAATGCATGTAGAAGGGGGGCCATGGGGAAAATGGAGGCACTCAGGTTTTGTCTATAAGAATGGGTGTACATAACACTTCGTTTTTAAATGGTAAACAGATTCATCTAACAAAATATTACTTTTTCATAGAAACAGGAAAAATACAAAAAAAAATATTCCGAAATGAACACGTAAGAAAAAACTATGGCTCTCATAATGGTCATAATGTACTTTATAATTGGATTAGTCATTACATCATTGCCATGTATCAAGACATCAACTTAGCATTGATGCATTTTATCTAGAAAGTTCATAAAGAAAAACCAATTTTGAATAACTTTGGTTACTCCATATTTTGATTTGTGACGTTGGTGCTACCTTAACTACAATATATGCTAAGCTGCTTGCTAGGTCTGTGCTGCTGATAATTTCTCAAATTGGTGGAGTTGTTGGTGTTTGATGGTGAAATTTTACTCTTCACTTTAAGAATAAAGCGTGAATTATTTTGGTGATACGAGAGAAGGTGCCTTGTTAGCATTAACTGAGATAATTATAAAGAGATTATGTATTGCATAGGTAGAAATGAGTCAGTTTACAAGCTAAAGTATTTATTAATAACTTTGCAGCTTATTTTAGTTTAATAATAGCATTTGTTTTGACAGTTATGATATAGCAGAAACACTGCTTGATTTTGAGTTCAGCGCACTATGTTTTTGAAATTTTCTACCCATGCAGCACAAGCAGGAAATGTGATTTATTTGGCCACTTGGGAAGCTGCTAGCAAACAAACAACGTATACCCTCATAATACGGCGAGTATATATACTTAATAATTAGATAGAAGCAAACATGACAAGTCTCAACCACTCATAATCCAACTTCTGAGTAATGTTATTTAGGGCGAAGTCGGTTTAGCTTGAGATTATAGGTCGTAGAATGTCTTGAGAAATAAAAATCTACTCATACGTTGAGGAAGTATGGTACAGTAGGTGACGTTGCATGGTCGGTCACAAGTGGTGGGTAGATTCGATGACTGCTTGTGACAGCTGCCGCCTGGCCCGGCGCTGGCCGCCTTCATGACCCTCGGCCAAGCAGCAGCAGGAGGCACAGCCTGGCGGCTGATCCTGCCGGTGAACGCCTAGCTCCAGAGCGATAACGCGCAGAGGGACTATGACGGCGGGTGGTGATACGCAGTCCCCCTTCGCTCGCCGCCGTGGCGCAGCAGCTCCTAGTCCTACCGGGGCAAAGCATCATGGATACGTGGCGCTTCTATTCTTCGCCTTCCTCCCTGCAGGACATACTCAGGCAAAGAGAGAACGAGGTGGATAGAAAGGTTAAATGTCTCGACCCCCAACAGTTGCCCCTCGAGGATGAAGTCCAACTCCAATGGGCTGATTCCGCGAATCAGAAAAAAGGTTGAGAGCTTGTCGGATAAAAAAGTCACTCCCCGCATTGGAGTTGGGCCTCTCTCTCGGTTTTTTTTTTCTGGAATGGAGTACATAAACGATATGAGTCGGTTCAACTTCCCATGCGTTTTCTTAAATGCGATACTTGCTGCCTACTCCCTCCGGTTTTAAATTATTGACATTTTACTATTTTTGAGTTTCGTTTGACCGTTAGTCTTATTCAAAATAGGCCGCTTGCGTTTGCGTCGCTTTTTTGTCGGTCGCCGCTATTTTTGGAGTGCCACGCTTTGTTTCCTTGGAGGCCTACTTGCGGCGATTGGCTTCGGCTTTGCTGTTTGGTGAGCTTCGCTATTTAGACCTTTCGCCTTTGTTTGATTGCTCTTTTTGTTGTTTTGACCTCGCTTTTCCTTGTGACTTCTTAGCGTAATGGCTCGAATCAATGAAACTGCACATGAGGTCGGAGCGGTGGTGGAATCTTTGGGGGATGTTGCTGCCTTGCTAGTCGATCTGGCGGGCTTGGGGGAATTTGGGACATCTGATGATGTCGCCGCTTCGGGGGCTGCCGACGATTATGTTGAAACTGTGCCTCCGATCAACGAGGTGAACATCTCCATTACTGCTAATCAAGGTAGGGATTTTGGGGACTCTCTTTATTTCGATTCATACATTGAGTCTGAGCTTGCCACGTCTGCAGCGAAAGAGGTTGTTCGCCGAAAAGGCGATGGGCGTGCGCGCCCGCTTGCCACGCCCCGCGCTGGCGGCGCCACGCCCAGCCAGCCCCTCCATGAGACGTGGCTACACTAGAATTTGCGGCCCTGTGCTCCCTGATCCTGTGAAGAAAACGCAGGAGACAAAACGGGAAGAAAAAATGTTGATAACGTGAAGTTTGGTATTTTAGAAGGTGGTATTCACTTATGGATGGTGTTCCCGATATGTTGCTTTTATTGATGGTGTTCTGGGGATGACGCCCCTTACTAGTGTTATTCTGACAATTCTCTTGACAAAATCAAGAGTGGCAAAAAAAAAAAACAGTAACACAAATTACTGCTAATGTGTGTGATAGCCTGTTCTAAAATAAAATAAAATGATAACCAATATACCTTAAGAGCAGTTGGGACAATTGCCTCAACACCATTAGTAAGGAATGCCCTTCCCAAGACACCTTCCGCGGGTGCATCCTACCCTCCAAAATACCAACATCCTCTAATCCTATTTTTCTCTCTTCCCCTTTTGCCCATGGGGCCCGTGAGCATGAATTGGGGTATATGAGCACGAATTGCCCGAACCTCAGATCATCTTGTGGCGTGGTTGTAGGGCGGCGGCGGCGGGTGCTCGCACGTGGCAAGACGGAACGGGTATCAGTGGCGGACCACACCCAAAATTTTAGATGGGGCAGAGCTTCAATCAGCCTTGGCAGATGCCGGCGTTCATAACTTCATATCGTGCTCATCAAAACTGCTAATTATTCCTACTCTCAAAGTTGAGTTTACTTATGCATCATTGAGCAAAATAGCCATTTATTGAACCTGTTGAAGGACGTAGCTGCTTTGTTCATCATTCTCCTCATAACTGCCTCACTCAAATGGCCGAGCTGTAGGAAACTTTGATCAAACATGGCGATGGGGTATTTTTGTGCCATGATATAGCTGGGGCAGCTGCCCCATCCCGCCGTATGGGGTGGTCCGCCCCTGACGGGTATGGTAGGGGTGGTGCTACGATGGCCAACCCATGGGTTGCTGGCGTGCCAGCGTCGTTACCGTCCACAGTGTGGCATGACGTTCTCCACATGCTTCTCTGGCGGGTTTGGAACTGCCGCAATGCATTGGTCTTCAACAACGAAGATCAGTGCACCATGGCATCCATGAAGATCCTGCTTAAGACTTGGATACCTGGGGCTACAAGAAACCTCAACAAATTGCTGACCTTGCCCAATGGCGGTCGCACCTGTCTGCCTCCATCACTATGTCCCCTTGTTGATCATGTACTTTCTTTTCTGCCTTTTGGCATCCTGCGGGCTAGGCTCCCGATTCTGTATTGCGTTCTGAACGCTGCTTTTGCATGAAAATTAGGTGGGGAAACTCCCCCGTTTTGCTCGAAAAAAAAAAAGCTGTTGGTATTTTAGAGGATGGATGCTCTCACGGATGGTGTTCTCGGGATGGCGCGCACTTACTAATGGTGTTCTGAGGAAGGCGCCCCTTACGGATGGTGGATGTTGTGGAGGCAAATCTTCCAGGAATTGTCAATGACACACAAACAAACTTTCACGAGTTTGCAATGGAGCACTTGCAGGACAAAGCAGGTACCATCAGATAAGTTAGTCTAGTGTATGAGCACGGCGAAACCTGATTGAACACATTCGTAATGGATATCCCAGTATCCCACCCAGTGGTTAGTGAAATCGAATGAAGAAACCACACCTTTCGATCTCACTTGTAATCGATGGAGGCACCTGCGAAAACCCTAGGCACCGTCGAGCGCTGGGGTATGATCCGAGGCCTTGGCGCATCTTGTCCACACGGAGTCCTCGGGAACTCGAGATATATCCGCGCGTCTCGTTCGGAGATGACGCGGGCCTGCCGCTGTTCATCGGACCAGAGGAAGCCCAAGATCGCGACTGCAGCAGTGGCGCCGACGGCCGCGCAGCGCGTGGCGGCGGCGGCTCCCCGGCGCGCGTTGAGCAGCCCCCCCGACGCGGCGCCGCCGGCGACGGCGTTCAAGGGGTCGTCGTCCATCCGGCGCGCGATCGCCACGGCGCTCTTGGAGGCGCAGTACACGGCGGCGTAGGCGCCGCACGACCCGGCGACGCGGGGCGCGTTCGCGATGACGGCCCGGGCGGCGCCGGCGGGCGAGCCCGCCGCGAGGCCCTTGACGAAGTGGAAGGCGGAGCCGGTAGCCGCTCCGAGCAGGAAGCCGTCGCCCGTCACGTCGATGAGGCGGTCGAAGCGGGTTGGGGTCTTACCGGTCATCAGCCTCTGCCTGCTTCTCGGCTACCGATATGATCGCGATGCCGGCGATGGATATTCCAGGTGTCGTCGGTTCTCAGGAATCGGGATGTCCTTTTTCTTTTCTTGGCACCAATAGTCGGTGGGATGGTGAGGCTTCTTTTGATAGCTCGGACCTTAAATAATTGGAAAAATTGCAAAAACCCACTTGCAACTTAGGGAGTTTTCATATACTCACCTACAAGAAATTTGGTATCAGTCTCCCCCTTATTAGTAGGACTGGACGAAAAGCTCGTGGCTCGTGAGCTCGCTCGGCTCGACTCGGCTCAGCTCATCATTTTTTTCTAACGAGTCGAGCTAGGTTTCTAGCTCGTTATGTTAATGAGCTGGCTCGCGAGCCAAACGAGCCAGCAAGTCCCAGCTACCCAGCATCCTTCGGTCCCCTCCTCCGTCGCGAGCTACACAAGCCCATTTACTGAAGCAAGGTCCACCACCCCTCCTCCCTCCCCACAACTTATCCTTTTCTCGAGTCGTGCCGCAACCTCACCTCGCCTCCTCCCCAGTCCCCACTGCGCCCTCTGGCTTCTTTCCCCCTCGTCACCGATGCTGCAGCCATCAACGCCAAAACTCATGGCAAGCACGAGCTCGTTGTCCTCACTGCTCTCCCCATGACGATGGCGACAACGGAAGATGATCAATTCCAGATCCAACCGCGGATAGGCACGCGATGCGCGGTGGCCAGCAGCTCGAGCCGGGCGGGCGGTGACGCCCTCCTTTGCCTCACGCGGTGGTGCCCCCCCTCCTGCTCCTTCCATCACACAGAGGGCTCCAGTCACGACGGAGGTGTTGGAGGCCAGCGGCGGCGAGCTAATTAACGAGCTGGCTTGCAAGTCAGCTTGAGCTCGTACCGAGCTGAGCCGAGCCCGCTCGTTATCCTTGGCTCGGTAGTCCAGCCCTACCTATAAGTGTCCATTTCTTTTCAATGTCCCCCCTGGTAGCTTTGACCGGACGACCTACTTCTTGTACGTTCTCCGGTGCGGCTCCGAGCGGTCTATCATATTTCGCTGCTCAAATGTTGTGTAAATAACATAGATATCGAAACGCATAGGTTAAATTTTCTCTATTTTGTCCATAGTGTCGCGGCTAAGTTTGAACCTCATTTATGATAATATGGTAAATATTTATTGTGTAATATATGATTAGATGGTAACTACGCTATAGTGAAGCATAGCCTCATAAGTAATCGTAGAGGCTAGAGAAGAGCGGCGGCGTCTAGTCAAAGTTATCAGGGGGACTATGAAAACAAATGAACACTTTGTGTGTGAGGGGGGGGGGGGGGGGGGGGGGGGGGGGGGTCTGACACAAAACTTTTTGTAAGTGGATATGTAAAACCCCCCTTAACATGTCGGTGGGTTTTTGCAATTTTCCATAATTAGTTTTGCTTTTGCCCCTTAAGGATGACTACGATGTTTTTTTTTTTTTTTGTATCCATGTCAACTTAAATGCCATCTACATGATATCTGATTAGTTTTGAAGGATTTTTTGTAGAAATAAAAGTTCATGCATGGGTTGCTCACGACTGCGACCGATGTGGCTGCAGGAGTAATGCTATGTTTACTTAAAGCTTTCACAAAATTTTTACAAAATGCTGAGGTGTTATTAAATTTATTTATAGCAAGAGTCTATTTGAATTATGCTAATTCAAAATCATGCAACAAATCAGGTTTCGCCACGTCAGCAATGCGTACAATTTATGTAAATGATTTTTTTTAAATGTAGCACTACTCGTGCCCCCTTCCCCTTTTGGCTTTGCAAATTCTCCCTTAGAAATGCTTGTAATCACTATAATCAGCACAAATTATAACACCTAAAATTTTCCTATCCACGTATGATTCGCCCCTCCTCCAGTATATCCGCCAATCCATGCTACTATGCGATACAACAGACGACTCTTGCCGGTCCATGCTGCAGTGCTAGCGCACGCCTGCACAACAATTGGAGTGGATTTTGTTGCAGTCGTCTGGATGGTGCATGGACGCAAATAAAACATAAGTAGATATCTTGGTACTAGTGTTACGCTTGGGGTGGGCAAGATGGCAAATGACAGGCGTTAATTGAAACCAATACACTCTTTGGCTATCGAACGCCCTTAACATTTCATTCATTTTAAGAGCAATTGTCCCTTTGTCACTCATTTATCGATCTTGAACATTATTGGACGGATATAACAAGACAAAACGCAATCAGGAACATAGTATTAGGAGAAAACAGAACAATGGAACACATCCCTAATAATAGTAATGATCGAGCAACAAAACCAGTAAAATTGGAGCATAAATCTTAGAAAGACTCATGTTTTAAATTGACTAAACTGGCTTGAACAAAATATGAAATTATATTATTATCTCATCCTTGGCAAATTAAAGATGATGTGCAGCCACTTATTCTTAGAACGTAGAATTGTTTGCTGTATGCAATAGTTGCCCTGGTTCGCGTGGGCAGCTTGGATTACAGGCAGGACAATTGGCCTTGCAGTCCTCCCATTTTTCATAGCATAAATTGGACTTCTTGTCTTGGCAGCAAAAGCATTTGTCGCCGAGGCAAAAAAACTTAAAGGTGCAAAATTTAAGGGTTAACTTCATCTCTTGTGCTGCGTCACTAGGCAGTCGAGCTTGACCTATCAATTGCACTTATTAGTTATAAAGTGAATATATATATGTGTTCATCATGAATGCAATGACAAACTAAGGCTGCGAGGAGACAAGTTTATGTATACTTACATTGTGCAGACAATAACAAGAGGAAGAGAACATAAACAAATTTTGCACCACTGTCGCTCTTCATGCCGTTTTCTTTAACGTCTTGCTCCTGTATAACAGTTCGTTTTGGTGTAAGAAACGGCATCGTGCCTTGATTTATATAGGTACAATTAAATTTTATTCTGCGAGATGTCATTATTAATTTGAAGCAAACTGGAAATGGAGCGATAACAATGATTATACGGTCTATGGGCCTGTGAGATACCGATCAATCTGCTAGATCTGCAATATTATTTGGAGAATAAAGAAGTACTAATGATATACTGCTATAGTACTTGGCAAGGAGAGAAAACCGAGGCGGAGGTGATGTCCTTGAGGATGGCCCGATGTTTTGTCGTACAATATCAATGAACTGCAGCAAGCGAATGATAATCAATGAAGAAGTAGTAGTAATCTTGCCGTAGATAATGAAGCACCGAATCGTCCATATTCTGACTCGTGAAGCAAAAGAAAACGAACCAGAAGTAAGACTTATTGAAGGTTAGGACTTGACCTCGACAATCATGAAGAACTTCTAGAACAATGGGCGAAGAGACCTCAACATGGTGACGTTTCTGAGTTTTTTTATCAACGTAATAATCTGATATTCTGGTCTCTCTCAACATGAACGTGATGTCTAAACTATATAGAGACCCTATATGGCTCGATAGGAAATGAAAAACACAATACATATTTCATGGACTCAAATTAGGAAAGTAAACTGTGAAACCGTCGGATTGTTTTGTAAACTGCGACCACCTCGAGTTTCATTTGACAATGGGACCACCGGATCCATCTGAAAGTACGTCAAATAAGCTTTCCATGGAGTGCTCATACGCCTCAATCCAACTTCGTGTGTATCCTCTATCATATTTTTTGCTTCAGCCTGACGGTCAAATCCGAGACTAATCAAATCTTTCCTATTCCCTTTATTCCTTCTTGGCTTGGATTGATTCGGTGTACAACATAAAAAGGCATGTGTGCCACGTCCTTGGAAGTTACCTTAAGCACCTGGATACATTCCTTTCAGTTCTCGCAACACATGAACTCTCCTTAATTATATGGAATTGTATCTGGTCGGCGTGGATGGATGGTACGCCTCTCACAAAAATTGGCATAATTTTAAGTAGAATTCCCTTTTTTAAAGAAAACAAAATACTGTGCCATTTTATTCATTGGAAACTTCGGTTGACTCTCTCTCTCTCTCTCTTTGTTTTTGGGATTACACAATACAACTCAGAAACTCACAATATAATGTACGCACCTCTATAAGCACACATATGCAAACCCTACCCCTACGACTATGAGCATATTTGAGATTGATGAAGTTACCACTGGCGCCTCGCTGTCGAGGACATGTCGCCCACCGCTGAAAGCATAACGCTGTTAAATTCTAGAAAATTTGCTCTCACTAGGAGTCAAACTCAGGAGTTGAGGTGCTAGTGAGGCTCTTGTAATTAACCACTAGGCTACAGGCTTTTTCGCTACTCTCTCTCTCTCATTGGGCTGCTGGTGGCGGAGCACGGTGATGGGGCGGGTGGTCCGACGTGGCGGAGCCAGAGGGTTTAGGGTGTCGGGGTTGTCGAATTAGTGGAGGGCAGCGGCAGCTAGTGATCCGATGAGCTCCAATGTACTCCGACCATAGAGTGAGGGCTTCGGGGGCGACAGCCGCGACACATCGGTGGGAGGTGGTGCGGTGCCGCCGTAGTCGCTGGCGGTAGGAAGGAGTGAGCATGGTTGACGGCGAGAGCGTCATATGTAGAGATTTTACACTACTAGAAAACCAAGCAAGGACGACGGTTTTTCAACCCTTGGGCATTAACTTATACCCTCAGGAAACATAATTTCCGAGCGTGGACCGTCAGCCATTTACCGTCGCGCACTCATGGTCGGGGATTCCCCTATTTCCCAACGGTCATTAAATTAAAAGCATGTGTTATTTAGTAACCGTCGGCAAACTTAGCACCTTCGGTCCTTAAATTGAGTGCTCGACGGGTAAGCAAGGAACGCTCGGCTATGTTTTAGCGAGTCACCGACAGTTACTTATAAGACGCTCGGCAATCGTGAAACGGTCGACAATCTGGTTTGGTGCCCGATGGTTTTAGTCATAACGCTCGGGATTAGTTTGACCTGTCGGCCATTTGTAACATTTGCCGATCGAAAAGCTTAAAACGTTCGGCAACATCCTCATCGTCGGCCATTACCTAACGTTCGCGAGCGTTGGCCGGGCATTATATAAAACCTTCGGCCTTGCTTGGTTTTCTTGTAGTGTTAGCGTGGGCTGCGTGCTGAGTGGCGGTGGCGAACTGGCGGGTGCAAGGAGGCGCGGCCGGCCTTTGTGGGGTTGTTCCACACCGATGGAACAAGCCACTAACCTTAATTTGGACATAAAAAATAAAAAAATAAATGTTTAATTTAACTTATAAACAGGTCATTTAGCTCCTCCATAATCCATGCATGAGACAAGCCACTAACCTTTACCATCCTCATTTTGCAATCAGAAGAAACTGCATGTCGCATGTGTGACATTAAACTGATCGTATAAGACCTAACACCAGACCAGATCTTTTAGATACAGAGTAAAAAACTCTGCGTCTTTCATGTGACCATAAACAGGAACCGCAGCTTAATTTTCAGCATGTGAAAGCGCATCAGCCATCCACGTGCATGGGACGTGGGATGCCGGCCGCCGGCGCCGGCGGTTGGAACCCGCCTCGCCATCTTCTGCTTCCTCGACCCTCCCCACTCCGGCCCCGCCCACCGCCCACCTGCCGCACCGCCACCCACCGCTGGGTCGCGGCCTCCCCCCCCCCCCCCCCCCCCCGACCCCCTTCTTCTAAGGTCGGCGGACATGGATTGGAGTCGCCGGAGCCCGCCGCAATCCCAGCAACCCGAACACCCTAACCCCGCCGGCGATAACCACCTCCGGCGACCCTCGCCGACGCGTCGCACCGCCCGCCCACACCCCGCGCTCCGTCGCCACCTCGCCCCCGAGCTCTGCCGTCCGCACTAATCCGCCACCGGTGTCGCGGCGATGCCCTCGCCGCCGCGTCGTGCCGCCCGCCCTCATCTCGCGCTCCGCCGCCACCTCGACGCCGCGTCACGCCGACCGCCCCGCCGCCGCGCCCCCCGCCCACGCGCATGGGCCGGGCCGCACACGGACGCGCGCTCGCGCACGAGCGCGACCCGTCGCGCAACAGACTTATCGATATTGGTACTAGCTAGTGTACGTTACGCTTGGGGTGAGCTAGATGGCAAATATGATAGGCGTTGAAACAAATTACTCTTTGGCTTTGCGTGGCGAGGCTTGACGTGAAATCGAACGCCCTTAACGTCACACATCCCAACAAAAATTCTCTTGAGCCGTCTCATTCATTCTAAGAGCATGGCCCTCTCTCACTCATTTATAGATCTCGAACATTCTTGGACGTATATGACAAGGCAAAACGCAATCAGGAACATAGTATTAAGAGAAAAAAAAAACAAAAGAAAAAAAAAGAGTAAAATTGGAGCATAAATCTTAGACTCATCCTTTAAAATGACTAAACTGGGTTGAAACAAAAATGGAAATTGTATTATTATCTTATCCTCGCAAATTCAAGATCAAGTGCAGCCACCAATTCTTACAACGTAGCATTTTTTGCAGTATGCAATAGTTGGCCTCGCTCATGTGGGCAGCTTGGATTACAGGCAGGACAATTGGCCTTGCACTCGTCAAAATTTCCATAACATTGTGGCATATTGGGCTTTGGGTCTTGGCAGCAATAGCATTTGCCGTGGAAGCACATAAACTTATAGGTGCAAAATTCAAGTGTTAACTTCATCTCCTGCGCTGAGGAAGAATTGACCGAACTAGCGGTGGTATTTGTGGTGGGAAGACTATTTGAGGAGATCCTCCTTGTGGATGCGTCCCCGGGCAGTCGAGCATGACCTATCAATTGCACTTATTAGTGTGATAAAGTGAATATATATGTATGTTCATCATGAATGCGATGACAAACTAAGGCTGCGAGGAGACAAGTTTATTTAGACTTACATTGTGCAGGCAACAACAAGAGGAAGAGAACATAAACCAATTTTGCACCACCGTCGCTCTTCATGCCGTTTTCTTTAACGTCTTGCTCTGAACTGTATAATAGTTTGTTTTGGTGTAAGAAATGACCTTGTGCCTTGATATATATACAGCTATGTTAAACTTTATCCTGCGAGATGTGATGATTAATTTGGAGCAATTAAATCGGATAAATGTGGAGATAAAAATGATTATACAGTCTATGGGCATATGAGATACTGATACTATTAAGTCTGCAATATTATTTGGAGGATAAAGAAGTAATGATATACTACTATACTTGATACAGAGAGAAAACCGAGGTGATCTTCTTGAGGCTGGCCCGATATTTCGTCGTACAATCAATGAACTGCAGCAGCAGGATGATAATCAATGAAGAAATAGTAGTATCTTGTAGATAATTAAGCACCATATGGCCGATATCCTGACCCGTGAAGCAAAAGAAAACGATCCAGAAGTAAGACCTATGGAAGGTTAGGACGTGATCTTGATAAAAGATAGAATCGAACCTATACACCTATGAAGAACACAACAAAATCAAGAGATAAGCCCTGCTCGACAAGCAGGGAGAACTTCTGGAACAATATCGACCAATAGTCACTGAAACATGAACGTGATGTCTAAACTAATAGAGATCCTATGTGGCTCGAAAGGAAAGGAAAAACACAATACATATTTCATGGACTCAAATTAGGAAAGTAAAATGTGAAACTGTCAGATTGTTTTGGAAACTGCGACCACCTCAAGTATAGTTTCACTATGGGACCAGATCCATCTGAAAGTACGTCAAATAAGCTTTCCATGGAGTACACATACGCCTCAATCCACCTTCGTGTGTATCCGCTATCAAATTTTTTACTTCAGCGTGTCAACGTAGCCTGAAGTCCGAGACTAATCAAATCTTTCCTATTCCCTTTATTCCTTCTTGGCGGATTGATTCGGTGTAGAACATAAAAAGGTACGTGTGCCACGTCCTTGGAAGTTACCTTAACCACCTGGATACATTCCTTTCATTTCTCGCAACACATGAACTCTTCTTAATTATATGGAAGTGTATCTGGTCGGTGTGGATGGATTGTACGCCACTCACTAAAATTGGCATAATTTTCAGTAGAATTCCCCTTTTAAAAAGGGAGATTTGCAAAACCGGACTCTTTTCGAAGGTCAATTCTGAAGACGGACCGGTTTTAAAGAGTTCGCAAGAATGGACCTATTTTTCGAATCCGAAACCTCCGTTTGCCCCTGTTTTCCTACTCTGTCAACTGACCGGATCTTTTAGGCTTTAAATAAAAAAGGAAAACATTTGGAAAATGCGAGTTGACCTTCCTACCCTCCCTCCAAACTCTCGTCCGAACAGGCACCAGACTCTGTCGTTCTCACAAAACAAACCGAGCACCTCCTGCGCCTGTTGCTTGGTCATGGCGAAACCCTAACCCTAGGGTAGGCGGCGCGAGTTGAAGCTGAGGCGGGAGATGGCGCTTGGGAGGCCGCGCGAGCTGGTGAGCCGAGGCTGAGGCGTGGGCAGGCGGAGCTTCGAAGTGGCGGGCCCGGGCCGGCGGCGGCAGAGTCGAGCTCGGGCAGGGGCGACGCAGGGGCGCGAGCCAGCGGGAGCAGCGTGGGGTGCGCAGCCAGGGAAAGCGGGAGCAGGGGAGGCTTGCGCGGCCAGGCCAGAGCTGCTCCAGGTTGCGTGGCATCGGCGGTCTCTGCGTGGCTGTTGGTGAAGGAACAAGACAGCACATCAATGGACCACCAAATGGACTCGGCTTCTATAGATTTGAGGTATAAAATTGCTTCTTTTCTTGACTGTGATGTCTATGCATATTGATTTGGCACTGATTATAGTGTAACGGACACGAATTAAATTTTCATTCATGATTTATTTGCAGGTCGACGAGCACAGAATTGAGTCTAGTTGTTAAAATAGGTTCTTATTGCACCAATTGTTGTCGATGCAAATAGTTATGGTCAATTTCATCAAACTTTGTTCAATTTCGAAATATTCAAAATATGATCAAATTTCATCAAATTATGGTGCATTTTGGTTCAAATATGCCCGAATTTCTGTACATAAGAGCCTTATGTCAAAACAGGGCCGGATTTGAAAGTTACAAAGAAAAACAGGTCCAATCTTGCAAAGGGTATTATGGTCTTTTCTCAGCGGATTTAACACCGTTAAAGCCTCCTAACAGAATAGGTCCAACTCATTGCTTCAGATTCAAAAAAGAGGTCCGATTTTGCAAAGTCTGAAAAAGAGGTCCAAAATCAGAATTGGCATCGAAAAAGAGGTCCAGTTTGCAAATGCCCCTTTAAAAAAAAATAAACTTTCAGTTTATTCTAGCAGTTTACGTATTTCGTTGAACTCTTGCGCCTAACACCAGAAGCATGATGAACGAGGGCTGCATCCTCTGATGGCTGGAAATGATATTGGCCGTCCATTGCAAGTGAGTTCCCATTTCCTTGTCATCTCCAGCAAGTACATTATCACATCTTCTTATTTTTCCTGAGGATCACAGTGTCGTCTTTGTTAAAACCATTTTGACGAATGTTCCAGTTAAAAAAGAGCATGTGGTGGACAATCATTTATTGCATACATAGAAGGTCGTCATATCGGTGCACTAGTACTAACTCATTTTGAATTACAAAATAATTACTGACATACAAAAACAAGAATGTAGCTACACATCCGATCCTACTGCTATATTCGACTGTTGTGTATGGCTCTGTTCGAAGCAAGGAATACACAGCACGAGACATCATCATCCCACGTTGTTGTACAAAGGCTGTGTATGTATATCATTTTTGCAAAAAACAATGGTGACATATTATGTCGTCATTAAAATAATTAAATCAATAAGATCTTTTTTTTTGCGAAAAGGGAATTTCATTTAAATCAATAAGATCTGACAAAATGAGGGTGGATATTCTATCAATTCTCTCGTTAATCAAGAGACAACTCAAAAATTTAGGCTATATACTACTAAAAATGTGACATCAAATGTATAAGAAATCATGAATCATGAAAGTATGATAAAGAGGATAAGTTCATTGAAATTCTTTCATTAATTAGGAGAATATATACACAGAGAGATCAGCTCTGTTATCGTTCAACCTTTCTGTCTTCTTAATTGAAATCTGTCATATATTATTGTCGGGATAAATTATAAAGAACAAGATTCCATTAAAATATGTCCGTAATCAGAATTTTTTCAATACATATGATGAAAAAAGAGGTTATAATATTTTCTTAGCCTCACGAGTAGTCTTATGATACAGTTCGCAAAAAAAAAAAGTCTTACGATACAACTTATGAATCCACACACAAACACATTTACACTCACTTATTACACATATCTACTCATAATATATATATCTGTGAGTATCCTGGTAATACCCCTAAAGGGCATTGTTTCTCATTTAGTTATCCAAGTCATACACTCATATGGTGTCGCTTATGTATAGAACACCTTTGACGTACTCTACTCATGTTTTATTCTGACTCAAGATGACGATGCCATGTTGATGTTGATGGGCAAGTTTGCCTCAAACTAATTTGCATGGTATACAGAGCCAACTCTATCCATATCCAACACATCTCGCCCACTTTCCTAGTTCTATCTGACATCTATTCGGTTGTTCCCCGATTTCTCATGCAGATTATTGGATCCTGTGCGTGAGATGCTCACCCTGGATTGAAAAGCCATGGTTCTACCAGATGTGCGTGGTCAACACGAAATATCAGGAATTTCAAAATTTCGACGAACATAGTTTGATTTATTTTTTAAAAAATTGGACATCATTTCAAGAGAAATATCTCAAATCTATAAAACATCATGATTGCATATATAGACAAGACGATTTGAATTCGTGCAGGAGGTCAATGATGGAATTTTGTTGATACTATTCAGTTCGACCTTATTTCGGACCCTATTGGAAAAGATTTCGAAGAAATTTCGCCATAATTCCCCCCTAGCGCGGTTATATTGACGGATCCAAGACTGGGCCAACAAAGGAAACTTCGGTCATGAATACCGGAAATTGAGATAACCCGGGACACAGCGAGGGAAACCCCCACTGTAAATTTTTCATTAAAGATAGAAAAAAAAAACAAAGGGGCAGAAAAAACTTACAAAGAGAAAGCTAACTACGAACAGGGAACTATACAAACCCAAAGAAAGCTATCTACAGGATTCTATCCAAAGAAGAAAAGAGTCTCTTTTGGCCTCCTTGATTCTGTGAGCTTTTAAGAGGCCCTCCTGCACAAATAGGCTGTTCCAACTTTGAAAAGATGGAGCACCTCGTTCAAAGAGGAAGTTGTTTCGTTGCTTCCAGATTTGCCAAGCTCCAATAATAAAGGTTTCCATGAAGTACTCATTAGGGAATTGATTTTTAGCCTCCAACATCATGTCAAAGAAGGGCAGATGGTAATTCCAGTATATGCCCAAGCGATGCCAACATTGCTGACTGAAAGGACATCGGAAAAAGAGATGGAATGCTGTTGTGGTTATCTCAATTCGACTCTGTCGAAAGTACTCACCCAGGTGGCTTGTCGTCTCGAGATCTTATTACAGAGTTTTGCTGGTTCACGCTCAAACTTCATTTCAGAAAATGAGTTATAGAGGCGAGCCAGCGATTTGGTTTCTGCCACCGTTGCTGTGAACAGCTGAACCATCGCATCAAGCACATCGCACAGCATGGATCCTGTCTGGCGTATAGCTTGTAAAGCTTGTTGCTTTTGCCTGTTGGCCTTTTATTCGTGCTGCTTTTCACTCTCGGACGACACCATACTTAATTAATCAGTGATCATTGAATCACTCTGAATTTCATCAGGTTCAAATTAAAGGCTGCTCTCATAAAGTAAAACGTGTACTCCATCTGGTTTTAAATATATGAGGTTACGATAACTTTTCTTAGTTCATGCTGGCCCACGAGATAATGAGTAAATTTTGGGTCGAATCTGCTTAGCATATGCTCATCTGGGTACTGATGTTGGATCTATTTGCGCTGCTTTGTGTGGTTGCTGGCATTGTTCTTGTTCAGATCCAGCCTCTTTTGGAAAAGCAGATCACTCAGGTATTCCAAAAGACGGCCTTTTTCCTTTCTGTTTCGTTTAGTTATTATACTGACTGTACCCAGCAGAATCTTGAGTAGTAAAAAAGAAGATGAAAGGAGAAGAAACACGTGCGATCGATCGATCCTGCCACTGAACAAACCCGATCAGAAACCCATGGCCATGAATGTAGCTTGTTGCTCAGCTGGGAGTGAGTGATTTGGAGGTGTCCGCCGCGGCGAGAGGGCAAGTAGACGCCGGGATGACGGACTCCGAAGCGTGAAATTGTTCGAGGAGCAGTTGCTATTGGCAATGGCTTCGTTAGCCTCTCCACTATAAAAACTGTTCCAGCCCGTCTGTGCTGATTTTCATCAACAACACTTCTTTACAGGTACATGTTCTTACTGAACAAAAAAAAAAAAAAAAAAAAAAAACTCGACCTGCGGGGGGTAAGACAGCCCCCGGGCATTGCATTTAAAAAGAAGACCTTCTCACGCAGGTCGAGAAACCCCCGAACCCCTACCCCACCCTTACACAGCGGCACCGTAGCCCATGTGAGACGACCAACGACCTGGGTCGGGCCTTAGACCTGTGCTTTGGTTGTGGGACAGACGAGGGGATTTTTTTAACCTCAACCTGAAATTCGCTCCCACCGGGAATCGAACTCAGGACCTGAGGAGTGCTACTGAGACCACCTAACCAGTTCAGCTAGAGGCCCTTTCGCATTCTTACTGAACAGAGCATTGCCCTTCTGCACCATGCTCCTGGAACGGTGGCACTCCTTTTGTGCTCTCCCTCCTCTTTGTGAAACTGATACAACCTTATTAAAAAAACTTATCATGCGGCATGGATCCTGTCTGGGTTGTATAGATTGTAAAGTTTGCTGCTTTTGTCCGTTCGCTTTTTCAGCTGCTTTCCCTCCTCGGATCCCACACTTGAAATGACCATCAACTCACCTGGGGAGGCGTTGTAAGTTGTAACTAAACGAAAGTCACCGAGTGAAATGATTAGCAACTCTGAGTTTTCTATAAGTTTTGGATTAACGGGCCAAAGCTCGTGAGGCCTGCTGGTCAGAGCGTGAGCTCCAGGAGCGTTGCTCCCGTCGACCCAGGCTCGAGCCGCGGCACCCGTGGTTACTGTAGCGCGAGCTACAGTGCCAAAAAAAATCCCCGCGCTCCTCTGCTCTCAAAGCATAGATTAAACACTCGCGTCGATTCTCACCGGCTAGTTGAGTCCCTGTGTACGAGTACGGAGGGGGGTTCGGGGTCAAGATCATTCTCCTTAAGAAATGCCCGGGGGCCGTCATACCCCCCGCAGGTCGAGTTTTTTTTTTTAGTTTTGGATTAACGGCAGTATGCTCTGTTGGACTCTGAACTACGGAACTGCGAAGAAGGGGGAAAATTCGCTGTCACCGCTCGCTATCCAGTTGCAGTCAATCGATTTACCTTGTCCTGCAGTATGCAACAAAAAATCTTCAACTAGAAATCTTAAACACTCGCGTCGATTCTCACCGGCTAGCTGAGTCCCTGTGTACGAGTACGGAGGGGGGTTCGGGGTCAAGATCATTCTCTTTAAGAAATGCCGGGGGCCGTCATACCTCCCGCAGGTCGAGTTTTTTTTTTAGTTTTAGATTAATGGCAGTATGCTCTGTTCGACTCTGAACTACGGAACTGCGAAGAAGGGGGAAAATTCGCTGTCACCGCTCGCTATCCAGTTGCAGTCAATCGATTTACCTTGTCCTGCAGTATGCAACAAAAAATCTTCAACTAGAAATCAACTAGGACGGAGGAGAGGTGTCCGATGTGGTGACTGAGAGCTGCTCCATGACAAGACACTTCCAGCAATTTGCTGTTCTGTTTTATAAGAGCAAGCCTAATAGTTGAGCCAAGCACTTGTCTTATAGCCAAGTAAATAGACAAGTATGCAATCAACTTGTCTCTACAATTGCTACCGGTCCCACCTGCAGTCTCTCTGTCAGACCACGGGACGGTAGCTGCAGCTTGCGCCAAGGGACGTTCTCTCCTCACTTTTACCTGCAAAATCTGTTAAAGTCTGATACAGCTTGTGGACGCGACACCCATTGGGCTTGCTCAACACGCACGGACACGGCTTCGATGTGCCAGGTTTGCCAGGCTGCTTCTGTGCGAACTGTTTATGTCACTAACCTCCGCATGTAAGGATCAGCGAAGCATGGCAAAGGACAGATTTGCCAGGTAGGGGCAGCGGCGAAACATACATCATAGGCGCACCATGCCAGAAGAAAGATTGGCCAACGCAGTAGGATCTCACTACCAGAGTTGTGTGAGCAACCCAAGCACAGATGCATATCACAGCTCAACTAATAACTGGTTCACGATACAATTGAGAGAAATAGAGGATGGGAAAGGTAGCATAGCAGGGAATAGAACAAGATCAGAAATACATCAGAGGATAACTAGTGGAGAATCCCACCCGGCCCATGAGCTGCCTGTAGCCTTACATGACAGGTGGGCCCTGACAAGTTGCTCCGATATTACAGATGAATGCAAAAAATGGTTACTTATCACTCGTTTATACAATAATGTTTTGAATTGTATGGCTTTGACTTACTCCAAGAAATTCACTTATTTTGGAGAGACGAACAAGCTCGCCAGAGGTGAAGAGTGGTCACTTATTTCGAAGGTGAGTTTGTGCAGATTGATGCATAAACGAGCCAAGCCAAAGAGTGGCTGGTTTCACTGAGTTTGGCAATTTTGCTAGAACAAACTCCCTTATTTCTGTTATGAATTTGCTCTTATATAAGGATGAGTTTTTTGTTACGACGTTTAGGTGTTGAACTTACCTATAGTTCATTGTCCAAATTCATAAGTTTAATTTTGACATTAAAATTTAGGTTATAAAAAAAGATCCAACCTAATAAAAAGAGCTAGGGGTTTTTCATTAAAGAAAATAAGTTTGAGCTTATATATCGTTATAAGTACTCACAGCCGTCTCATAATATAAGAATTTTTGGGTATGGTTAAAGTCAATCTCTTTCCACTTTGACAATCAATATTTTTAAAGTGAATTATTTAAAATATAAAACTTGCATTTTTTTTGCGATTAAAAACTTGCATATTGTGACAGTTGGTTTCATGATGCATCTAACAACACCACTTATATTTGATCAAACACTATGATTTTGATGTTATTGATAGTCAAAGTTGATCAGGATTTGACTTTGATCAGACCCAAAAATCCTGCTGAGTATATGTTAAAACGGAGGAAAATATAATTGTTATTCAGAAGGACCCGTCTGGCAAAAAGGAAGACGCCTGGTTAACGACCGGTGCCTGCGGCTTTTCCCGCGCGACGGCGACGCGACCGCACGCGTCCAACCGGAACACTCCATCGTTCTAGTGCCCCACCCACTGCCCGCCGGCGCCCGCTGGCCGCGGCCCTGCTCCTGCACGCTGTGCTGATCCCTTCCAGGCTAAGCCACCTCTCTATCTATCTCGCAATACTCAACCAGTTTTATTAACCCCGGTCGCAAAAGGAGCTTCCACTCTCCATCTCCATCTCGAGCCAGCCAGCCAAAGTCCCAAAGCCTCTCAAAAGCAGCCGCCATTATTGGCTCTGCACCACCAAAAGCAGCTAAAGCCCTCACCGCCTTCCTCGCCGCTGCTTTGCTAGCCAGCTGATAGATGGGTGCCGCGCGCGCACGACGTCGCTGGAAGCTTCTGCCTTTCCGCTCCCCGCTGCCGGTGCCGGCGTCCAAGCCTAAACATAGGAAGGAGAATGACTTGACTGCGGCATCGCCGAGGAAGGAGGAGGAGGAGGAGGTGCCGGCGGAGTTCCTGTGCCCGGTCCTCGGCGCGCCGATGGCGGACCCGGTGATCCTGCCGTCGGGACGGACGTACGAGCGCGCGTGCGTCCAGGCGTGCGCGGAGCTCGAGCTCGCGCTCGGTCCGGGCGGAGGCGTGGTGCCTGGGGACGCCGCGGATGGCGGTGCTGCCGCGGCCGGAGGAGGAGTGGCCATACCCAACGACGCACTCCGGGCGGCTGTGCGGACGTGGTGCGCGCGCTCCCGCCGCGCGCCGCCCGTGGCGCCTTCCGCCGAGGAGGCGAGGGAAGCCGTGCTCCGCGCGGCGCCGGCCAGGTCGGCGTCGAACCTATCGTGGTCCACGTCCAGGGCCTCCGCTGCGTCGACGTCCTCGTCGTCTTCGTCATCGTCCGCAGGGTCGGCGGCGGAGATGCCCGCGGTGGAGGTGGAGGTGGTGCGCGTGAAGGACGCGGTGAAAGAAACAGAAGCAGAGCCGGAAAGGGTCATTGCCGAACCGGTAGATGCGGAGGAAGAGGCCGTGGCGAAGGCGGTGGAGGCCGGAGACGAGACGGCGGTGGAGGCGGCGATGGCGGCGCTGCGGCGGGCCACGCGGGAGGGCGACGCGGCGAGGCGGCGCGCGCTGTGCGCGCCGCGCCTGCTGGCCGCGCTCCGGCGCGTGCTGCTGTCGTCGCGCCACACGGCCGCGGCCCGCGCCGACGCCGCCGCTGCGCTGGCGAACCTCGCGCTGGAGCCGGAGAACCGCGTCCCGGTGGTGCGCGCGGGGGCCGTGCCGGCGCTCGTGGACGCCCTCGCCGCCTCGCCCGAGTCGGAGGCGAGCGAGCACGCGGCGGGCGCGCTCTTCGCGCTCGCTCTCCACGACGGCAACCGCGCCGCCATCGGCGTGCTCGGCGCCGTGCCGCCGCTCCTCGCCGTCCTCGCCGGCGGCGAGAGCGAGCGCGAGCGCGGCCCCTCCCCGCGCGCGCGCCGCGACTCCGGGACGGCGCTCTACCACCTCTCCCTCGCCGCCGTCAACCAGTCCAAGCTCGCGCGCGCCCCGGGCGCCGCCAGGGCCCTGCTCGCCGTGGCCGCCGACGCCGCCGAGCCGGCGCTGTTCCGCAGGCTCGCGCTCATGGTGGCCTGCAACGTGGCCGCCTGCGCGGAGGGCCGCGCCGCGCTCATGGACGCCGGCGCCGTCGCCACGGTCTCCGCCATCCTCTCCGACGACGCTGCTCCCAGCTCCGACCTGCGGCAATGGTGCGTCGCGGCACTGTACGGCATGAGCAGGGGGAGCGCGCGGTTCCGTGGGCTCGCCAGAGCGTCCGGCGCGGACCGCCCGCTCACTCTCATCGCCGAGCAAGCGAGCCCCGGCGTTCACAAGGAGATGGCGCAGACGGTGCTGCGAACCGTGCTCGGCCTGAGCGACAGTGACGACGGCGAGCTGTCGGACAGGGAAGGCCACAACAACGGCAGCAGCTTTGCGTCGTCGCAGCCTCGCCGCTGGCGCGCGGCGAGCTGGGCCGCACCGTCTGCCGGGACGCCGCCAAGCTCGCATCACTGGCGATCTGTATGCATTGATTGATCCAGGTTTCATTAGCAAGATGGATGTCTTTGTGGCGTGCTCTGTTCACCGGATTGTTGAAATCTTGCTGTGCTTTCTTCTTGCTTGTTTTGTCTGCCATTTTGGATGGATGGCGCGCTGAATTGGTGATGAAACTATAGACACTTGTGCAGTTGTATTCTAGTGCATGTGTGTGCGCGTTTGTACTCTGTACTGTACTGCTACTCTGTTCTTGACATGCCAACCAAACTGTATATAGGTTGTTGTTTGCAAGTTCATGTATCTTTCTTTTATTTTAATTGCACTATACACATTTCGAAACGTGAGGTGTGTAAGTTTAGGAAATGCGAAGGTTACCTGTATAAATGAATGTTTTTCATGGTGATCTTAGCTATCAACTCTTATATAACCAATGATAAGAAGGACCCGAGAGTATGACTTCAACTTGCAATCAAACGAAAAGAAGCCAGAATGAATGTCAAAGCATACTAAGGGGATGTTCGGATCTTTAGGCCTAAATTTAGTTCTCGCACTAATTTGCTATTTAAGGGTATTAAATAAAGTCTAATTATAAAACTAACTACAGAACCCTGTTCTATTTCGCGAGACGATTCTAATAAAGGTAATTAAGCCGTGATTAGACGATAGTTACTGTAGCATCACTGTAGCTAAACATGGATTAATTAGGCTCGTTAGATTCGTCTCGCAAAATAGCGCACATCTGTGCCAAGGTTTTGTAATTAGACTTTATTTAATAGCCCTAAATAGCAAATTAGTGCGAGAACTAAATTTAGGCCTAAAGAAACGAACAGGGCCTAAGTCACTTATTCAATTGAGATGATGTTGGCTGTGTTCGGCTGGAGAAAAATCCTCCGGCTGCTGCTGCTCCTGCTGCTACAGTCAACTGAATTGCTACAGTGCGCGAATCCTCCGCTACAGTGTTCTCTCTCACTATTCAAACTGCAACTGCAACTGCATCCTCCAACCGAACACCCCGGTTATCTATTCAATAATGTCAAAGCCTTTTCAGGTTGGTGTGAGGTCCAAAGATCAAGTAGGTGGGTTGAAGATCCAAATGAGGGTTTATCATGTAGTAAAGGACTCACTTTTCTATCATGGAGTACTTGTCTGCTGAACACTCCAACCATGAGCTTTGCTTCCTGAGAAACCGTGGGATGGCTGGCTGGACCAATGGCTGCGGCATTGCTTTGTTTTCGATGCAAGAAACTGCTGCTGTTGCAGCTTGCTTGGCCTCGTTCAGTTGGAGAGCCATCTGCTCAAAATTTGCATTTGCTAATAGGGCCCTGACGACAGGTGGTAATATCATAGTGTAAGAAATGTTAACGGAATGGTTCGTCAATTGGACTGAAGTTTGCGGTGTCTCGGAAGCTAAGCATTGTACCAACAAGTAGATTAAAATTAGTAAGCACGGACAGCCAAAAACTCATGCTTACAACTGGAAAATCCATCCACCCTGTCTGGTCTACCTGTAAAGGACGTTGAACACGTTGTTTGGCCAACCTGACAGTGATAATTTAAGATTATTTATGCATATATTTTTTTATAATTTGGAACTTTTATTCATAAATGTATAGATTATCCGAGTTCAAAGAAGGCAAGTAGGAAGCTTCCAGTCTTAAAATTGACGGGAAGGTGTTGACAGACCAAATTGTCTTCGCGTTTTTCACTAGTTTAATGAATATCATGTGTATAAGAGGAGAAATGTATGATGTGAACAATAAACCTCTACCGCACAAAGAGAGACAAGTGAGCAAGCCAACTGAGTTTTATGAGTTGGTTTGATGAATACAGAACAAAAAGATGAATGGCCACAATTAGGTTTCTTCATGGTAAATTGGTAATTTATGGGAGGATGATATATTTGACAACGTTCAACTTTCTAATCATTACCCCTTAACCCAAATCACAATATTGTAGGTTTATGTCATGTAAAAGTTCTCACTTTATTAGATTTAAACCGTTCACGTCACACTAGGCCTTTGGCATGGCTCCAATTCAAGATCCACTCAGGAGCGGGAGTTTGTAAAATAGATTAAAATATTTTAGTTTATTAGTTTAATCTCAAACAAAAAATAACTTAACAAAAATCCTTAGTTTATTTACAGCTTCAACTCCAAAATTTTTGGAGCTAGCTATGAGCAGCTCCAAGAACTTCACGAAATTTTCTGGAGCCGAAGCCATAACAAACACCTCCAAGCTTCCGCATTTTCATAGAAAACTTTCTACAAACCCCTGGTATAAGAGTTTTTTAGAATTTGCCACCGAAGACGTGAGTCTCACAACGTGTAAGCCTTTAATAATGAGCCAGTCAATCGATTTTCTCGCTCTAGAACACACCATTTTACATGTTATAATTTAAAAAAATTATTTTTTTATTCATACCTGTTTTAACACAAGTGATTTATTTACAGTACTTAACAAGAAAATGTATTTTTTTGCAGAAGAACTTATATGTCCAGACACTATTTATAGTGAATAAATCAAGATCTCAATTATTAGGGGGAAATAATATTTTACAAATGAAAGCGAGTACATTCATACTTTGAGAGGAACTTTTTTTCAAGCTTCACTGTCCTTCGCCCAAAAAGAAAATAATACTGTGCAGGCCGGGCTTGGCTCAGATTAACCAAAGGCAAGCGCCAGAGCCCACTGCGGGCACGCGCCAGAGCCCACTGCGCTGGCAAACCCCGTTTCGTCCCCTGCAACGGTCGAGTCGGAAGGGGCATTTCCGTAATTCCGTCCAACTCTGCTACCCCCAAGATTTTCAAAATCGCCGAGCCACATCGCTGAGAGGAGCGGAGAAACAGCTCCGAATCCCCAATTCCCCACTCGATTCGATCCCCAAATTCTCACGCCCCTTGCCGCCGACGGCCGCAGCACCATGCGGCGCGACGAATCCGCCGGTGGCGGCGCGTTCCACGAGCTCTTCGACTCCGTGCGCCGCTCCATCTCCTTCCGCGCGGGCGGCGCCGCCCTCGACGAGCCCGCCTCGTCCTCTTCCTTCGCCACCGCCGCAGGTGGTGGGGGCTTTAGGGAGCGGATCGGAAACCGCCTCCGCAGGTCGAGGGGGATGGGGCTGCTCGGGATGTCGTCCAAGAGCCCCTTGCCCGCGCCGCGGCTCCTTCCGCCGCCGCCGCCCTCGCCGCCGCCCGTGACCACGGGCCCCGACAGAAGTGGCGGGGACAGCGGGGTAGGGGGAGGAGGTGTAGGAGAGGAGAACCCGCCTCCGATCCGGTGGCGGAAAGGAGATCTCATCGGGAGCGGCGCGTTCGGGCAGGTCTACCTCGGCATGAACCTGGACTCCGGCGAGCTCATCGCCGTCAAGCAGGTCTGGAAGCTTCCTCCACAAAGCTAGGCTTAAGGCGCCGATTAAGTGGGATCTGCTTAAACTTCTTGTTGGATTTTGGTTGCAGGTTCTGATTGGTAGCAGCAACGCGACGAGGGAGAAGGCCCAAGTGAGTACCTTTGCTCTTGTACCTTGTTTATCTTTAGGCCCTGTTCCAAACCTCTAGGGATAGTAATTAGCAGCTAAAATTAGCGGTAGAGGTTTGGAACGGGTACAACTAATGCTTCAGCTAACAATTAGTTGATTCCCAGCTAACGATTAGTTCACAAGCTGCCTGACCCCTGCTAAACTCAGCTAATTCTTGTCATTTGACTCTTTTCCCCTCGCTCTTCAACCCTATCTAGCCCAAACCCAACAGCGCTCGATCGAAACGCATCGCTCCATCGAAACAATTAGCTACCTTGTGAAAAGATAAGGGTATAAGAGACAAGTAATAATTAGCTACCTTATTAGCTAGAGGTTTGGAACACTCTTCAGCTAATTGTTAGCTGGCTAACAATTAGCCAGCTAATAGATAGCTATTGGCTTTTAGCTAGCTAACTATTAGCTTTAGAGGTTTGGAACAGGGCCTTAGTTGCGTTGGCAGATTGTTCAAATTGAGTGCTTTTGTTTGACTCTGAGTGCTTACTGTGGTTGTATTTTGATTAGGCGCATGTAAGGGAGCTCGAGGACGAAGTGAAGATGCTTAAGAACCTATCACATCCCAACATTGTTGTAAGTGCACTACACATTGCAACAAGTTTTACCTTTCTTTTCTGATCTGTTGTTTCATCTGACCCCGCTGTCGTTTGACCAGAGATATATTGGGACAGCACAGGAGGACAACACACTAAATATTCTGCTGGAATTCGTTCCTGGAGGGTCGATCCAGTCTCTGCTCATGCGGCTTGGATCATTCCCTGAGGCTGTATGTATTCAGTTGTTCTGCTTGTTCTGTTGCTTTGACGAGTTCATAATTGAATAGTAGTATTGATTCAATTTATTTGCCTGTCAGGTCATCAGAAAGTACACTAAACAGCTTTTGCACGGGCTGGAGTATTTGCATCGCAACGGAATCATACATAGGGATATAAAGGCACGGAAATTTCTTCACTAAATATAACTCGATGTCCTCAAAAGCGTTTGTTAATGAGGTTATAATGTTATACTCCTGTCACACTGTCATATTTCAGGGAGCAAATATACTTGTTGATAACAAAGGATGCATCAAATTAGCAGATTTCGGGGCATCTAAGCAAGTAGAAAAGTTGGTGAGTAGACATAAGAGATTTTTTTTCTACTGTATGTTATCTAAATCTTCCTTAGCCTTGTTCTACACTGGCTCATGATTCATTGTTAAGCCTAAGTCATGCTAATTCGATCGACAGATGTAATATGTCCAATTGTGTAGTTCTCAACGAAGTGTTGTGTCTATTCTGAACTTCATATTCTACTTCAGTTTCACACTTGCATGCCCTTATGTTTTATCATCCTTTAAAGAAATCACAACACAACATGTGAAGCAGCTAATAAGTGGAAACCAGAGAAATGACATAAATGATGAGCTTTTACTGCCTGTCACTTGTCCTGCATGTGTTAAATCCTTATCTTAACAATGAGTTTCTATTTCCATGCTTCTCTTCCGTTAGGCAACAGCAACTGCTGCAAAGACAATGAAAGGTACCCCGTATTGGATGGCACCAGAAGTTATTGTTGGGAGCGGTCACAACTGGTAAGTGACGATCTCCTTACCAATTGTTGAATGATTTTAGAAGCTATCGGAAGCGGCTTAATCGTACTACAGACTACTATTTACCAATTGTAATTGACCTGCAGACCTGTAATTTCTTTACGTAATGAAAAATTTCCATGGACTTCCGTGGTTTCTTGATTTTCCATGTTCATTAGCCGCTCAGTATTTGCATGAATACGCCTAGCTCACTATCTCAGTAGACATGTCTCTCCTGCCAATTTATTCTAAGCTTGGTGACAGTTACAACCTGTCTCCGAGACTACTTTACTGCATCCCCAAATTTGTTATATCTTGAATTGATTCTTATTCACCATTGTTGCAGTTCTGCTGATATATGGAGTGTTGGGTGCACTGTAATTGAAATGGCAACAGGCAAACCCCCGTGGAGCCATGAATATCAAGAGGTGATTGCAGCCTCTGTTTATCCTAAGGAAGTTATAGAAGTTGCTTATTCTTAACAATCACTAAATCTTCTCAGGTTTCTCTACTGTATTATGTTGGGACGACAAAGTCACATCCACCAATACCAGAACATCTATCTCCAGAAGCCAAAGATTTTCTGTTGAAATGCTTACAAAAGTATGCTTTCTACATCGGGCTTGATGAATAGTTAACTAATGCTCTATGGATGGCTATGAATAAATATGCAGTTAGATTTGTCTTGGGATATTTAGTCTAATCACAACCCTTGCTATACTTGACAATTTATTTCTGCACAAATTATACAGCCTTGTAAATAAAAATAAGAGTTTTCTCCATAGTTTCATTGTTTTCAATATGAGTACTTTGATGAGCCGTGTTTTTTCATATTTTTACACCGTTAGCTCTATAGTTTCTCCATTTTTTTCTTTTAGCTGGATATGAGTACTCTGATGAGCCGTGTTTGCAATAACTGTTGTCTTTGTGTCTTTGCCGACAAACGTTTCCATATTTGACCTTTGAGATATCAAAACGAGTAATTTTGAAAAAACTACACAAGCTTTGCCAAAGAAAAAATAACCTAACTAAATATGCACCTTTTTTGTTGTTGCAAAAGACGCTTCTAATATCTATGATGGTCGTCTGAAATTAACATGGGTAGAGTTGATGGCATGATTATTTTGGCATAAGATCATAACTAAGGTTAGTTGAGAGCTTATAAAAGTCAAAGACAACAATTATTCGAGAATGGAAGATGGTACCGCTTATTAGCATGTGTTCGATGTACATATAATTATGTAAACAATTATTTTAATACCAGTGTGTTGCCCTATACTGATTGCATGCACAGCTCCTCTATTCTTTCCATAATTTGATCTTTTAGCTTAAATGTAGAAAGATCTTTTTTCCATTTTATCAAATAGGATGTTGAGGAGAGACAATGCTGCATTTTCCTAGTGCCCCTCCCTCCTTTACTTGGCCTATAGTTTTCAAGATCTTATCTCTTTGATCATTAATGACTACGACTAAAGATGGCTGATCAGTGAAATGTTAGATAATCCTTGTGCTAGTTTCTTTTTCAGTCAAATGTCAGTTTGTTTCGGTCAGGATTTGATCGGGTAGAACGGCATGCATTCAGTCAAAGATCATGCCTATAATTTCAGGGCCACTAAGAGCATGTTTACCTGGCCACTAGGTCCATTAGCTCCTGTACTCAGTTTATCTACTAAAGTTTAATCAAACTATCAGAAAGCTGCAGCTTCCCAAGGCCAAAACACTCTTCTCCTAGTTCTACAGTTATAATTTCACCAGCAGAAATCAAATGAATTTGATGTGGTAACATATTTAATGAAGCATGTGCTGACCTTGTTCATTTTCTTATGAAGTTTGCACATGTATCAACATCAAATAGAAAGAAACGAAGGAAGGACAAAACAAACTAATGAATCCTGGACCTAGAAATATAATCTAGTGTAAAAGTGACATCCACTAATAGATGGTGACTCAGTATAGTGTCCTGCATTTGGAATGGTAACTAGTAAAAGACTCTCAAGTGCCATGACATTCTTGTTTTTTTTTTTTAACAGGGAACCTGAAATGAGATCTGATGCGGCAGATTTATTGCAGGTATTTTGTACATTGGATTTCCTGTATTATGTTTGTAGCTGTAACAATGACGCCTTAAACATTTTGTTGCAGCACCCTTTTGTTACAGGAGGTTTGGAGGATGTTTCCCAACTTAATTGTGCTGCACCCAAGGTTGGATTACCAGAGCTAGTGATTTTCTATTTTTCTCACTCTTGTTTGAACATGTCAATCTGAACAAGTAAATTCTCACAGGAAACCTCCAGCAACGAGCTTCCTGCAAACATGATGCAAACTGATGACTCGTAAGTAACTTCTGGCGTAATATTGTTTCTTGAACTCCAGTCTGTGTACTTTTTAGTTTTATACTGAGCAACTTTTTCAATTTCTCACTAGGGACTTGAGTCGCCCTGGCAAGCTACGCACTTTGAACTCTCACAAGTACACCAGACCAATATGGGATCTGGACAGTGATGATAGTCAGTTTCCTGACAAAGATGATGTCCCAATGGTTGGATCAGTAAGAGAATATTTTCTTTATTGTTGCTATTCTTAATATTCCACATGAAGCTGTTATCACTAAATTTGGCTTGCACACAGACCAGCATTTTCATATTTTTAATCACCTAGGATTTGTTCTTGCAATTATGTGATATTTCTGTCAATTCCAGAGCTTCAACCCTATGTTGGAACCATCTGATGAATGGGAAAGTAAACTTGACATTAGCCCAGAGGAAAGGATTAGTCAATCAAGAGAGTTTGGTGGACTAGCCAAATTTGCAGAAAGTCAAATGTCTGAAAATGATTTCACTTTCCCATGCGAGGGAAGCTGTGAAGAGGATGATGAATTTACAGAATCAAAAATAAAGGAATTTCTAGATGAAAAGGTATTTGTTTTGTTTAAGGAATGCAAATTTTGTCCTTCTGTTGCTAGTGCTTCATTAATTTTTGTTTGTGTTCTTGACAGGCCACTGATCTAAAGAAATTACAGACTCCTTTATATGAGTTCTACAACACAGTAAACGCTGGAGTTTCTCAAGGAGTTAGTGAAGTTTGCCGAGCAAGTAACATAAGTAATCCCCAGTTGCCCCCTCGACCTTTAAAGATGGTGGGAGGTACAGCAGTGGACCCAATTTGCGATATTCTGAATCACAGTCCTAAGAGTTGCACTAGGCGTTTCTCAAGAAGCAGTGTGGACAGCAGTCGAGTATTGAGAGAAATAGTTTCTCCTCAGCTCAATAAATTCGAGGATAAAACCCCAGATGGTATTCAAGACAATCCAAGGTTCGTGTGAAGGACATTGCTTAGAGTGTGAAAGATAATTGACATTCAAATATGCTCCTGACATTCAATTTAATTACGACATTTATCCCTGGACTAAGCCAGCATATTTGCTTTGTGAAATATATACAAGAAAGTAAACACACTGGAATCTCCTGTAACAAAATATCGATAGAACCCAGCAAGTCACCTTTTATTGCGAAAATGCTTTTCTCTTGTAAAGTTAAATTAGGAATATTTTTTATATGACAATGGCCAGCAGGACTAACACTTGGAATATTTATTTTAACAGCTGTAGCTTTTCGGAAATACAGAGGAAGTGGAAGGAAGAGTTAGACCAGGAACTTAAAAGAGAAAGAGGTAAGTAACCAACTTCACTGATCTACTGCTGTTATCTAAACGAGAAAGAGGTAAATTACCAACATTTCTGAATTTGTTGCGCAGAGATGAGGTCAGGTGGCTATGGTAAAGCACCATCACCAAAGGGCCGCCGATTGACCGGAAAACGGGATCGCAATCCTGTCTACTGAAGGAAAGGTATATGACACAACATGACTAATGGTATCTGACTAACCGCACAATGTCAGCGATTGGTGGCCAAACCAGTACAGTGCACTGCCTAACCATTCGTGTGACATGACAAAAACCTGCTAAGGTACCAAATCGTTTTGGTGCTTATATGGTAAAGGAGTTTGAGCGAGCCACTTCTAAGTGGGCTTCGAGTGTGAGGGCAGTCGTGATCTGCAATGGCTCCTTGTACTGCCCGGATGAAAACAGTGACGATCAGTATTTTGGCAATGTCCAATGTCACATCTACAATGCTACATTTTCATGATTTTGGAAGACATGGTGTGCCTGTTGTACAATTTTTCTAGGTACCTTTTTTTGTAAGCAATCAGCAATCCAGAAGAGAGAAGGTTTACTTGTTACGTGAAAATCCATTATTCATCGCAGCAAAACTGCAGAAGTGTTTTTTCTGACAGTTTGCTATATGTGCTGTATATTTAAAACAACTATTTGATAGCCCTGTGTCCATGACACATAATGAACAAAGAGCAACTTGAAGCCACTCGATATATAGAACTGCAACATTTGTGCTGGTCCGAACGAGATCTTCTGACATACTGCTGATCACGTTACCCTTACTGACATGTGGATCGGGTGCTCATACAGGCCCATCGGTCAGTGGCATGACGTATTGGGCAGTACGTTAGAGGATTTGGTTCTATGCTGGTCTGGTCGGAGAACATAGCATAGCAGAATGATGATGGCACCTGAGTCAGAAAGGCTGAATGGCAACAGAATAATGATGGCATCAAAAGTCTTAATTGCCGCAGTAGCAAAAGGCTGAATGGATCTAGAGGATGCAACATAATGCAATTTTTCCATGATACAATCACTGAAAGCAGAATCCACAGCCAAAGAAAAGAACTGCACGAATCATATCGTGGCATCGCTAGTTACTTCACTTTTCTCGGTTGATGTAACCTTAATTGCCGCAGCTTTATCTAATGGTCCTATTCGTTCACACATGGCATCATCCTTGCAAAAGAGTTTTCGTTCAGATCATGGATCCCCAACTGGTCTACTTAAAACACTACAAGAAATCTTATGATAGGTGATGTTTCATTTATGTCTCAAAACCTGAAAAATATATCACATGTTAAAATCTTTGAAGGTCAGTGATGAAAATCACTTGTTCAACTAGCATGCGTGTTAAAATATGTTTTGTGAAGCGAAAGAGCCTGTAGCCTAGTGGTTACAAGAGCCTCAGTAGCACCTGAGGTCCTGGGTTCGATTCCTCGTGGGAGCGAATTTTCTAGAATTTAACGACGTTGTGCTTTCAACGGGAGACAACGTGGCCGTCGGCGTCGACAGCGAGACGCCAGTGGTGACTTCGTCAATATCGCGGATTTGCCGGCTCAGTCTTCGAGGATGTTGTGTAATCGAACAAAAATATATGTTTTGTGACAAAAATTATATCATAATTGTTTATTAGACGATTCTTTTAATTTTTTTTGAGCAAAGACGATTCTTTTAATTGGTCATAACACCGGGAATGCTACAATGGGCCAAGCCCAATTCGTTATGCATGATAAAACTAGTAGACAAAGAAGGCCCATGTGTAACAGTGTAAGCAATCTTTCGTGGGCTAAGATTACTTGTAGGCTCATTTTGAATTACAAAAGTCAACCATTGTCATGGACTTAAACCACACCGTGCTAATTTTTCATGAGGGTCTGATTGATTGGCAGGCTCTTTTCAGACGGGCCTAGGTTGTTAATTTTTCTTGCAGGCCTGGTAAGCTAATTTTTCATGTGGGCTACGTACGCCCATTAACACAGCAACCCATTAATGGAAAAGGCTTACAATTTTGTTGTAGTCCTCCCTCCTTTGCAGGCCCGTCGATCAGCAGGGCCAAGATGGACGACCGCACAGGGCCCCCAAAAAATTGGGGCCCCCAGTTCAAGCTTCAACTACAGGGGCAGATCCTCCATGGCGCCATGGCCATTTTTTGCCGTTCTGTTCGGTTCGTTGGCTTCCCGAGGAGGAAGAAAGGCATCTGAAGGGGTATGGGCTGTATATGCTTTGTAGTCCAGTTCGTATCTTCGTGGGCTAAGTTTTAGCATGAAAAGGAAAAAGGCCCATTGGCCATAATGCATGGCTGCATCTGCAGCGAGAAGGCCTGCAGGTACTGCTAGTGTGTCCAGGTCCTAAATCTCCTTTTTCTTCTTCCTATTTTAGCATGTGAAATAAACATCAACGGTTTAGATTTTGTTATAAATTTGAAGATGTGCAATATGTCCAAAAGAAAAATTTTCCCATATTTTTTGTTGCAATTTGATTTCACTTGGTAAATGCCCAGATTATTCTTTGCCGCTTGAATACATTTATTAGATGAGAAGTATAAGATATCACAAGTTCAAACAATATTTACCAAAATTCTAAAGATTTGAACTTGCCTTAAAGATTTGATCTTGAATCATGCCAATTGAATACATTTATTAGATGAGAAGTACAAGATAACACCCCAGCCCCTAGCAACCCTTATTTTTTGTGTATGAAATTGCTTTCAAGTTTCAAATTTTGTACGAGACAATTTGAGCTTGTGCTACTCTACGGCCAGGCCACAAGATTTTTGGGGCCTCATTTTGTATCTCGGACCGGGCCCCCAAATTTATGAAGACGGCCCTGTCCTTTGTCTCTGTACAGCTGTATATTTTTTGTTTTTGTTTTGTTTCGTTTGTAAATTTGTAAGTCATTTTAGAGTAGCAGTAGCCTTTTAGTGGTACTTTAGCTCCCCTCCACCTTGATCCCTTTTTTGTTACTTGTAAATATGTCTATTAATGGAATGGGAACCCCCTACCGCTTTTTCGTCAAAAAAAAAAACACAGCAACCCATTCAAAAAACTGAAGCGTCCCGGTTATCCCAGGAGCTTAAACACTTTATTATACCAGTCCCTGGATCAGTCGCTGGTACAATCAAGTCTTACAACAGGTGATATTACAAGTCGCGACCTGGCAGGGGATCGATGCAGAGTGGTCGTCCTCCTCTGTTCAGAACGCCATGGGCAAGCCTTGAGAGCTCAAATCCGGCGTGGGGAAGGGGAGGAGGGCGGCTAGGAGTTGGGGGAATCGGATCTTGGGCTCATGGCGCATCCATTTGAGGCATCAATTTGAGGTTTGGCTGTGGGGAGCGGCAACTGCGACGGGGAGTGGAGGTGGCGGCCATGGCTGTACCGGTGGAGCTCGGGAGAGAGAGGGAGGGGGCGATTGAGAGGGCTCTGGAGGTAGCTGGGGGCACGGGCGAGCTCGATGGAGACTCGACCGGGGCGGAGTGGCGCTGGAGGAGGGGAATGGCGGGGCGGCGCTCGGCCGGAGGTGGAGAAGAGAAGGAAGAAAGGCGAGGCTCACCTGCGACTGGGCTGGGCAGCGCGGTGGCGGAAGGGCTCGCGGTGGAGGCTATTTATAGCCGGAGGGGGAAGGGGCGAGGCTTGCCGCGGACGGCGCGGCGGTGGCGCTGAGGCGACGGCGTTGCTGTGCGGCGCTGTGCTCGGGTCTTCGCTGCTGTGCGCTAGCAGTGCGGGGCGTGGGCAGTGGCAGAGCTGGGCGGTGCGTCGCGATGCGGCGTGGCCGGCGCAGAGGGGCGGAACGGGAGCAGCAGCGGCGTGCGGCGCGGGCAAGTGGGCACGGCCGGGCGTTGGCGTGCGGCTTTGGAGCGACGGGACGCGAGCGTGCAGCGAGGAAAGGGGCCAGGCTGTGCGTCCACTAGCTGCTGGACGATGCAGAGCGATGGGATAGCTCGGGCAGGCGGAGTGAAGGCGGTAGCTGGTCAGTTGGGGAGTGAAAGCTTGTCCAAAGGTTGGTGAAGCTTTCCTGTGCTGGAGGAGGAAGAAGGGTGCACGGGCTAGTTGGGCTAGATGGGCTAGGAGGCAGCAGTGGGCTGGACCGGAAAGAGAGAGGGGAAAGGCAGGTCGGGCCAGGGAGGAGAGGAGCGAGATGCGGAGTTGGGCTGGAAACAGCCCAGAACGGAAAAAGGGAGAGGAAAGATTTTGAAAAGTTTTGAAAACTTCCGATTACAGTGTGGATTTGAATTGCGAATTTTTAGGGTGAATTTTCAGGGCGTTACAAACCTACCCCCCTTAAAAGAATCTCGTCCTCGAGATTCAAGCTCATCCTCAAAGAGATGGGGATACTCCTTCCTCAAAGCATCTTCTCGTTCCCAAGTGGCTTCTGCCTCTGTGTGCCGACTCCACTGAACACGATACAGACGGACTGTTGATCCTCTGGTCTGACGGGTTGTTACATCCAAAATCTTAATCGGCACTTCCCGATATCGTAGGTCATCTTGCAGATCCAAAGTTTCCACAGATACATGCTCTTCTGGTATTCTCAAACACTTCTTGAGCTGGGACACATGGAAAACATTGTGCACATCTGCCAATTCTGGTGGTAGCTCAATCCTGTATGCCACTGTACCGATCTTTTTTAACACACGGTAAGGTCCGATGTAGCGTGGTGCTAACTTGCCACGGACTTGGAAACGACGTGTACCTCTAATTGGGGAAACCTTAAGGTACACATAATCTCCAACTTGGAAGCTTAAATCCCTTCTTCTTTTGTCTGAATAACTCTTCTGACGAGACTGTGCTTCCTTGAGCTTTTCTCTGATTTCTGCAACTTTTTCTTCTGCCTCTTTAACAATGGAGGGTCCTGTAAGGGAACGCTCTCCAACTTCTGACCACATCAGAGGTGTTCTGCATTTTCTGCCATACAACACTTCAAAAGGTGACATCTTGAGGCTAGCTTGGTAACTGTTGTTGTATGAGAATTCTGCATAAGCTAGACTCTTCTCCCAGTCTTTGCCATAGGTCAGTGCACAGGCTCTCAACATATCTTCAAGGATTTGGTTGATCCTTTCTGTCTGACCATCAGTCTGAGGATGATAAGCAGTGCTGAAATCCAACTTAGTTCCCAAAGCAGAGTGTAAGCTTTTCCAAAACCTAGAGGTAAATTGGGTACCTCTATCAGAGACAATTCTGCTCGGTACTCCATGTAGCTTCACTATGTTGTCAATGTACAACTGGGCTAACTTGTCTCCTCCATAGTTGGTTCGTACAGGAATAAAGTGAGCGACCTTGGTGAGTCGGTCCACTATTACCCATACAGAGTTATATCCCTTCTTTGTTTTAGGAAAACCAACTATGAAATCCATGCCTACTTCATCCCATTTCCACACAGGGATTGGTAAGGGCTGGAGTAATCCTGCAGGCTTCTGGTGTTCTGCCTTGACTCTCTGACAGACATCACATTCTGCAACAAACTTGGCTATATCTGCCTTCATTCCATTCCACCAGTACTTTTCCTTTAAATCAAGATACATCTTGGTAGATCCTGGGTGAATGGAATAAGCTGAGTTGTGGGCTTCATCCATGATTATCTCTCGGAACTTTCCTTCCTGAGGTACACAAATTCTGTCTTTATACCACAGAGTTCCTTTATCATCCACTCTGAAGTTTGGGGCTTTGTTTTCTCCGGTGTGGTTACGGATCTTCATTAACGCTTGATCCTTGAGCTGGGCTTGTCTGATCTGTTCATCTAGTGTTGGTTGTACACTCAGATTATTCACACAGGCCCGAGGCACTATCTCTAGATTAAGCTTCTTTATCTCGGTCGACAAGTGATCATTGTGCGTCATGAGGTAGTTGCAGTAGGCTTTTCTGCTTAAGACATCTGCAACAACATTTGCTTTTCCAGGATGGTAGTGGATTTCCAAATCATAGTCCTTGATTAACTCTAACCATCTTCGTTGTCTCAGATTCAGGTCTGGCTGAGTGAAGATGTACTTCAAACTCTTATGATCCTTATAGATCTCACACTTATTTCCAATTAAGTAGTGCCTCCAAATCTTGAGGGCATGCACCACTGCTGCTGTTGGCGATTTCTAGCATACCATTTTATATGCCAACTGCGCCCTATTTAGAGCATAAATGTCATCATTATAGGCCATTAACCCTTGATAATAGCACCATATTTGTATATATGTCGTTCTGGAGCTTTATTGCAGAAACAGATGAAAAGGACGACATTCTGGACATTGAGGCTAATCTGGACCTGAAGAGAAGAGAACCAGCAGAAAAAGCCCACTGTGCCGATCGGCACAGCCATGTGCCGACCGGCACATGGGACTCCAAGGCCACCGAAGCTGGCCCACCATTCAGTTTATTCTAGAAGGAAGTTATATGAACCAATCTTGGGAGATATTCATCACGAAGAGATAAAAGGTACTCGAAGATTTGAAAGAGCAACACAAGACTTGATCTCTAAGAAAACTGATTGGAAGGCCCACATGGAAGCTACCTAGGACTTCGGAACCGACTTAGGGAGGAACCCGAGCTGGACACGAGGTGTGCCGATCGGCACAAGGACTCTTTTCCCGAGAATCCTTTCCTTTCTGATGTACAGCCCTATATAAACTTGTAAAAGCCCTAGGGTTTCGGGATCCGCCGCCAGAGGGACAACACAGCTAGTAAGTTTAGAGCCACCGGGGCTTTGCCCCGTTCTTCATGTTCTCTAGTTGTTGATCAAGAACCATTGGTGCTAAAGAGGTGATCCATCGAGGTAGGCCTACTAGATGGTGATGTATCTTGCACTATGTATTATCGAAGTATGGTTGAATATGTGGATGAATGGTTTTGATTATTGATTGCCTGGATTTTATGGTCTTTACATGCACTTGTTCCTACGCTTAGTGACGACTAAGTATTAGATATTATCTTAATTGTGGTGGCAATAAGAGGTGAGGGATTCAATCTCTCGCTATCTCCATTGTGGTTAAGGTAGTGTTGGGATCTTGTAATGCGCCATAATTGCACGTTGTCTCTGTACCCCCACAGCCGCTAATGCATACGCGATGATCCTTGAGATGATGTGTAGAGTAGGAAGAGGTCAGCGACTAAGGCGATTGGTCGTGACAGGGCTCGTCGGAAAGGGGTCTTGACCTACCGATCTTCGGTTATCAATAATTGAGTAATCCCGTTTATGATGCTATTTGATTAAGCTTCTTGGTTACGATCTCAACTAGCAGACTTGGCTAACTTACCCCATGATCTAATCAGGTTCCTAGGCTGTTCGGACAACCTTCGGTCAACTCAACAATCGTGCTGACCGGCACAACCCCTGTGCCGATCGGCACGGCCCCTGTTTTCCTGAAACTCACGCTCACGCTCACTAGAAAGCTTGGCTAACTCTTTTACTGATGATTTTGCTTAATTCCCATTGGTCCTTGTGGTTCGATTAAACCTTGGAATACTCTTCTAGGGGAAAAAGACTACAACTGTACACCGTGCTCTTGCGGTATATAAGTGGGTGCGTAGATACGACCAACAAGCTGTCTTTTTCTGGCGCCGTTGCCGGGGACCTTTGTTCGAATTAGGCATTGTTTGAAGTTTGAGAAATTGGTCACTGTGCCGACCGGCACACCTGTGTGCCGACCGGCACAGAGCTTTCTTTCTTTGATTTCTCTGTCTTTTCCAGTATATATGTCCTGTTTTATTTAACAGACAGGTATGGACGGCGCTAAGTCGAATAAACCCTTTAATTACCTCGATGATCCAGAGATTCTCTTTCGCAAGCGTAAGGCGGAAAAGAAAAGCAAGTCAGTGGGAGACATAGAAGACAACCGCGAGCCACTCAGCCCGAAGGCATTGTTTGCAGCTTTAGAAGAAGACAAGGTAGAGGAAGTTCCTGAAGAAGAAGACATGGGAGACGCAACACCAATTGCTAATCGTCTCAAGCCTGCCTTGGACAATGTTACCAAGACTGAATTCACTGCACAAGCTCGACCCTTTCGGTTGGAGCGCTACATGTCTTTGGTTGGTCAGCAACCGTTCACAGGTTCTGAAGATCCTAATATGCATTTGCAACACTTTCATGAAATCTGCGGTACCTTTCAATTGGAACATATGAATGACAATGAAGCCAAGGTGCGATTGTTCCCTCTATCTCTTATTGGGCGTCCTAAGCAGTGGTACCATGGGCTACCTACTGCGACCAAGATTAGTTGGGTACTTCCCTCCAGGCAAGACTCAAGCTTTGAAGAACAAGATCCTTGGATTCACTCAACTTGCTGATGAGAGCGTTGGAGAAGCATGGAATCGATTCAATGAGTACAAGGATGCTTGTCCGCACAATGGTCTTGCTGAATGGGAGCTAGTAGAGAGGTTCTACACGGGTTTGAATCTTTTGTCCCGACAATACTTAGATGCTTCGGCTGGAGGATCGTTTTTGGACAAGACACCCGCTCAAGCCACGGCCTTGATCAAGAAGATAGAGCAAAATCAGTCATGGGTTGGTGAGAGAGAAAGTAGAAGCCTTCAACCTTCCACGGGAAAAATAAAAAGTGTGGTAGAAAGAGCTTATGACGAATTGCTTATGGACAAGCTTGAAACCATACAAAGGAGATTGGACAAGATTGATCATATTCCCAAGGGAGAGACCGTAAAGCTAGCGGAAGCCCGTTCCACATGTGAAGAATGTGGAGAACTTGGTCATGTGAGCAAGGATTGCCCCGAAGATGTGAAAATGCTCAATTATGTCAAGAGTCAAGGATGGAAGACTCCATATCAGCAACAAAGGAGTAGCTTCACCCCGTCATCGTCTATGCAAAATGCCATCCCTCTTCGTATTCAATGCCAAGAGTTCTTTCAAGCTCAAGAGAAGGTCAACAAGGACACTCAAGCCAAATTCAGGGAAGTTGATCGTGTGCTTGAGACAATCAATGACAAGGTCATCGAAGTGGGGAGTTCTAATCAGCAAATCCTCCAATTCATGAAGATGATGGAGAAACAAATGGCCCAATTAGCGGAGTCGGTAAAAAGCGAGAAAGGAGCTCTTCCTGGTAATACCCGCTCTGCAGAACAGTTGAAATCCATCGAGACGAGGTCTGGGAAGCAAACTGAAGATCCGAAGTTTGCAGCTGGAGCAAGACGACCCCGTGCCGACCGGCACGACGCTGGTGCCGATCGGCACGCTGCAGTTGACGGTGCCGACCAGCACACAGAGGGTGCCGATCGGCACAGTGAAGAAGTTGACCTCTCGGGTCTGAAAAAGGGAACTGAGAACAAGGAACACGGTCCTGCTACCTTTCTGGATACGCAGCTGTTGACCAAGACAGAAAGGATTCGACATCATGATGAGCAATTCTCCAGGTTTGTCGATATTATGAAGAAGTTATATATAAATGTCCCGTTCCTTGATGCTCTTCAAGTACCCACCTATGCTAAGTACATAAAGGATATTATGCAAAGCAAGAAGTCCTTAGCATCGGAAGAAGTAGTGAAGATGACAAGGGAGTGCACTGCAGCTATTAATGACATTACACCAGAAAAGAAGCCCGACCCCGGATCTCCTAGTATCCGGTGTTTGATTGGAGCTCAAATCTTTGAAGGGGCTTTATGCGATCTTGGAGCAAGTGTAAGTGTCATGCCTCGCTATGTCTTTGCAAGTTTGAATTTGCCAGAGTTGGAGCCTACGGCTATGTGTTTAGAGTTGGCCGATCAATCGGTTCGCTATCCCGATGGAATTGCTGAAGATGTGCCTGTCCAAATTGGTGATCATATAGTTCCTGTGGATTTTATTGTGCTTGATATGGATAGAAGGACAAAGACTTCATTGATTTTGGGCCGGCCATTCTTGAGGACAGCGAAGGCAAACATTGATGTGGGGAGTGGAAAGATAAGCTTTGACATAAGTGGAGCCTCCTACACATTCAATTTTCGCCCCAAGGGAGAAGAAGGCCGTACGGTGTCCAAGTGGGTTGAGAAATACAAGTCTCCACACCATAAAGCAATCGAGGGTAATTGGAGGAAGGACATGTCCTATCATTAAAGGAGAAGAGACAAGAGAACCGTGTAGTGTCGCAACTTTTTCCCGTAAAGCGACGCTAAGGAAGTGATTTATGCGGGGAGGTCAAGCTCTACGACCTTTTTTTAAAACTAAGAGCGCTTTTTGGGAGGCAACCCAAATTTCGGGAGCGAGTCATAGGATGAGTCTTTGTGTGTTAGTGCTTTCGGGAGGGCAACCCGTGAATTAGAAATTTAGTGCTAACCGGGAGGGCAACCCGGCCTTTAAATTGTTTGCTTGTAATACACAATAATGCTCCCGGAATAAAATTTGTTAGTCCAAGTGTTTGTTTTAACTTTTGTGTGAACACCTGCGCTGTCTGTTTACTTTCTGCAGTTTTTGTTTTTGTATTTTGCTTGTTCGCTAACAGCGCAGGAAGAAAAGAAACAAAAAGAGGAAATTCTGGAAGGTGCCGACCGGCACAAACTGTGCCGATCGGCACAGGTGCAAGCATGCCAGATCATGCTCTGTAAGTTACCCCGAACTGGAGATGAAAATTAATATGGGGTAAAGTGTTGAAAATATGCGAAATATTCGAGGAAGGAAGAATCGGTAAGGTAAGTGCAACAATTGTCCCGAGAATATTTCCGTCTTTTTCGTATTTTTCTGTGTCGCAGGAATATGTTGGATAATCCTTGCGGAAGAAGGAGGTACCGGCGGAAATTTGGCACAGTTGCCGACCGGCACAGAACAGTGCCGATCGGCACAGCATGGAAACGCCGCCTCTAAAGAATCTCGATGCTACAGGAAGTCTGACATCCGCAAGAAAATTTGAAATTTTTGGCGACGCAAAGCAACGAAGTTTGAATCGGGCGCGGACTACACAGTGCCGACCGGCACGGTCCTGTGCCGACCGGCACACTGACCAAGAATTCGAATCGGATCATCAAAGTCTGCGCACATTGGAACGAGGAAAAATCGCTGACACCCATGCAGCCGCCGAGCACAGGGGAGACACAGAGCACCCAGCCTCGGGATGGAGCAACGGTGCCGGCCGGCACGGTGCCCTATGCCGATCGGCACCACCTGAAAAATTCGAATTTCGAATGTGCTCCCCTGTCTCCCGACATGCGACACTGTATCAAGCATGGGGAAGAGGAAAAGAAGTTGCTGAAGCCAAGGTACGTGCGAATCTATGCAAATTTGAACTGTGCCGACCGGCACGGTAACCGTGCCAATCGGCACACCATGGGAAGGCCAATCTTTTGCAGGTGCGCCCCTGTTCCCCGACATCCGACACTGTACAAGTCATCGGGAAGAGGAAAAGAAGGCGTGGAAGCCGAGGTACGACGGAATCCGCGAAATTTTGAACCGTGCCGATCGGCACGGGACTGTGCCGACCGGCGCGCGCAGAGAATTTGAACCGGCGCGGGTTCCTTCCCTTGGACGCCATGGAGAGCTATAAGAAGGGGCATTACCTCCTCCATTTTCGCCACAACTTCCTGGTAACCCTCTCCACTCCTCCACTTCCTCCATTTGCGCGATTCGTTTCCATTCTTTCGCAGGAAATGAAGGGGTTTAGTTCCACGCTCAAGAGCGCCGGTAAGAAGATTCGCCGGGGGTTCAGCTCCGGCGGATCGCACCACTCCGGTGGATCGCACCACGCCGGCGGATCACACCACTCCGGAGGGTCGCACCAAGCCGGCGACAACAACTCCGGCAGCGACTCCGGCTCCTTCACCTCGGCGCGGAGGGCAAGCTCGGCGGGCTATGATAGCCCCGAGCTCTCCGTCGAGATGACACCGCCACGAGGGGGGGATGACTTCTTCATCGGCCACCGCGACATCGGCATCCCCCGAGGACCGAGGTCGCGCACGAGGAGCGCGACCGCCGCCGCCGCCGCCGAAGCCGCGGCGGGCGGACTGCCGATGGAGGCCGAGCCGAGCGAGCCGGCATATGTACCGCGCGCGGTTCGGGAGGGGTTCACCCTCACGAGCCGTGAGGAGGAGTTCTACTACACCAACATCCGCGGCCGCATCTTCCCCAACATCGACATGGATGAGGAGTTCCTCTCCAAGGTCGGGGTATGGCCGGACCTCCAACAATGCCTCCTCAACCTTGGGTGGGAGACCCTCCACGATCAAGCGAGCAACTTCGACATCGAGCTCATCACCGAGTTCATCACCACCATGAGCCGCGAGGTGGACGAGCAAGGAGACGAAAAGATCAAGTTCCGTGTGCGGAACGAGCCTTACTCCATCACGATCGAGGGCATCTCCGATGCTCTCGGTTTTGATAGGGAGGCCCCCGTATACGGTGCGGCGACTACGGAGATGCTCGACACATTTTGGCGAGGTGGACGAGCAAGGAGACGAAAAGATCAAGTTCCGTGTGCGGAACGAGCCTTACTCCATCACGATCGAGGGCATCTCCGACGCGGGCGAGCGCAAGAGGGGGCACATCAAGAACCCCACAATCCAAATCCTCGACCGGTGGATGGCCACACGTACCACCGGCCGCCTCGACACCACCAACATCTCCGACCCGGACTTGCATTGGCTCTACAACGCCATTGCGAGTCCGTGCAAGTGCAATCCCATCATGACAATGGTGGGGAGTTGGTTTAGCCAAAGGGCCAACCCTAAGGCGAGACTAGTTTTTGGAGGCTACCTCCAAACAATCATCTTCCAAGTCACCGAAGGTAACCTCATGATGAAGGATGATTGTTGGATAAGGTCCACACTCATCGACGAGTCCATGGTGCGCGGTGTTGGTATTTCTTAACGATCACAGATAAATCCGCAAGCGCACGGAGAATACCGTTGTAGCATTTCACCCGGGAGTATTCCAAGGTATCGTAATTTATATTTTCCGCAGGGAAGACGATGGTCAAGAGAATACTATGCTCATAGTCGATGTCCACATTTAAATGGATCACAGTCGCATAGCTAAACAATAATATATGGGTAGTGTGACACACAAGAAAAGGATCAACTCTAATATACATCCATAGCCAAGTGGAGAAGAACAAAGAAAAGAGCTAAGTTCCTATTGTACTTCATTATACAGTGGCATAGTGTACAACATACACATACATGCACATCACTAAGGTTTAGGCATATGCACTCAAGCAAATTGGGCACCGGCTTACCCCTGGTCTGCCAGGCGACTCCGGTCTACAGCTCTACGCCGTACCCGAACATGGAGGGATACCGAGGACGGACAGGGCTGTCACCACCTATCGTCTACCTCAAACAATCCGTGGGGCACGAGGCATCCAATGTATTCTACCAATCCAAGCACCATGCTTACATTGCTAAAACATTACTCTAAATCCCCTAGGCGATGATATGGATCTAGAGCATAATCATAAAGATCATTGGACCTATGCTTGGATATGCAAATGCATGTAAACCTAAGTATATACATGGCCTGGTATACTACGTAATAGGACACGTGACAATAAGGCAATTATATCCATACTGCCAGCCCTCTAGGCAATACCCACATAACAAGCATATGAATATCACACTAGCACTATATAAGAAGATTATAATTACTCTATTACATAAGCAAGCCAAGGGTCCACAACCAAACAAGGAACGCTTAACCAAGGCAAGACTATATGAAAAGAATAATATTATTAAATAGAATAAAGTCGCAAAAAGAGAAAATGATACAAGAGCCATACCAGAATCTCCAAGACAACTTGGGAACTAGAGTAGCTCTACTCTAAGCCTAACTCCACTAGAGCTTGGAGACTAAACTAATGCAAGAGTGTGATCTCTCTACTTGGTGTGTATTGTTTCGAAGCCGGCCAGGGGTACTTATAGCCTACTTAGGACCAGGGGACTCTTATAGCGCGAGGAGGAGTGGCGCGGCCGCCAAGTCAGGCCGGCCGGCCAGATAGGGAGGCTGGCCGGCCGTCCACAGTGTCGGTTCGCCACCGTCTTCACTCTGGACGCTCCTGATTGCTTGATGAGAAGTCGGTCCCGAGGTCGGTTTTCTCTTAGGGTCGGCAGAACTGGAGTAAGAGCCAAGTTTAGGCCCATTGTAGCCCATCTTCTAGAAAGTCTTCATTAAGTTCGAGTTGGGCTTCAATATTCTGGTTTGGTGGGCTTCTTGTGGCCCACTGGTGGAGGCCTGCAGGCTGTGGCCGCTGGGTGTGGCCGGCCGGCCTGGGATGTAGGCCGGCCGGCCTGTAGGCCCATTTTCTCCAGAAATACTCCTGCACTCATAAATCATCCAAAACTCGTGGAAATTTATTAGTTGAAATAAATATGCGTAAAAGAAATGCTAATTCTCCTTTATCTGTAGGAATATTGGCGGTCGAAGTTGGTACTTAACGACCGTCAACAAACCCCCCAAACTTAAACCTTTGCTCGTCCCGAGCAAAGCTAAAGACTTGGTTTTGTTGATCAGGAGTTGCTACCATGTCTTATTCCGCAAAAGTACCATGCGTACAACAAACTATTCTCCCTCGAATTGAATGAGCTGGCATGGCAACTTACTCTTCCCCTTAGTCCTCATGGGGCTTATTGCTTCTCCTTGTCTTGGGCAGTTGAGAGACAGAACGGTTTGTAGAGTACTATTTACACATTCTTTGTTAAACTTTCATTCCAGAGGTTTTCAAAAGATTTTGCAAATGAAAACAAAGTTCCTCAATTGATTCTCTCGAATTGCCCAATGTGTATGTGCCTCTTTTCCGCCTACTTCTAACTGGTTTAAATATGTGGGGCTTGGTAGGAGCAAAGTAAGGCAAACTTGCATCACATATATTGCTAAATCAAAAGACCGGATCCTAGGAGAAAGCAAGTCATACAATCTGATCAAGATGTGCATGTGTATGGATATGTGAGTGATGGAGGAAAATGATTACTCCTTTTGGTTACCTTCCCTCTCTTTGTTTGAATATTTTTTTTTTGAGGACATGGCTATCTCTCTTTTTTTTTTCTTCTTTTTTTTCATCATACTCTACTTGAATGAGCAAGATTCTTTCTTTTTTTTTTTTTTTTTTTTTTGCATAGCCATTCCTCTTTTGCAATGATACTTGGAGAGAGAAAGAGGTATAAAACATATGGAGTATTTATTTTATCGAATGAGGGGGAAAGTGATGCTAACTTCCAGTGTAGAAGCTAAGCATATGTATATGGTAGAGTGTACGTGATCTTAATCATGAAAGTATGAAAAGCATCTCACAAGGGTCACAACAATTTTGAAAAAGCTCAATGTAATAACAAGCAGCATATGTATGGAGGTTTTGCAATAAAATCGACATATGGCTTTGGTAGGAATTTTCATCATTGAGGAACTTTTAGTTTTATAATTTTAAAAACAAAAATATCTGGAATTGAAGTCTTACTTAGAACGAGACCATATCAGCTCTATTATACTGTATCATATCTCACAACAACCTAGACTTGGATCATGCATTTTGCTACCCACGAGTTTCAGGTTCAAGATAAAAAGTGCAGCCAACAAACTCAAAACTTGGGAGAGTACTAAGTTGCAAACAGGCACAAGAGAGGGATAAAACAGAGCAACTATTCATCATTTCAACATAGAGAATTAAAACATTCTTATCGCGCATAGAAAACAAAAACTACTTTTATTTATTATAATTATTTTTTTTATTTTTTTTGCAAGAAAACAAAGGAAAGATACAAGTTACCTCAGTGGGGGGAGTGGTCCCCCCCCCAAGCTTAGTTCTTGAGTGCGCCAACAACTGATTGGTTTCTTTCTTCATGGCTGCAACAAAGAGCAAAAACTAACAAGAGCAAATTCGGACGGGTTATGTTAGTGTAATCAAAATGAGCACGCCCGTCGGTTGATCTTGCTAGCTTGAGCATAACTTGCAGATGCAAAACAAAGAAGAGGGAAATCTTTTTGTTGAATTTGAGAGAATTTGGAGAAATGAGAGTAAAGAAGATGAGGAGGGCATTTGGGTGGTGAATGAAATGGATTTGGCATGAAAACATCACCACTCAGCCTTTTTGTAAAACTCGAAGTTCGATGGCCATATTTGGGGAGGAACAATGACAAGTGGCCGTGGGGAAACAAGACAGAGTGCTAACAATGGCCATGTCATGTTAGGTGACCCATTGATGGGGACTCTCCCCCCAAGCTTGGCTCAAAGCCTCCATCGATTCTATGTTCTCTCCTTTTTTTTTTTTTTGATAGTGGAGGTTTGGCCAAAGCTCAGCTAGAATTTATGCCCAAAATTATTTTCTCCAAAAACAAATGTCCCAAATTCATTTTTTTTTAAAAAAAAGAAGGTTGGAACAATCCAACATGCAAAAATGATTCTGGAAAAATCAAACATGCAAATGCAATTGAATTCAAATTAAAGGAAACCAAATATGCAATTGGAAAAAATCAAATATGAGATAACTACCGATTTTCCTGTCGGCAAGGGCATCACCATTTTATGTCCGATGAGCAAGACATTATGACGAGTTCGACTGCCATGGGTCTTTCAGATTTTTAGTGCAGTTTCTCGGCAATTCGAATCCATCATGCACTACCCTATTTTCACATGAAGAGAAAACAAGCAAGTGATAGCCTGTACGGCTGTGACCAGGTATTTGCAGATATAACTAAGAGGATTTGTAAACTCCTAAACCAATTGTCTTCCCCGGCAACGGCGCCAGAAATGCTTGTTGGTATTTCTTAACGATCACAGATAAATCCGCAAGCGCACGGAGAATACCGTTGTAGCATTTCACCCGGGAGTATTCCAAGGTATTGTAATTTATATTTTCCGCAGGGAAGACGATGGTCAAGAGAATACTATGCTCATAGTCGATGTCCACATTTAAATGGATCACAGTCGCATACAAAGCTAAACAATAATATATGGGTAGTGTGACACACAAGAAAAGGATCAACTCTAATATACATCCATAGCCAAGTGGAGAAGAACAAAGAAAAGAGCTAAGTTCCTATTGTACTTCATTATACAGTGGCATAGTATACAACACACACATACATGCACATCACTAAGGTAGGCATATGCACTCAAGCAAATTGGGCACCGGCTTACCCCTGGTCTGCCAGGCGACTCCGGTCTACAGCTCTACGCCGTACCCGAACGTGGAGGGATACCGAGGACGGACAGGGCTGTCACCACCTACCGTCTACCTCAAACAATCCGTGGGGCACGAGGCATCCAATGTATTCTACCAATCCAAGCACCATGCTTACATTGCTAAAACATTACTCTAAATCCCCTAGGCGATGATATGGATCTAGAGCATAATCATAAAGATCATTGGACCTATGCTTGGATATGCAAATGCATGTAAACCTAAGTATATACATGGCCTGGTATACTACGTAATAGGACACGTGACAATAAGGCAATTATATCCATACTGCCAGCCCTCTAGGCAATACCCACATAACAAGCATATGAATATCACACTAGCACTATATAAGAAGATTATAATTACTCTATTACATAAGCAAGCCAAGGGTCCACAACCAAACAAGGAACGCTTAACCAAGGCAAGACTATATGAAAAGAATAATATTATTAAATAGAATAAAGTCGCAAAAAGAGAAAATGATACAAGAGCCATACCAGAATCTCCAAGACAACTTGGGAACTAGAGTAGCTCTACTCTAAGCCTAACTCCACTAGAGCTTGGAGACTAAACTAATGCAAGAGTGTGATCTCTCTACTTGGTGTGTATTGTTTCGAAGCCGGCCAGGGGTACTTATAGCCTACTTAGGACCAGGGGACTCTTATAGCGCGAGGAGGAGTGGCGCGGCCGCCAAGTCAGGCCGGCCGGCCAGATAGGGAGGCCGGCCGGCCGTCCACAGTGTCGGTTCGCCACCGTCTTCACTCTGGACGCTCCTGATTGCTTGATGAAGTCGGTCCCGAGGTCGGTTTTCTCCTGGGGTCGGCAGAACTGGAGTAAGAGCCAAGTTTAGGCCCATTGTAGCCCATCTTCTAGAAAGTCTTCATTAAGTTCGAGTTGGGCTTCAATATTCTGGTTTTGTGGGCTTCTTGTGGCCCACTGGTGGAGGCCTGCAGGCTGTGGCCGCTGGGTGTGGCCGGCCGGCCTGGGATGTAGGCCGGCTTTCTCCAGAAATACTCCTGCACTCATAAATCATCCAAAACTCGTGGAAATTTATTAGTTGAAATAAATATGCGTATAAGAAATGCTAATTCTCCTTTATCTGTAGGAATATTGGCGGTCGAAGTTGGTACTTAACGACCGTCAACAGTGCGCGGGAAGACCATCACGGGGAGCGCCAAGCTCGGCTACTACGTGTGCGGCACCGGCATCAAGCTTCCCTGCCCCGAGCTCGCCCTCTTCCTCCCGAACAAGATCCACGGAGGGAATTGGCTTGAGGCCGACCTCCGTGAGCGGCACAAGGTAACGAAGACCAAGCGCGGAAGGAAGGAGGTCGTCGGCCAGTCTTCGGCGAGCGCAGCGGCGGACTGGGACAGCTGGGACGCGGCAGTAGCCGCGCAGAACCAACCGGCGCAGCAAGCACCCGTGCCGATCGGCACGGGCTTCGTGCCGACCGGCACAGGTCAGGTGCCGACCGGCACCGACCCCAGGTACTTCGGTATGCCCCCTGTCTACCCTCAGCACTTCCAGGGGGCACCCTACTATGCTCCTGCAGGTCCTCCGGGGGCGAACTTTGCCCCTATGCATCGATACATCGACAACAACGTTCAATACGTTGAACGCATCGACAACTTGGCGGGCGAGATGCGGAGCAACACCGACGCGATGATCGATGAGTTCGCAAGATTGGAGGCGGCATACTACGGCTTCGACTACACGCAGCCACCTCCATTCGATGGGTAGAATGTTGTGTACGGCACAACTTGTATCGGTTTCCCGGTTTGCGTTTTTCTTTCCCTTTCGCATTCTCTTTTTATTTATTTACTTATGTGTGTGTGACCGGGTTGGGAAACCTTGTATCGGGTGTGTTTAGTTTGTTCGTGTGCTTTTATTTATGCATGTGTGCTAGTAGTCTAGTTTTATTTATGCAAGTGTGCTAGTAGTATGTTTAGAACGATACATCACCATGTAGCCCGCGCTTTCAAGTCCAATATGATGATGATCTTTATGCTTTATTTGAAAAATGATGCGAGCATGTATGTCTATCTTGAGAAGTGTTAATGATAATCGAGCGATGTTGAGCATAAATAAAATTTCGAACTTTCACTATAATGTATTCGGCAAATACTTCATGTGTGGCGTAGCTCATTTCAAATTCCCATGCAAGGTCTAACGAAAGGATCAATTTTGGATGACATGACTTAGTACCTATTTCTTTATAAAATTCAAATGTTCTTATTGTGAGCTTTAGAGTTACTCCGTATCATTCGGTTGTGCCTACCAATGCCAAATATATGAGACTCAATTTAAGCCTTCGCTAAGTAGAGACTATGATTGATGATTGAGCTCGGTTAAGATTTAATTCTTAGGGTATGGGACTTGGAAAATTGGCCACATCTTTCGCGTATCGTGTTGATTTTCTAGCCTTATTTCCACTCGAGCTATGCAAATTACCGCATTGGAATTATGCATAATTCGCCGAGTATCCGATACTTGAGAACCAAAATCCTTGATTCACATATCAATCCTTGACCACATCCTACTGTATTCTTGGCTATACATCTGACACAGCAGTTCTAACGAAAATTCCAGAGCGAGATTGGCAAGTACAGACAGTGTGCCGACCGGCACACACAGAGAAAAAAAAAAGGTCTGTACCTTGTGCTGTTTTGCTCGGGACTAGCAAAAATTTGAGTGTGGGGGGAAGAGTGAATTCCCTTGAATTCTCATTATCTATTAGTAGCCAAGAATTTCTTTTTCCAATCATGCATTCGATATCCTTCGAAAATGCCAGGAAGTTTCTGATAGATATGCAAAGAAGAAGGGACAGCTTTGTCACCTGTCTAAAAAGATTACGTTCTCTACTTGTGATTGTTCATCCACACAAGTATATGTCCACTATTCTAAAGGTGTGAGTTTCTTTCTCAATTCAATTCTTAATGGCCTCTTGACAAGTCTCAGTAAAACCAATTAGAGTTGTTTCTTAGCTTTGCAATATGTTGTTGATTTATGTCTATTTTCCTTGAAATTCCTCACCAATCTACTCATATGGCCTTACACATACATATATCGATAAAGTAGGCTAGGCTTTTGAGTGATTTTAGGTGAGTGATTGAAGTTGAGTTGTTGACTTGATCGTTTGAGAAGGATAGTTCTTTTGCTCACAATACCTTTTTGGTGATTCACATAAGCGGAAAAGTCATGTGCATCAAAGTTGAATATTTTCAATGTTTGCTTGGGGAAGTACTCTTTCATACTCGATACCCATATTGTGAACTTGTTTGCTGAATACTAAATTGATTTAATCTCACCATGACTAAATGCTCAGCTCGTGTAGATTTGAAATACTTTCATGATTGATGTGACTATATGCGAGTTGATTTTCATTCTTGACTTTCCTCGGGACGAGTAAAGGTTTAAGTGTGGGGGAGCTGTTGTCGATTTCTAGCATACCATTTTATATGCCAACTGCGCCCTATTTAGAGCATAAATGTCATCATTATAGGCCATTAACCCTTGATAATAGCACCATATTTGTATATATGTCGTTCTGGAGCTTTATTGCAGAAACAGATGAAAAGGACGACATTCTGGACATTGAGGCTGATCTGGACCTGAAGAGAAGAGAACCAGCAGAAAAAGCCCACTGTGCCGATCGGCACAGCCATGTGCCGACCGGCACATGGGACTCCAAGGCCACCGAATCTGGCCCACCATTCAGTTTATTCTAGAAGGAAGTTATCAGAACCAATCTTGGGAGATATTCATCACGAAGAGATAAAAGGTACTCGAAGATTTGAAAGAGCAACACAAGACTTGATCTCGAAGAAAACTGATTGGAAGGTCCACATGGAAGCTACCTAGTACTTCGGAACCGACTTAAGGAGGAACCCGAGCTGAACACGAGGTGTGCCGATCGGCACAGCCCGGTGCCGATCGGCACAAGGACTCTTTTCCCGAGAATCCTTTCCTTTCTGATGTACAGCCCTATATAAACTTGTAAAAGCCCTAGGGTTTCGGGATCCGCCGCCAGAGGGACAACACAGCTAGTAAGTTTAGAGCCACCGGGGCTTTGCCCCGTTCTTCATGTTCTCTAGTTGTTGATCAAGAACCATTGGTGCTAAAGAGGTGATCCATCGAGGTAGGCCTACTAGATGGTGATGTATCTTGCACTATGTATTATCGAAGTATGGTTGAATATGTGGATGAATGGTTTTGATTATTGATTACCTGGATTTTATGGTCTTTACATGCACTTGTTCCTACGCTTAGTGACGACTAAGTATTAGATATTATCTTAATTGTGGTAGCAATAAGAAGTGAGGGATTCAATCTCTCACTATCTCCATTGTGGTTAAGGTAGTGTTGGGATCTTGTAATGCGTCATAATTGCACGTTGTCTCTGTACCCCCACAGCCGCTAATGCATACGCGATGATCCTTGAGATGATGTGTAGAGTAGGAAGAGGTCAGCGACTAAGGCGATTGGTCGTGACAGGGCTCGTCGGAAAGGGGTCTTGACCTACCGATCTTCGGTTATCAATAATTGAGTAATCCCGTTTATGATGCTATTTGATTGAGCTTCTTGGTTACGATCTCAACTAGCAGACTTGGCTAACTTACCCCATGATCTAATCATGTTCCTAGGCTGTTCGGACAACCTTCGGTCAACTCAACAATCGTGCCGACCGGCACAACCCCCGTGCCGATCGGCACGGCCCCTGTTTTCCTGAAACTCACGCTCACGCTCACTAGAAAGCTTGGCTAACTCTTTTACTGATGATTTTGCTTAATTCCCATTGGTCCTTGTGGTTCGATTAAACCTTGGAATACTCTTATAGGGGAAAAAGACTACAACTGTACACCGTGCTCTTGCGGTATATAAGTGGGTGCGTAGATACGACCAACAGCTGCTAACTCCAGATCATGAGTGGGATAATTCTGCTCATGAGTCTTCAATTGCCTTGATGCATAGGCAACAACTCTACCATCTTGCATTAGGACACATCCTAAGCCTTGTCTTGATGCATCACAGTAGACGACAAATCTCTATGAATATCAGGCAGGACTAACACTGGTGCTGTTGTCAGTCTTCTCTTCAACTCTTGAAAGCTTCTTTCACAAGACTGGGTCCATTCAAACTTCTTGTCTTTCCTGAGAAGTTCTGTCATGGGTCTGGCTATCTTGGAAAATCCTTCAATGAATCGGCGGTAATAACCCGCTAATCCAAGAAAGCTTCTGATCTCTGACACATTTGTCGGCTGAGGCCAATGAGTAACTGCTTCAACTTTCTCAGGGTCTACAGCAACTCCTTCTGCTGTCAGAATGTGGCCAAGGAAGGCAACTTTCTCAAGCCAAAATTCACATTTACTGAACTTGGCATACAACTTGTGGGCTCTGAGTTTTTCCAAAATCACTCTCAGATGCTGCTCGTGCTCTTCTGCACTCTTTGAATAGATCAGTATGTCATCAATGAAGACAACGACAAACTTATCTAATTCCTCCATAAACACCTTGTTCATGAGATTCATGAAGTATGCAGGTGCATTGGTTAGCCCAAAAGACATAACTGTGAACTCATACTGGCCATATCTGGACACAAAAGCTGTCTTTGGGATATCTGCTTCTCTTATCTTCAGCTGATAATACCCAGATCTTAAGTCAATCTTGGAGAAGTACTTAGCACCTTTTAACTGATCAAACAGGTCATCAATCCTGGGCAGAGGGTACTTGTTCTTGATGGTCACTTCATTCAAGGATCTGTAGTCTACACACATCCTCATACTTCCATCCTTCTTCTTGACAAAGAGAACTGGTGCTCCCCATCGAGCTGGGTCTGATATATCCTTTTTCTTGGAGTTCTCTTAACTGTTCCTTAAGTTCTGCTAATTCTGCGGCTGCCATGCGGTAGGGTCGCTTGGCAATTGGGGCTGTTCCAGGGATAAGGTCAATGATGAACTCAATATCCCTATCTGGTGGCATTCCAGGTAACTCTTCAGGGAACACATCTGGATACTCATTCACCACTGGTACTTCTTCTACAGTCTTGGTTTCCATTGAAAACACCATAGGGTCAGGTTTACTTCCAAGGGCTTGGCAAACTACTCGGGTTCCTTCATGGTTGGTTACTGTAACTGTTCTGTCTGAACATGCTATGACACCATCATGCTTGGTTAACCAATCCATTCCGAGGATTAGATCTATCCCCTTGGATTTTAGTACCAATGGACTAGCTAGGAAGGCTACCCCACTTAGGGTGATTCTTATCCGCGAACAACCCAAGTGACACTTGATGTCAGCTCCGGGTGATCGGGTTATTAAGGGGGTTTTAAGCAGTACTGTAGGTACTTTATGCTTTTCCACAAAACTTGACGATATGAAAGAGTGCGATGCTCCAGAATCAAACAAAACTGTTGCAAGAACTGATTCAACAAGAAACTCACCAAGCACAACTCCGGGTGCGTCCTGAGCTTCCTGAGCATGGATGTGGTTGACGCGGGCACGTCCGAAGGACTGCTGTGTCTTCGCTGGCTGGTTGGAGACTTGGTTGGTTCCACGAGTGGCTCCAGACATCCTTGGTCCATTCACAGTGTTGGACTGAATGGAAGCAGCTGGCTTGTTCTTGTGGGGACAGTTGGCAATGAAGTGGCTAAGGTCACCACAGTTGAAGCAAGCCTTGGGTTGGTTGGTCACCTGACCACTGCTGTACTGCTGAGTCTCGGTGTTGTTCTGACTCTTCTGAGGGAAGCTGGGCTGACGAGAGACATTGGATGGAGTCCTGAACTGCATTGGGGCTTGACTCTTCTGACCTTGGAAGTTGGAGTTCCTAGGCCTCTGGAATCTTTCCTGCTGGCGAACTTCATGAGCTGCAAACTTGCGCTTCTTCTCCTTGGACATCTCTATCATCCTTTCTTCAGTCAGGATGGTCTGGTTCATCAGGGTGTTGAAGTCAGGATAGATGTGAGGAGTCATCTGGGTTCCTAGCTCTCCAGATAAACCTTTCTTGAACTTGTTCTGCTTCTTCTTGTCAGTTGAAACTTCCTCAGGAGCATAGCGAGACAGTTCAATGAACTTGCGGATGTACTGATTCACAGACATGCTTCCTTGCTTCAGCCTACGAAACTCATCTGCCTTGAGTTGCATGGTACCTTCTGGAACATGGTAGCGGCGGAATTCTTCCACAAATTCCTCCCAAGTGATGGTTGTGGGATCATCAGTGGCTTCACAGTAGTTCTCCCACCAAGCTAAGGCTGTCCCAGTGAGTTGATGGGATGCCAGGAGAACTCTGTCTCTTCCTTCACAGTTGATAGCATCAAGCTTTCTCTGGATGTTCCTTAACCAGTCATCAGCTTCGAGTGGGTCCTCAGATCCTCCAAAGGTTGGTGGCTTGATTCTGACAAACTCAGCCATCTTACTCTGGAAACCATGCGCTTGCTGCTGACGGCGTTGGTTGTTGTTGTTATTGTTGTTCTGCACGAGTGCTTCCAACAGACGGGTTTGTTGTGCCATAACTTCCGCCAGGGTGGTGAGCGGAGGGTTAGGCAACTGTCCATGGTTGGAGTTCTCAGCTTGAACTTCAGCTTCTTGGTTCACTTCTTCTTCCCTACGGTTGTTGCGCTGGCGCCGTTGGCGCTGCTGGATCCTTGCGGAGCGCTTTGGCGGCATCTGTTTGAGGATAAAGGGGAAGGGCATAAGATATGAGAAGAACCTAAGATCTTCTTCATGTTATCATTTAATTCTCTTTGTTATTATATTTTTTTTTCTTTTTATAAAAAGGACGCAAGGCACAAGGGCCTCGCTGGCACACACAACAAGCAATTCACACAAACAAGCAGCACTCAAAGATTCACTAAAACAACAGGGGGGTACAACACTAGCGAAGGACCACTAGCAATTACACTGCGACTACAAGGGCAAACTAAGACTTCGAGGGTACAGACTTCCACAGGCACTTTCTTGAACTCGGACCGGTAGCTGCATCCCATGATGATTGGATCTTCATCTTGGTAGACACTCAGGGTCCTGGGCATCCATGAGGTTGGAGGCATCTTCCAGGCCTCTAACTGGGGAATCTTCATTCGAAGCGGTGGGGAGGCGATCTTCATTCTCCCTTGGAAAAGGCTGGGTCAAAGGGAGGGGCTCTTCTTCTTCTTCTTCTTTACCATCTGCTTCAGAGGGCGGTGGTGCAGGGAGATCTTCTGCGTACTTCTTGATGTTGCTTCCTGCAGAGCAGATAGGAGTCCCATCCAAAACGGGACGTTCTCCTACTCCGGGGATATGCAGAGTCCTGCAGTGGGCACGCCCAGTGAGGTAGGCGGTGCCAACTAGCTTGTTGTAGCGGTCTTCTGCTGCCTTCAAGGCTTCTGCGGCAGTAACAGCACGGCTTTCTGCTTCAGCTTCACGAGCTTTGGCTTCAGCTAGCTGAACACGTAGGGTCCTAACTCGTGTCTCAGCTTCTTCAGCTCGAGTGATGCACCTTCGCAGTCTGGCTGCGGTTCCGTCATACAGCTCATCCAAGGCGAGCAGATAACGGGTCATGGCAACCACAGTGGGATCTCTTTCAGCCATTCTCAGGCCTTCTATTGTCCTCATCCTTACAAGCCAAGTGGGGCGGTTTCTCTCCATGGGAGGGGAAAACCTCATTGGCGAGCGACCGATAGGCCTCTCATACATCTGGCACAAGTACCGAAGGGCCTTGCGTGCCACAGCTTGGTAGGTGTCTGGGAATCGTGACCCAGTGGTAGTCACGTTCCAGGGCTTCATCTCCGGGTGGTCATCACTGGCTCCAATGTGAATGGTGACTTCACAGCGCTCAGTGCCAAACTCTTCATACTCTCTTCCGACATACTCGGCAGGCTCCATAATGCCAAGTCTGACCATGGCATCACGTAGCACCTTTGGAAAGCCAGGGGTCTCCAAGCAGTAGTCGGTCACCCATCCATCTTCTTCCATCTGTAGAGGAGGGATTAAATAAGAGTTTTGCAAAAGAGGGGGGGAAAGAGCTAAGGAGTTTTCCAAAATAGTTTTTGCAAATAATTTTCACGTCCAAGCCTAAGGTCACGTCCTACAGCCAAGCACGGCTCTGATACCACCTGAAGCGTCCCGGTTATCCCAGGAGCTTAAACACTTTATTATACCAGTCTCTGGATCAGTCGCTGGTACAATCAAGTCTTACAACAGGTGATATTACAAGTCGCGACCTGGCAGGGGTCGATGCAGAGTGGTCGTCCTCCTCTGTTCAGAACGCCATGGGCATGCCTTGAGAGCTCAAATCCGGCGTGGGGAAGGGGAGGAGGGCGGCTAGGAGTTGGGGGAATCGGATCTTGGGCTCATGGCGCATCCATTTGAGGCATCAATTTGAGGTTTGGCTGTGGGGAGCGGCAGCTGCGACGGGGAGTGGAGGTGGCGGCCATGGCTGTACCGGTGGAGCTCGGGAGAGAGAGGGAGGGGGCGATTGAGAGGGCTCTGGAGGTAGCTGGGGGCACGGGCGAGCTCGATGGAGCCTCGACCGGGGCGGAGTGGCGCTGGAGGAGGGGAATGGCGGGGCGGCGCTCGGCCGGAGGTGGAGAAGAGAAGGAAGAAAGGCGAGGCTCACCTGCGACTGGGCTGGGCAGCGCGGTGGCGGAAGGGCTCGCGGTGGAGGCTATTTATAGCCGGAGGGGGAAGGGGCGAGGCTTGCCGCGGACGGCGCGGCGGTGGCGCTGAGGCGACGGCGTTGCTGTGCGGCGCTGTGCTCGGGTCTTCGCTGCTGTGCGCTAGCAGTGCGGGGCGTGGGCAGTGGCAGAGCTGGGCGGTGCGTCGCGATGCGGCGTGGCCGGCGCAGAGGGGCGGAACGGGAGCAGCAGCGGCGTGCGGCGCGGGCAAGTGGGCACGGCCGGGCGTTGGCGTGCGGCTTTGGAGCGACGGGACGCGAGCGTGCAGCGAGGAAAGGGGCCAGGCTGTGCGTCCACTAGTTGCTAGACGATGCAGAGCGATGGGATAGCTCGGGCAGGCGGAGTGAAGGCGGTAGCTGGTCAGTTGGGGAGTGAAAGCTTGTCCAAAGGTTGGTGAAGCTTTCCTGTGCTGGAGGAGGAAGAAGGGTGCACGGGCTGGTTGGGCTAGATGGGCTAGGAGGCAGCAGTGGGCTGGACCGGAAAGAGAGAGGGGAAATGCAGATCGGGCCAGGGAGAGAGGAGCGAGATGCGGAGTTGGGCTGGAAACAGCCCAGAACGGAAAAGGGAGAGGAAAGATTTTGAAAAGTTTTGAAAACTTCCGATTACAGTGTGGATTTGAATTGCGAATTTTTAGGGTGAATTTTCAGGGCGTTACAAAAACACAGCAACCCATTCAAAATTTTGCTAAAAAAAAGCGACATTCACAAAACGATCCATGCTTGGGCTCGTAGAAAAGGTGGCGGGGAATAAGGTTTAGGGCCAGGTTTGGGCCAGAGCGCAGTTTTGATCATCCTAACCATCAAATCGTGACCAGACGACAGGAGCTAATTCGGGTGTCTATAGCAAACTCGCAGTCGACCCATTAGGCCCAATATTCGGTCCACTTGGTTCGATACAATGTTTGAAAAAAGTTGAATCATGTAACTAAAAATGTTGACTCCGGTTTGAAAAAAAGTTGAATTATGCTTCCTAAAATGTTGACTCGGATTCTTTTAAAAAATGAATCATGAATCAACAATTTTATAACACATTCAACATGTTCTGTGAAAAATGTTGAAACAGTTCATAAAAAATATTGAAACAAGTATAAAAGAATGTTGAATTTTATATTTGAATTGTTCAAAATGTCTTAAAAATGTTGAAACAGTTTATGCGAAATGTTGAAACAAGTCTAAAAAATGTTGAACGTAATATTTATATAAATTTGAATTTAAAACATTTTAAAATATTCATGTGGGATCTCATTTTGTAGCATTAATTCTCAGTAATATCTTGGTTCAAACATTGGATATTACTGAGAAAAATAGTTTTAATTTTAAAATCTAACCCACCGTCCATATTGTCCAATCAGAAAGTGCCACATGTTCGAATATTAGTTTGCTTCACAGCACCTGTATAGGATTCCCGAACTCGGTCGGCGGGGGACTGCAGGTGGAAGCACTTTAGAGGCCCAAGCCTAGGTTTTGGGCTATTAACCAGGTCAATGCAGCCTCCTATGTGAACAAAAAAAAAATTTATGGACAATATCTTGGTTAGATGACTGTACAAGATGTTAACTGGCACCGACTCTTGCATCCTAATTCCTAATTTAGTGAGGGGAAAAAGAAAAAAAAAACTGACTGGTGAGGAAACGACGGCTCCCATGACTTTCATTTATGGAAATCTCAATTCAGAAGGTAGGTGGTAATTGCTTGATATGCCAACTAAGGGCAGGTACACGCTACACATAAGTAGTTTCATAGTCTGTCTTATGTGTTGCCACGAAGGATTTTTTATGACATAGAAGAGAGAGAGAGGAGGTGAAAGAAAGAGGTAGCTGTTTCGCGAGGCAACCACCTCATGGCAGGTAGAAAGGTGCTGTCTCATGCATAACACGTAATCATAAGACGGCTTATGAAACCACATATACAATAGATGATTGTTTTAATTGTTTCATACGAATACTATTCTTCCTTTATTTGTGGATGAAAAAGGAGTGTTTATTAGTTGCATGGCAACTATAATTCGTATAATGGTGTCTCATACTTCTAAATTTTAGCGCATGAGCCTAGCCCTCACCACCACCATGCTGATGCCCCGAGCCATCGTCACCACCACGGCCATCACACTCCGATGACGGCATCGGCGCATCACCATCATCGTCACCATCACGCGCCGGAGCCGACCCACACCCTGGGTCGTCACCACCATGGCGGCCACGTTCCATCACCAAGCCCGCACCACCACGGTCACCACCACGCTTCGGATCCAAGCCCACACCACTGAGGCCACAAAGCTCCGGCTCTAAGCTTGCACCACCACGGCCATCATGCTCCGGCTCTGGCGCCAACTCATCAGCATCACCACGGCCATCTCGCACCGGAACTTCATCACGCACCCGTTGCACCAAGCCATCCATCTGCTCCTGCTCTAGAGTCTCGAGCGCTACGCCAGACATGATCAAGTGACAACGCTGGCCTCAGCCCCCGCTCACGTCGGTCAAGAGGATATGACGCTCTAAGGATTATAATTGTCTCTGATAGGTGGTCTAATCTGGGAGCTAAAAATTTGTTAAATACTTTTCATTTCATTTGATTATGTCCCAGATACTTGTATAATGTGAGATGGATAATGCTATGGCACAACAAAGGCATCAGAAATTTCATTAATTTCTCACTATATTTTGTATGTGAGATTTGGAGGATATAAAGGATTTTCCTTTCAAAGAAAAAGGAGGGTACAGTAACTAAAAGAAAACACTATAGTCTCTCATATCCTACCGTACTTAAAATATTTGTAAGCGTGACATGTCTACAAACCAGAGGTCTGCAACCCACGGGTGCATCCACATAATACAGGGTGACAGACGATGTGTTTGAATACAGAGTGACAATAGCGATTGGCAATTCATATGAGGGGAAAATCGGTCAGATTCACTTGAGAATGAAAGTGGCAATTAAGTGATATGCCAACTAAGTGATTCCCAACCAAAAGGAATGCTCCTTCACGTGCTTCTTCTTAAAAAAAAAAAGAAGAAAGTTTTATTAAAAAAAAAAGTTGAAGCAGGAAGCCACGAAATAGCAGCTTCACTGGCTTCTTTTTCCCACCGTGCACTTCCTTTAAATATTTATCTCTAAAAAGAAGGAGAAGCTGCTGGAGAAGCCGTTCTACAAAACTTTTTAGGCACAACAACAGACAGAGCCAGCATAATCGTTTTTCAAAGATGCTAAAGCGACAGCCGAAGACGTCATAACTTATTTGAACACAATTTACTTCAATTCATTTAAGCTCGCTAATATCGAAATGACTGTACAACATGTTAAAAAATTGTAGATCTTCAAATTGTTCGGTTGGCCCTCACCGACATTGTCTTGCATCCAAACTTTAGTGAGGAAAAATATAAAAAACTCGATCGGTGAGATGGAATGACCGCTTATATGGCTTTCATTCGAGAAAATCTTTTCATGGCTTGGTCGAGAAAATGCCCCGTGGGCTGGTTACCTAGACATGCCACAAGGTGCCCAGAACACGTGCCACAATAGTTGTTGACAGGAGAAAAGTGGTAATTGCTTGCTATCCCAACTAAGTAGCAATTGTCAATTTATATCGTGTAAAAATATGGCTGATTCTCTTCATGAAGAAAAGTGGTAATTACATGATCCCCATTTAGCCAAAAATTATTTACGCAATTAGTTGTTTCCTACATATGCGACGCCAACTAAGCAAAGAGTTGGCCAATAGTCAATTAGTTCTCATCTTGGATGAAAAATATTCAATGGTTGGAGGCTTGGAGCACCAAGATATTTCTCTCCAAAACCACTGCACGTTTTCTATTTGAAGGTAGCATCTCACTAGTTAGACTACAATGATTATATATACTGAGCGTATCCCGGGTTAAGAAGAGACCACAGGAAGTCTTACTAGTAGCCATAAGCCATGGGTGCCATCACTGTGCTAGTGGCTACGTCGATGCTGGCCCTGCTTCTGGTAGCGCCCTCCACAGCGCGCGACGGCCATCATGCGTCTGGCCCTCTCCACCCTCATGCTGATGCCCCGAGCCATCATCACCACCATGGCCATCAAGCTCCGGGTCCTCACCACCATGGTGGCCACCACGGTCACCACCACGCTTCGGCTCCAAGGCCGCACCACCATGGCCACCACGCTCCGGCTCCAAGCTCGCACCACCATGGCCACGATGCTCCGGCTCCAAGCTCGCATCACCACGGCCATCACGCTCCCGCTCCAAGCCCCCACAACCACGGCCACCACGCTTCGTCTCCAAGGCCACACCACCATGTCCACCATGCACCGGCTCCAAGCCCGCACCACCATGGCCACCACGCTCCGGCTCCAAGCTTGCACCACCACGGCCATGATGCTCCGGCTCCAAGCTCGTATCACCACGGCCATCACGCTCCCGCTCCAAGCCCCCACAACCACGGCCACCACGCTTCGCCTCCAAGGCCACACCACCATGGCCACCATGCACCGGCTCCAAGCCCGCACCACCATGGCCACCACGCTCCGGCTCCAAGCTCGCACCACCATGGCCACGATGCCCCGGCTCCAAGCTCGCATCACCACGGCCATCACGCTCCCGCTCCAAGCCCCCAAAACCATGGCCACCACCCTTGGTCTCCAAGGCCACACCACCATGGCCACCATGCACCGGCTCCGGCGCCAACTCATCAGCATCACCACGGCCATCTTGCACCAGAATCTCATCTCCACCATGGTCACCAGGCGCACGCGCCCCACGGAGCGTTGCCGAGTCCACCGTCCGCTCCTACTCTGAGTCTCGAGCGCTACGGGCGGACATGATCAAGTGACAGTGCCGGCCACAACCTTTGCGCTCTCACGTTGGTGAAGAGGCTCCGACGCTCTAAGGCTTATAATTTTTCTGTGATATGAGGTTCAATCGGGGAGGTAAAAAAATGTTAGTTTTTTATTACATTTCATTTTATTATATTTCCGAGTAAGATGAATAATGCTATGGCAGAACAAGGGTTGTTTAAAGAATTTCATAAATTTTGATCTTTAACTAGTTCAATGCCCATGGGTTGCTACAAGCAATGAAAATTATGTTACCACTTATGATCAAGAGATAATGTAGCTCAAGAGACCGCATCCGTTGATAAGTAAGTGCCTGTGCAATGCTAGTGTTAAAAAATGTACGCAACAAATAGTAAACTGCATTTTCATTTACAAAACAGGGAAGTCCCTAATTTCGTTCAAATCTAACCAAGTTCAGTGTGTAGCTCTAAGAATAAACGTTTATTGTTTCAGAGGGGGACAGCTCCATTGCTGCTCTTTGTACAGACGCATTCACAGCCATTGTTGAAATGGTACAAGAACGATCTTCTCACTCTCCAACTCTGCACAGCAACATCGGCAGTTCCTCCAACCTTCCCCTGTTCCGCACCAGCTTTTAGAGGAAATTACATTTGGGGAATCCTCTAATGTACATGGTAAATAAATGAAAAATAAAGAGATAAAAATAGCCATACAAAGAGTCAAACCTTTAAAAGGGAAAGGGAAAAAAAATTGAGAATCAGGTATTAGTGCCGTCATAGGAAAAATGAGAACTATCTCCGAACCAACTTATTATTTACATGAAGTTCAGGACAATCTTTTTCTTTTGAGCATGAACTGTTGTCATAATCTATATACATGGAGATTTACAGCATGTATAAAACAGGTATTCCCAGAATTAAAGGAAGGAGGAATTCATAAGAAAAAATGTATGTATCTGCTTAAAACTTTTCCGTACAGAATTTTTATGAAAAACTGGTGTTGGCATTCTGCTTTGCCCTTCTGAAGGGTATTAAAGAAAATTTCTATGGTCACAACATATGACGCGTCAGCTTGTCGATGCAACGAGGGATAAACTTCTTAAGCTTAATAATTCCACAAATAAGAAACCATCCTCGTTTTGACAGTGTAACGGGCTTATACCATCCATGCCTGACACATCTCCCCATGGGAAAATATGTAAAATCCCACGTGCCACTTCGTATACCCACTTACAAGAAATTTTGTTGGTCTCCCTCTACAAGTGTTCAAGTGTTTTCGTACTCCCCGGTAAGGAAATTTCCCAAAGGCTGGATGCCGACATCGGGTGCCAGAACATGATGCCACAATAGCGATTGGCAATTCATAAGAGGGGAAAATCTGTCAGGTTCACTTGAGAATGAAAGTGGTAATTATTAAGTGAAGTGATTCCCAACCAAAAGGACTGCTCCTTCACGTGCTTCTTCTTAAAAAAAGAAGGAAGTTTTATTAAAAAAAGTTGAAGCAGGAAGCCACGAAATGGCAGCGTCACTGGCTTCTTTTCCCCACCGTGCACTTCTTTTAAATATTTATCTATAAAAATAGCAGGAGAAGCCGTTCTGCCAAACTTTTTAGGCACAGCAACATACAAAGCCAGCATAATCGTTTTTTCGAAGATGCCAAAGCCACTGCCGAAGACGTCATAACTACAACGCTAGCAAAGGGACTCTAAGTAGCTATCGCCGTGAAAGTCAGTAAGATTCACTTCAAAAGGAAAGTGGTAATTACGTGACAACATGCCAACTAAGTAGAGATTTACAATTTACATGAGGGACAAATCTGACTTATTCACTTCGAAAGGAAAGTGGTATTTACGTGCTCTCTATTTAGCCAAAAAGTAATTAAGCAATCAATTTATTTCCTAGATATGCATTCGCAAACTAAAAAAGCAGTTGGACAACAGTAAATCACCCTCATTAATTTTGGATGAAAAAATTCAATAGTTTGCATAAATGATTAGGGTCAGGTTTTCACTCAAAGGGAGGATCGAGATTCGGGAGAGAAATAAAGGTTTATGCACTCTGTTTGGTATTTCTGTCTTCTCCTTCTGTAGCTTAATAAGATTAAAGATTTATACGGTCTGTTTGGTATTCTTTGTCTTCTCTTTCTGTATCTTGATAATATTCAAACAACCTAAACGATGCAGCTTCCTTATTTGAACACAATTTACTTCAATTCATTTAAGCTAGCTAATATCGAAATGACTGTACAACATGTTAAAAAATTGGGAACGTATCAGGTGGAAACCAACACCTCCGTGCAAACTATGGAAACTTCAATCTGAGCCACATGATGTTGATCCAAGAGGGCACTCAAGGAAGGTGGGAGGGGTGATTTACAACAGCGACTTTGCAAATCACCCCTTCCACCTCCTCTGAGCTTGTAAATCACTCCTCCCACCTCCCCTGAGCGCCTCCTTTGGATCAATATCGTGTGGCTCAGATTGAAGTTTTCATAGTTTGCACGGAGGTGTTGATTTCCACATGATACGTTCCCTAAAAAATTATAGATCTTCAAATTGTTCAATTGGCCCTCACCGACATTGTCTTGCATCCCAACTTTAGTGAGGAAAAATATAAAAAACTCGATCGGTGAGATGTAATGACCGCTCCCATGGCTTTCATTCGAGAAAAATCTTTTCATGGCTTGGTCAAGAAAATACCCCGTGGGCTGGTTACCTAGACATGCCACAAGGTGGCCAGAACACGTGCCACAATAGTTGTTGACAGAAGGAAAGTGGTAATTGCTTGCTATCCCAACTAAGTAGCAATTGTCAATTTATATCGGGTAAAAATGTGGCAGATTCTCTTCATGAAGAAAACTGGTAATTACATGATCCCCATTTAGCCAAAAATTATTTATGCAATTAGTTGTTTCCTACAGATGCGACGCCAACTAAGCAAAGAGTTGGCCAATAGTCAATTAGTTCTCATCTTGGATGAAAAACATTCAATGGTTGGGGCACCAAGATATTTCTCCCCAAAACCACTGCACGTTTTCTATTTGCAGGTAGCATCTCACTAGAAGAGACCTTAGACTACAATGGTTATATATACTGAGGGTATCCAGGGTTAAGAAGAGACCACGGGAAAGTCTTACTAGTAGCCAAAAGCCATGGGTGCCATCACTGTGCTAGTGGCTGCGACGATGCTGGCCCTGCTTCTGGTAGCGCCCTCCACAGCGCGCGACGGCCATCATGCGCCTGGCCCTCTCCACCACCATGCTGATGCCCCGAGCCATCGTCACCACCATGGCCATCAAGCTCCGGGTCCTCACCACCATGGTGGCCACCACGGTCACCACCACGCTTCGGCTCCAAGGCCGCACCACCATGGCCACCACGCTCCGGCTCCAAGCTCGCACCACCATGGCCATGATGCTCCGGCTCCAAGCTCGCATCACCACGGCCATCACGCTCCTGCTCCAAGCCCCCACAACCACGGCCACCACGCTTCGCCTCCAAGGCCACACCACCATGGCCACCATGCACCGGCTCCAAGCCCGCACCACCATGGCCACCACGCTCCGGCTCCAAGCTCGCACCACCATGGCCACGATGCCCCGGCTCCAAGCTCGCATCACCACGGCCATCACGCTCCCGCTCCAAGCCCCCACAACCATGGCCACCAGCCTTGGTCTCCAAGGCCACACCACCATGGCCACCATGCACCGGCTCCGGCGCCAACTCATCAGCATCACCACGGCCATCTCGCACCAGAATCTCATCTCCACCATGGTCACCTGGCGCACGCGCCCCACGGAGCGTTGCCGAGTCCACCGTCCGCTCCTACTCTGAGTCTCGAGCGCTAGGGGCGGACATGATCAAGTGACAGTGCTGGCCACAACCTTTGCGCGCTCACGTTGGTGAAGAGGCTCCGACGCTCTAAGGATTATAATTTTTCTGTGATATGAGGTTCAATCGGGGAGATTAAAAAATGTTAGTTTTTTATTACATTTCATTTTATTATATTTCCGAGTAAGATGGATCATGCTATGGCAGAACAAGGGTTGTTTAAAGAATTTCATAAATTTTGATCTTTAACTAGTTCAAAGCCCATGGGTTGCTACAAGCAAATACTTATGATCAAGAGATAATGTAGCTCAAGAGACCGCATCCGTTGATAAGTGAGTGCCTGTGCAATGCTAGTGTTAAAAAATGTACGCAACAAATAGTAAACTGCATTTTTCTTTTACAAAACAGGGAAGTCCCTAGTTTCGTTCAAATCGAACCAAGTTCAGTGTGTAGCTCTAAGTATAAACGTTTATTGTTTCAGAGGGGGACGGCTCCATTGCTGCTCTTTGTACAGACGCATTCACAGCCATTGTTGAAATGGTACAAGAACGATCTTCTCACTCTCCAACTCTGCACAGCAACATCGGCAGTTCCTCCAACCTTCCCCTGTTCCGCACCAGCTTTTAGAGGAAATTACATTAGGGGAATCCTCTAATGTACATGGTAAATATATGAAAAATAAAGAGATAAAAATAGCCATACAAAGAGTCAAACCTTTAAAAGGGAAAGGGAAAAAAATTGAGAATCAGGTATTAGTGCCGTCATAGGAAAAATGAGAACTATCTCCGAACCAACTTATTATTTACATGAAGTTCAGGACAATCTTTTTCTTTTGAGCATGAACTGTTGTCATAATCTATATACATGGAGATTTACAGCATGTATAAAACAGGTATTCCCAGAATTAAAGGAAGGAGGAATTCATAAGAAAAAATGTATGTATCTGCTTAAAACTTTTCCGTACAGAATTTTTATGAAAAACTGGTGTTGGCATTCTGCTTTGCCCTTCTGAAGGGTATTAAATATTTTTCTATAAAAATAAGGAGAAGCTGCGGGAGAAGCCGTTCTGCCAAACTTTTTAGGCACAGCAACATACAGAGACAGCATAATCGTTTTTTCAAAGGTGCCAAAGCCACTGCCGAACACGTCATAACTACAACGCTAGCAAAGGGACTCTAAGTAGCTATCGCCATGAAAGTTTGTAAGATTCACTTCAAAAGGAAAGTGGTAATTACGTGACAACATGCCAACTAAGTAGAGATTGACAATTTACATGAGGGACAAATCTGACTTATTCACTTCGAAAGGAAAGTGGTATTTACGTGCTCTCTATTTAGCCAAAAAGTAATTAAGCAATCAATCTATTTCCTAGATATGCATTCGCCAACTAAAAAAGCAATTGGACAACAGTAAATCACCCTCATTTTGGATGAAAAAATTCAATGGTTTGCATAAATGATTAGGGTCAGGTTTTCACTCAAAGGGAGGATCGAGATTCGGGAGAGAAATAAAGGTTATCAATTTGTTTCCTAGATATGCATTCACCAAGTAAACAAGCACTTGGTAAACAGTAAATCACCCTCATTTTGGATGAAAAAATTCAATGGTTTGCATAAATGATTAGGGTCAGGTTTTCACTCAAGGGGAGGATCGAGATTCGAGAGAGAAATAAAGGTTTATGCACTCTGTTTGGTATTTCTCTCTTCTCTTTCTGTAGCTTAATAAGATTAAAGATTTATACAGTCTGTATGGTATTCTTTGTCTTCTCTTTCTGTATCTTGATAATATTCAAACAACCTAAAAGATGCAGCTTCCTTATTTGAACACAATTTACTTCAATTCATTTAAGCTAGCTAATATCGAGATGACTGTACAACATGTTAAAAAATTGTAGATCTTCAAATTGTTCGGTTGGCCCTCACCGACATTGTCTTGCATCCCAACTTTAGTGAGGAAAAATATAAAAAAATCGATCAGTGAGATGGAATGACCGCTCCCATGGCTTTCATTCGAGAAAATCTTTTCATGGCTTGGTCGAGAAAATGCCCCGTGGGCTGGTTACCTAGACATGCCACAAGGTGCCCAGAACACGTGTCACAATAGTTGTTGACAGAAGGAAAGTGGTAATTGCTTGCTATCCTAACTAAGTAGCAATTGTCAATTTATATCGTGTAAAAAGCTTCACTCAACTGCCAGAAAACATAGCAACATGAAACCGTAACAAAAAACAAGAATACGCCACATCTCCCACATTCACCATCATTGGAACCCCACAGGACTCAGAAGTAGGGGTGTAAATAGGTGCCTCTAAGGGTAACCTTCGACCCTCTTTAATTCAAACAAATGAAATAGATTTCCAAAATAAGAGCTCATTTTCGAAATCTAGTTCATTTGTTTGAACTAAAGAGGGTCGGAGATGACCCTAAGGGTCGCTAGTTTTCACCTCGGAAGATCCAGTCTTGCTGACCTTCTTGGAGACCACCTCCAGACGGGTGCTGGAACTTATTGACATGTTGATTAGAAGATGAATCTATAGTAGAGACATCAATAACATCGATCGTTAGAAGCCTATTTGTTTGGAACTGTGCATCACACTACACATATTAGACAATACTGTACATAGTACTCATAGAAAATGGCCTGTGTGTGTGCAGCTAATATATTCAATTTATTATATATCGGTTACTTGCAACACTGGCCAGTAGCTGTTGCGGCCGTTAATTTCTTATGGTGAACAGCACATATTGTCGAATTATATGACATTTTGTTTTTCTTAAAATTAAAGACGACAATCCCCAGAGCACCGACCAATACACGGACGGACCATTTATTCTTCTGCATACACGGATGGGAAAACTGTGGCAGAAATGCCTGTGCTTGGCCATTAGCAGCAACTTGGTACATGAGTTCCGGTTCACTACGCCCCTCTACAGATAGGACCAACCGCTGAAAATTGGGGGCTCCATTGATGAAGGCTCCTAGTTGGCATCCAAAACTGATCCGGAAACCAACATGTAAACTAACTTAAATTTAAGTTACTGATACTCCTAACAGACATGCCTTTTCAAGTTACCACTACGAACCCCTAATTTACAAGGGGGGGGGGGGGGGGGGGGGGGGGGGGGGGGGGGGGGGGAACAATTCCTTTCATCATTCTGCATGTAGTGTTAACAATACGCCCGGTCCTTATAGGGCGACATTCATTCACCTTCTGTTGGTTGGAATTCTAAGGGACACAGAGAGAATTTATATATATTAGATAATGATGACAGCAATAGTTGGCAATTTATGAGAATGCTTACACTTAAAACCACCAACACGAAAAAGCATGAACACCATCGGGAGAAATTACCAACATATCAGTGTTTTTTAACACACCAGCTACATAGAATATGTTAAATTTTAGCAAAGAGAAGAGGTGTGTGACCTGTTGGTAGTATATCAGAATTTCCACAATATAGATACATTAAGACTCTTATAGAAAACGCTTGTAATGCGATCAGGAAATTACCCAGTAAGGTCTCCTGACTACTCTGGTAGTGATGGTGACTCTGATGACGGTGGCCCACATTTTCAAGATCTAGAGTTGCATATTCTGTACAAGGAGTTCATCTCGACAGCCTTCTCAAAGGGAACGTTCTAGTCTTAGTCCCCGCATCTAATATCTTGACCCTGATGAAACATTCAATATTTTAGTGGAAAATGTGTATGCTGTTCCTTTTTCCCCTTTTTTGAATATATTTTGCTATATTGTAACTTTGTCGGATATGCTCTTTCGTCGAACAATGCACCTTGTTTGTTTTGAATTGAAGCTGTATTTGTTCCAGAAGGTATATTCATTTGTTCCAGTAGTTATATTGATTTGTTTCAAAGGATATATTCATTTGTTCCAGTAGTTATATTGATTTGTTTCAAAGGATATATTCATTTGTTCTAGTAGTTATATTGATTCTAGGACTAAATTTGTTTTGTTTCGGTTTGTTTTTTATGGTGTTCCCTATTAGGATTTAACATGTTCTCTCCTAAAAGAAAATATTATTCGTATTTTGTCTGCGTCTATTATTTTCGTAGGAGCTATAATACTGTTGCCAAAATAAATTTAATTTTAATTGAAGGTTGTGATCTCAATGTTCCATATTACAAGAATTGCTTCACGTGCTTCTGGCTTGTCCGACTACGTTGTCCGACTGGTGTTGCTGCCGTTTGAGCCACTTGCAGCCTCTTTCATTCATGCTTCTAGCTGCTGGATGTGCAGTCATACTTCATGGTCTGACGAGTAGGACGTGTAGTAGTGTTCTAATATTATTTGTTCCACTTCTCTTCAAAAAAGATTATTACTTGTTCCCCATGTTGTAAGCTCGTGGTCCTTTTACACAGTACCATTTGTTCCTTTACTTTGTTACTTCTTTTTTAGATAATTCAATATATTGTAGTTAAATCAATTTGTTTCGGTCGTGTGACCTGCATGTTTGTTCTAGTTAGTGAATCCTATTTGCTTAACTAGGTATTTCAATGTGTTCCAGTACTGCAGGCTACTTGTTCTAGTAAAGAAACCAAATTGTTCAAGTAGTTAAATCAATTTGTTCAACTAGTTAATTATATTTGTTCCAGTGATTGAACCCACTTGTTCCAGTTGTGAGTCCTACTTGTTTAACTAGGTGGTTCAGTATGTTTCAATTCAATACTCCAGACTACTTGTTCCAGTATGCAAACCAAATTGTTCCAGTAATTAAATCAATTTGTTCAATTAGTTAACTATATTTGTTCCGGTGCTTGAATCTACTTGTTTTTTGCTTTGTTTCTTTTAAGTTTGCACCAAATTAGACAATCATATTTTTTCCATTCTTGCTTTCAGATTCCTGAAAAAAAAGACAAAAATAGGTAAACATTTTCTGTTACAAATAAGTGAGTCGGCCTCTTGACGGAAAAACAGTCGCGCTCTGCTCGACCACCTGGACTCGCGTAGGCGCTCCCGCGAGAGCGCGCTGGTCCACCTCTACAGGCAGGGGTGGGCGAAACTCGGTTTCGTGTCCATTAGGGCTAGAAAAAAAGCTTGAGGCTCGTGAGCTGGCTCGGCGCGAAGCAAGCTCAGACTCGGCTCGGCTCAAGCTCGTGACTAACGAACCAAGCCAAACCTTCTTTTCATGAGCTTGTTACATTAACGAACCAAGCCGAGCTAGCTCGTGAACTGTTCGTTAACTCGTTAGGCTCGAATGATAGATGGTTATTTGAACAATTTATCACACATTTGCAAGCTGCTAAATATATATATGTAAGTGTACATACTATCTAAATAGTGTTCATTGTATTCGTGCGAATTTCTTTATAGTTATACTTAAACTTAATCCAAATTTTCGTGGCATGCGAGCTCGAGACTTCACTGTTTCCTGGCGCTACATGCACACCGATGGTAGGCCTGCTTCCAATTTCTTGCGTTCCAGATTGGTGAAGTGGGCTGGTACTGTTTATTGTCCATGTATAATCATCATTCATCATTTAGTTTTGTTCTTTAGCGTTCCAGTTTAATTTCCATGGAGAAATGAAGTGTCCTGCGGTGTTTTACTATCTGCTAGCATCTCCAACAGTTTTGTAAAAAATCACTCCCAAAAGAATGATTTAGGGAGTATCTAGACATTTATTGGGAGCAAAAATATTGACCTTCTCCAACAGTTCCCTATTTTCGGTTTTCCAATATTCTGAAACATGCACACGTCAGCCTCCTTGTGGCCCTACGGTTATTTTCGTTGATCGCGATGCCTATAGTCCTGCGCCTGAGTCTCGTTCTTCAATCACGGTGCTTGGAGACGGTGGTGCCCTGTAGACTCGTTCGTGATCATGTTCGGCGGCGAATCGGCGATACAAGCTTCGTCCATCCGCCACGGTGCGGCGACTGTTCCGTTGACTCTGGCGTACTGATGTGGCTCACAAATCACAATCTCGTCCTGTATGCTAACAAGACAAGTTCAGAAACAACATTTGCTCCAAACGAGATGACCATTGACAGGTCTGCATTTGTTCTAAACAAGATCATTGACAGGTCTGCATCATCATATATGCAAACAAGACAGTTTCAGAAACTACATTTGTTTAGAGGTCAAACGAGAGCTCAAGCTACAATTGGGATTCTCTGCAAAGAGCTAAGACAAGATTTGCTTGTTGTTTCTCTCCACAGATAGGTACCTTCATATTGCAGACTCAGAAATTGCAGTTAGTTCACAGCAAGGTGACGCATATGTTCCTTTTACTCTCAAGAAACTGTTGATTATTTTAGTTGTGCCTGGGTGAGAGAATGATTTCAATTTGTCGAAAAATTAGAGGAAGCACTACTCGAAAATGAAGTTGATGCATCCCAAATTATTGAACATCTTGTAGCATACAACTACTAGGCTGCAATCGCCATCAAGACTCGAGATCAACAAAATTCAGCCATGCTATACTGGGCCACTAATATGCTAATTTTATCTATTCATTCATTTTCTGCCCAGGTTCAATCCACGAATCACGTGTTGATATCACTGTGAGGCGCAATGGCTTCTATCACCTGAAATATCAAAAATGAAATCGCAATGAACCAGTGACCTTCAAGGAGATAAACGAAGGAAGCAGCAGACCCCGGCAGCGAGGTGGGGAACAGCAGAACACGGCGGGGAATAGCAGACACCGACGGCGTGGTGGGCACCAGGGAAGCCGGCGGCTCTGGACCTGGACGGAGGTCGCCGTGGAGCGGCGGTGCTTAACCTGGATGATCAGCAGAGGACGGCAGCGGCGTGGAACTACCCTAGTCCATGGCGGCGTCGGTGCGAACAGGCCAGCTCTCCCGTGGACGCGAATGCCGGATGGCGCGAAGGGAACCACGCGAGGACGATTTTCTCCCGAAAAGAGCGGAGTGGATGGATCGGGAGTGCGTATACCTTAACCTTCCCCAGATGTGGCGACGGCTTAGGGGAAAATGGGCCAAAAGTAAATTTAGGGGCGTTGTTTTCAGAATGGTTGGAGGGCTGATTTTCTTAATGACTCTCTCTTAATTTTGTTTAAAGCCTAATTTATCGTTTCTCTCATGGGCCAGCTCGAGCCTGCTTGAATTTCTTATCAAACTGAGCCGAGCCTGACTTTTGACCCGTTAGCTTAATGAGTCGAGTCGGACCGACCCGGCCTTGCTAACGAGTTTATCGAAGCTGAGCCGGCTCGTTATCTAACCCTAGTCCACCCAGGCTACAAGTAACGGCCCCCCATAAACCCCCGTATAGGAGGCCCCATGAGAAGGGAACATAACCGGTAGAGCTAGCGAACATAAAAAGGAAAAAAAAACATCCTTATCTGCGGTATCGACGTCTCCCGATATAAGCCCTAGGGCTAAGGCTCGGAAGAAAGTTACGGCGGCGCGGCAGAAGATTCCAAGGCTCATCACCTAGGGGGCGGATGTCTGGGAACTGGGAAGCGGAGAAGATGAGGGCGACACAAGATTTCAGAGAGTTCAAGAGGACGCTGTTCCACATCGGGTTTTTCCTTTCAACCGGAGCATTGTTCATGCTCCTAAGCTTCGTAATCCCCGGCATGTCCAAACGGACCCAGATCCTTTGCTGGCAGAATGCGATTGTCTGTCTCCTTGCGGTCGCTGATTTTATCTGGAGGCATCCGGTGGTGCCGTCTCCAATGATCTTCCGCTGGTTCGGTCAGCAGAATCAGAAGCCCAGGCCTGTACTCCCCAATAAATCTCCGCTGGTCCGACCAGAGGAATTAGAAGCCTAAGCCATATGTGGAGCGGCCCAAGTTCTGCATGTATCTACTGTTAGCCAGCGCTCCTCCTGTCAAGTTGTACCACAGTACCAGTAAGGAGTGGTATGCGTGTGGTGGGATGACAACAAGCGAGTGAAACAGACCATCTGTACTTGATCTATGATCGCTTGTTGCATTTCAGTTAGGGTTATATATTGAGTGTGTTGCTTTGCTTAATACAGATGTTAGTTCCTTTGTGTACTGTGTACATGTAAGTTAAGTGATTTTTTTTATCCTACTAATGATTTAAGGCTGAAAAAAGTTGCTTGTTTCGGTGTCTGTAGGAACTAAAGTAGACATATGTTGCCTGCTGTGGGCAACCTGCATGTGGTGAATTACGAAATAAATTTGGTCCATATCCTGTATTTTAATATAGAACACCGCTCCCAGCTGCCTTCTTTCAAACTCAAATTTGTAACACCTGACGGGGCCATGTTTTGGGCCATCCATTGATTAATGGCATTCTACTGATCATCAAAAGAAAAGAAAAATCTATCTTCTTACTATGCACCAGTTCGTATATATCCGATATATGTGCTACTACCTCCGTTCGCAAAATCATACCGTTCCCGATCGACAACATAATAATTGAGCTAAAGTTAAGCTATGCTGCAGTGTCTGAACGTCACGCTTTTAAATACGGAGGTGATTGTTGGAAGAACCGTATTTTGGAAATTTAGTTCATTTCATTTATGGTTCGAGGTGACCATAAGATTTTGCAATTTACATCTCTAAAGATTCACCAAGGTAGAGTTTGTTAATATTCGTATGTAAACTTTTCTTTTACCTATCATTCAATCATTATTGCGGTAGAATATCAATTTGGTGGAGGTGGTTTTTTTTTTCTTTTTGAGCAACATTTGGAGGAGGTGGTGGGAGACAATGTTTGGGTTGGGGCGGGGAGCTCGTTACTGACCAGTTAGCATGCTGAGGGGGGACCCGCGTGCAGGCGATGTGAACAAGCCGTCGTGAACACCAACGTATGGAGGAAGAAGAAAGAATGAGCATCGTTGATGGGAGATCAGTCGGGCCACAATTGACAACTGTCGCCTGATCTAATTCTGATATACTACCAATGACAATTTTTTTTTGAAGCCCTACCAATGACAATTGTCGCCTTATCAGGAAGGAGCCATCCTATTGGGCTGTCATGGGCCTCCTTTGCGACCATTTGACGCATTACCAATTCGAGATTACATCTTGCACTCGTGCGATAGCATTCAATTGTTCACCTGATCGAAGAAGGGGCCAGAATATTGGGCTGTCATGGGCCTCCTTTGCATCCAAACTACCACAGAAAAGGTCATTAGTGACGCGACACTAGTGATAGGACATAAGAACATGTCACTACTGCAACAGTAGTGATGTGTTTTGCAAAACACGTCACTACAACTCGGCTACCCAGCCAACACTAGCGACGCAGATGTAGAAAACTGTCTCATTCATTACAAGCAGTGACGGTTCAACGTGGCACGTCATAGTGTTAGAGACGTTTTTTTAAAACGCCGTCACAAGATAAGAAGAAGCAGATTGCAGTGTTTTCAGAGCTAGCCATCTTCTACGGCGTGAAGGGGGTCCCGTTCGTTGTGGACTACGCTGACCTATACGACCTCTTCCGCATTGATGCTTTGGACATGTCCATTGTACGGCTCTTCACATTGTAAGTTTTTCAACTATCTGTGTTATATTCCTGCGGTGACAATTGAAATTGGTAGTCAGCAAATCTCTGTTATTTCAGATTTTTTATATATAACTGAATGTCCAGATCTTCTCATTCCTTATTATCACTTCAATCATGTCAGGTACTTGTATCAAGAAAGTAAGAACAACAGCTGGCCTGTCACTGTGCTGGATCCTGTGATGATGTCTCTGTCAGTCATTGAAGGTGATAAAGATGACGAAGTCGTCAGCTATGTGGCAAGGGCTATGTGCCACAACTCTAATTCAACAAAGGAGTTTTTAATGTTTCCATGTAATACTGGCAGGCACTGGATTGCAGTTATAATCAGTATGAAATGGGGAACTGTCTGGTATCTGGATTCTTACAGACTTGCTTGATAGGTGAGTGTTAATACTATTTTGTTGCTCTTTTTAAATTTTTGAGCATATCGACCTGTGCCCATGTTCTTTTCAATGGAGTTGTTCTTTCAACAAGTAGCAGCAAGTAGTAACTTTATTTGGCAGCTGTCACTAGTAGTACTGTTTTGACAGTGGATAGGTGCTTTAATTGGAGTAAATAGGGTGCAAGATGAGGCATGACTAGTAATACTGTTTGACAACATTATTAGCAGTGGGTGGTTACCACGAAAAGTAGCAGCTGTGTGTCCCTGAGCTCAGTTCAGCTCTGTTCTTGTCCTTCCAGTAGCAACTACTGGTGTTGCATCATGCTGCTGCTGCTGCTGTGTGTACTGACTTGCTATATATGTACCATGTAGGGCTTGGGCACTCTACATTGCAACTGAAGGGAAAAAGAAGAAAGAACATGGGGCGTTTACCAAATTCCGGTAACTGAAATATTCATCCAATGATATTAGAAAAGTGACTATGAACTATGAACTAACTCTACAGTGTCACCAGCAGCCAGGGAACAATGCATGTGGTTTTTACACCTGTCACCATATGCTTGCTATCGTGGGGTCAAGGATCTTAAAAAAGCCTGAGGTAAGTCTCTCTCTTTTTCCAAAACATATTAAGGTTGAGGTAAGTCTGAGGTAAGGTCACCTTTTCTTTTGTGTGATAATGAAATTGTGGACATGATTTGGTGGACTTGCATTTCTGTCTGATTTGTTTCCCATATCCATGCTGATTTGGTGTCCAACATGATAGATATATTTTGCAATTAATATAAGATCATACTTTCTGGACTTCTATATACAAGTTGTAGTATAAAATTATTTGTTCTATTTTCTGTGTGAAAGTATGCTAGTTAAGCAAAAACGTTTGCAATTTCATAATGGAAAGTGCTAGCTTTGATTTCAAAAGATAAGCTTCTATGACTAAAGAAAAGGTTGACTTATGCAACTTTGCGGTGTACTTTTTTCCTTTTTTCCTTGCAAAGTCGTATTGAGTTTGTCACATACAAAGAGCTATTTTCTGTGTACTTATTTCCTTTTTTTTCAACCAATTTGCAGGACATCGTTTTCTCGACAAGTCCACTTGATGATTGGGCAGTTGCTGGTCTTCGAGAGAATTTGGCCAAGTTCCTGGTGTCTGAAGTGATCTCTCCCAAAGGGGAGTTTCATCACCCTATCAGTTCCTGGTGTCTGAAGTGATCTCTCCCAAAGGGAACTTCTGTTTGAGCTAGATGTTAGGAACTATGCCTAGCTTCTAGTTTGGGAACTTCTGTTTGAGCTAGATGTTAGGAACTATGCCTAGCTTTTGAACTAGATATTCAACCACTGTTTTGGGATGCGGATGCCAATTTGTTAGTGGCATATTAATGTATGGGGCATATATGGCTCTCTGACCATGCATCTTACTTTTCTGTTAACAGAATGATTACTGTCCTGCATTTTCTGTGTATGGCTCGATGACCGGCTTTTTAATTCTGTGTATTACGCTTGTTAGTTGTTAAACCGCGTCTCTGTAACGGTGAGCCGTCACCTCGTGTGTAGCACCTACAAGGCCACTGGCGGGTTTCCATTGTGACGGTTTGATAAACAGTCGTGCATGGACGGGTGGAAGAAACCCGTCAAAAGGTGATCAGGGGCAGTCACCAAAAATTGAGACGGGAAAATGAAATTATGTCACTAAGTATTGAGAACGGGAAACTAAGTTACGTCAGTAAGTATTGAGATAGAAAATCAAACAACCGTCACTACGATACTAAAGACAACCCGTCACTACGATGCTAAGGACGGCTAACCCAGTATCCGTCACAAGGGTAACAGCGACGGGTGAAAAACCGTCACAAGCATGTTAGCGACGGGTAAGAAACAACCGCCACTGAAATTGAGACGCGGGTTAAAACACCGTCACTAAGAGTTTACTGACGTCTTTTGAACCCGTCACAAGGGAGTAAAATTTAGTGACGCAAATTTAGAGACGGGTAAAATTTACGTCACTAATGAGTGAAAAAACCCGTCACTAATGACCTTTTCTGTGGTAGTGCCATTTGACGCATTACCACTTCGAGACTACATTCCCGTTTACTATGCTTCGTCACTACGCAATCTTTGACTCCCGTGACAACCCACAAGCATTCAACACTAGTCTTATCGTTAAATCCAATTAATACAATACAGCTAATTGTCTTTGGGTGTATCCCTGGTCGTGCTTAGATGGCTTATCTTCGATTCGTGCTTAGATTACAAGCATATGACGCTCACAATAGTTCCTATGGAAGTTCCATATCCTCACCCAACCGGTATTAGACAAGCATGGAGTAGTGGCATCTCATACAGCCATGTATTCCTGATGACTACGTTACCAGCGAACAAAAAAATGAGTGACAGAAACATGCCCTTCATTGTCATACAGTTCGAATAACACCTAAATCAAATCCACTCGTAAATCGTTACAGAACACTGAACAACAAAGATTACAACAAACACTTATGTTATTATACAATAGTTTCCCTGGATCGGAAGTCCGTATCTTCCCAACTGCTAGTATTTAAACAGAAGTCCAAAGTAGTAGTACCTCGAGTTAGACGCGCATTACTACGACCAACACCGGTAAACCATAAGTTATGTACTTAGGATACCTATCCAGTTTATTAGCATCTAAGTACTCATCAATTACTAAACAAGGTGAAAAGTTTAGACAACTTGAAGAGGACTCCAGCCTCCATCGTCCTCTGGCGAGACTCCTCCTTAATTTACCCGAACAACGGCCCAGATCAACTCCATGGACCATGGTCACGTTGTCGAGGTCCGTGAAGTCCAAGACGCGGTTGTACACGCCCAGTGGCAGCTTCTGCAACAGCGTGTCGGCACGACGGCGTCGGCGAGCATGCCGTGGCCGGCGACGCTCAGAGCCTCGGCGTGCGCGACCTGCTCGGGGAGGGGGCTTGCCCTCGTCGATCTCCAGCTCGAGGAACCGCTGCCACGCGACGGCGGTCGCGGTCAGGTCGTAGGTGCGCGCCACGGCGAGCCACACCGCCGCGCCGGTGGCGTGGCGGACGTAGTCCGGGTACAGCCGGCGGGAGAGCGCGCGCAGGATGTGGCCGCGGCATACCGCGTCGTCGCGCGTCCACTGCCTCGCCGCCGCCCGAGCGCCGTAAGTCGACGTCGCCGCCGCTTGCCGGAGGAGGAGGAGGCAGCGGAGGGCCCTCGTTTCTTTTTTTCTTTTATCTAAGTGTAAGGGTCCTTTATTTATTTATTTTTTACTAGGAATTCCACTCCCTCAAAAGTTTTTCTTTGGGGAAAACCAAAATAAAAAGAGAATAAAAAATTCTTATTATTCCATAAGAAAATAAAGGAACCCTAGAATTCTATTTGCATAAGGTACTTTACCCCATACAATCTAAACAAAAACAAAAAAAAGGTATGGGATAATTTCTAAAACGCAAAATAGCTGATGATAGAAATTGTTGTTGAGAAATAGGAAAGTGGAATGAAATCCAATCTTACTCAAATATTTCATATCTCTTCTTGTCCAAACAGAAGGAAAAGGAGACAATTTGAGCTGGGCGGAAAATACATACCTCTCTTATCCATTTAGAGCATCTGGATCGATTCAAATGTTTTTATGGTGAGCCCGTGCTCGACGCCGACGGTGTTGAGGAGGAGCATCGACTCCTTCCACCGCGAGTAACCGTCGGCGCCGTCCAGCCGCCTTACGCGGCGCAACGCCATGGATCGATCCGGCCAACAACTACCTGCAACAATAGAGAAGCAATCGGACAAGATGATCGAGCAAGAATTGATCGAAAGAAATACACGGACGCGACGGTAGGCAGTTTGAATTCTAGTTTTGGATGGCATTTTTGTCTCAAATGATAAATCTATTTCTGAAGCAATGAACGAACTAGATCCGCTATATATGAATACTTTTTAACTAATAAATTTTTAATTTGTCAACATTTCGAATCCACTGTCAAAACATGTACTATTTCCAACAAAACTGTTCAACTGATTTATATTTTTTTTTGTTTCCACGATATGTATGACTGGCAAATCTAATGCTTCAAATTCTTTCAAATTTAAGATGAAATATGATTTAATCGAAAAAATTAATAAAATTTTAGAAATATATACGAACCGGTATTGACTGATAACACTAAATACTGGTGGCGGTGACCGATACAAAAAAATTCAAGAAAATCACCGAAATTCGGTCGAATTTGTTTTCACTGACCGCGACACTTAGATAAGAAGATGAGCTATATCTGCTTTTGAAAGTAATGATCAACTGTGACAAAAGTACCCATTTCCATGGTTTTAACTCGGGCCTTAATATGAACTCCACTGATGGGGAAAGACTGTCTCACGGTACTAGAATCAAGAAGAGCTCAAACAGAGGCCTGTTAAGAAAGGTCACGAAAGTAGGTCACATACGGAAACACTAGGGCATTCCACGTGCGTACATGAGATCTTTACCATCCTACCTCAGCCTGAAATTTGCTCCTCACAGAGAATCAAACCTAGCTAAGATACTAGAGGTGCCAACTAATTAAGAGTCCTAACCACAATGGCTTAATACATATTAGAGCAATGATTAGCATTAGATACAGCCAGCCGATGCTGAGAACTTGCAAGTTGGCCATGGCCAGAAACTGATGAATGATCTTCTTGCATTGGCTAATCATAGTACACGTGCACGTGCTCTCCGAGCACCCTCAACACCGCCAGCGTCGCACACATGCTTCCCAATCGAGGACCCTCCATCCACCATCGGTGGCGCCGTCACCACGGAGGCTGCTGCTGTGAGACTACGCCCGCTTCGCCACCGCCAGGGAATTGTGGGACGCCGTGGCGCGCACCTATGACCTCGTTGTCGCCGTGGACTCCGTCTCGTTCCGGTGGTTCAATTGATTCGTCTTCGACAACGGTGGCGCCCCGCTCTTGGAGCAGCTATCGCACGTGCACGCCCTGACCGCTAGCTTGCAGCCCGCATTTGGCGCCGACGTGGCGCGGATGATCAAAGCCAGGCTCCCGGCGGACATGCGGTAAGCTCGGACCAGGGAGAAGTGTCGCATGGCTCGTGTCGAAGATGCATGATCTCTGGGATGAGGCAGCAATGGCGCGGAATCCAGAAGGGCACAGGTGCCGGAACTGCGTTCACACGAGGCACACAAGGTCATCAGGAGAGACTGCACAACAGCTCGTCGTTGACGAAACGGGGTAGTATCATATGCTTTTCTGAATATTTTTTGACGGTTTTTATATTAGTATTAAGTAGGAGTAGTGCTGATAAATATATAGTCTGTAGTTTTACAAAATTATTAGGCAATGCAAGAAGATAAATTCATCTGTTTAAGGCCGTGTCGAATTGAAAGATTTCTGCACTGCCTTTACCTAAATGGTACTCTTAATATAGCACCTCCAGTATCCTAGGTTTTGATTTCCCGTGGGAAAGATTTTTTTTCTATTTGGCGGGGGAATGTGCCCTCGTGTTGATACATGAGTACTACTTCGTAACCTTTCTTGACGTGGCTTTGTTTGAGCGTGAGGCGGCCTTTCCCACACTAGGAGTTCATATATAAGGTCTTGGTTAGAACCTATAGGATAGCAGTATTAACCAGTGTTTAAAAAAGCGGTCTAGGCGGCCGATTAAGCGCCGCCTAGGCGCTGCGCGGTGCTTCACCGCGTCGCTTTCGAGAAAGCGACGGGATTAAGCGGCCGGGCGCCTAAGCGGCGAAAATCGGCGATTTTTTCCGCTTTTTGCTCTGAGCGGCCAAGAAAACGAGTGAAAAAAAAAAGAGAAAGCAAAGGATTTTCCCCTCCCGCTACCCCAAATCGAACCCCCATCCAGAGCCCAGCGCGGCGCCGCCGCCATCCAGATGATGTGCTTGCGCAGCGTTGTTTCCCGCCGCCGGCCGTCGAGCGGCGTCGCCGCCGTTCTTGCGCCGCGCCGGGCTGGCCATCGAGCTTACGCGTCCCCACCAAATCTTGCAATTGCGGCCGGGGTAACACTTCCTCTCGTCAGCTGTGGTGGCTGATCTGAAAATAGGAGCAAGAAAGAGCAGGGGAGGAGAGGAGCACGGGAGGAGCGACGGCGGAGAAGAAGATCGACTTGGTCAGTTGTGGTGGCCTGGCTGCCGTAGGTATCTGCTACCAGCAGATAAGGTAAAGGGGAAGTGGGATTACGGGCTTCTGATGGGCTGGGCTAGCCCAGCACATCCTTTCCCTTCTCCTTTTCTTTTCTTTTTTCTTTATCAAATTTTTTTCGTTTTTAGATATTATACATGAGTATTACATATTAATATATATACTTGTGTCTCCGCTTTTCGCGAACGCCTAGAAACGCCTAGGCGCCGCCTAGGCGGCCTAGGCGCTAGGCAGTGCCTCTCCGCCCGCTTTTGTCTACCGCTTTTTAAAACATTGGTATTAACTAACGTTTTTTTAGGATAGGATATGACTACCTAATCATACGTATAACATTGTTTCATATCGAAATGTGTACATTGTCATGGTTGATCATTGCTTTGAAAAACAAATATAGCCCGCCTTCTTATCTGGGTCTTACCGCCAGCAGGAAAAAAATTGCTCAAATTTTGGTGTTTTGTACCAAGATTTGATTATACCAGTCACCGCCGACACTATTTAGTGCTATCTGTCAATACCAGCCCATATTATTGAATTTTGATTAATTTTATTTAATAAAATCATATTTCATCAAAGAATTTCAAAACTTTGGATTTCCAGCCACACATGCATATTGTGGAAACAGCAAACATTTTATATAAATCGGTCAAACATTTTGTTGAAATTGTGTTTTGACAAGGTTGAACTAGCGGATCCGCAATATTGACAAATTACAAATTAAGTTAAAAAAAAGTGTTGCTGGTTTAAATGAATTTCAGAAATAGATTTATAATGTGATTTTGAGACCAAAAAAAAATGCCTTCGAAAACTTGAATTCACTACCGTTTCTGCCTGCCCGCACCCCCGTTCGGCGCTTGAGTCACAGCCGCTGCAAATCCCCCAACCGCCGCCTCCCGTCCTTTCTCACTACTACAAAAAGAGGGAACGTCCACCCCTTCGGCCGAAGAAGAACGCAGCCTCAGAACAACGCCATCACCATCGCTCGGCACCACCCTAAGAAGCAAACCGCCACCAGTTATTCTCGGTCTCTTCTTCATTCTCCAATCCCAATCCAAGTGTTTCTTTGATTCTTTCTAAGATATCGTACGTTGCTCATCTTGGTCGATTGCTTCTCTTTCAGGCAGTTGATGGATCGATCCATGGAGTTGCCCAGCGTCAGGCCGCTTGAAGGCGCCAAAGGTTACCCGCGGTGGAAGGAGTCGATGCTCCTCCTCCTCAACACCGTCGGCGTCGCGCACGTCCTCACCGAGGACCCTCCTCCTCCTCCTCCGGCCAGCGGCGGCGACGTCGACGGCGGCGCTCGGGCGGCGGCGAGGCAGTGGGCGCGCGACGACGCGGTGTGCCGCGGCCACATCCTGCGCGCGCTCTCCCGCCGGCTGTTCCCGGACTACGTCCGCCACGCCAGCGGCGCGGCTGTGTGGCGGGCTGTGGCGCGCACCTACGACGTGACGGCATCCGCCGTCGCGTGGCGGCGGTTCCTCGACTTGGAGATCGACGAGGGCAAGCCCCTCCCCGAGCAGGTCGCGCACGCCGAGGCCCTGGGCGTCGCCGGGCACGGCACGCTCGCCGACGGCGTCGTGGCCGATATGCTGTGGCAGAAACTACCGCAGGACGTGCAACGCCGCGTCGGGGAGTGGTTGGAACTCGACAACGTGACCATGGAGACTATCTGGGGTGTTGTTCGGGTAAAGGAGGAGGCTCGCCAGAGGATGGTGGCTGGAGTCGTGGCGAGGGCCGACATGCCGTCGCCGCCGTTGGATCAAGACTAGGGCATCATCATGTGTTGAACTGCCGCAGGACGGGATTCATTTCCAAGGATTCTCTTCCTGGTGATCTGTTGGGCTTGTGTTTAATTAGTAGCAGTTGGGAAGATGTGGACTTCCATGCAAACTGTTGTAATAACTGAAGTGTTTTGTTGTAATCTTTGTGATTCAGTGTTCCGTAACTGATGTATGAATAGATTTATCAAGGTGTTTGTTCGAACTGTATGACAATGATGAAGGGCATGTTTCTGTCACTCATTTTTTGTTCCCTGGTAACGTAGTCACTAGGAATACATGGCTACATGAGATACTATACTGCTCCATGCTTGTTTGATTGATAGCAGTTGGGCGAAGATATGGAACTTCAATAGGAACTGTTGTGAGTTTTCGGTGCTTTAACCTCAGCACCAATCATCGAAGACAAGCATCAAATACGATTATATGAAGGTGTTGTGGTTTGGGATTAATCGACAAGAATAGTACTATTCAGAGATTCAGAGCCGCAAAGAGAAAAAAAAACATACCCCAAAAAAAGAACCCACTAAAATCATTAGTTAAGCCCACTGAGTCCAGAATTACTAATGGCTTCCTTCATCTTTCCTTGGGTGGAATGAGTATGATATTTTTATATTAATGTTATGCGACCGTTGAACAATCAAAGACGAAATTCTTATTGTGGTTTCATCATGTTGGCGATCTCTGTAGGCTTTAGAGTTATTCATGCTCATCTTTAAATGGGCATTCCTTTCCTCAGGAATATATTAAGTGGACTTTGACCTCTCACATGCCTACTCAAAACAAGATATCAAAAATTTTCCCAGTTGTTTTATCTGAGTGGTCAACAGTTCAATTATCTCGTAGTTATTTTTATCAAGTGCACAGTGTTTTAGAGCAAATTCACTTCTTTCTCTACAGTTAGCTAATGACCAACAATCTCATGCCCTACAAACTTATTCCCTACAGTTATAGACATATGGTAGACAGTTAAGTAAGCATACCACAAGCACTGTTGCCCACTACTATATTAATTGTCGGTAAATGCTACTTATCTTGTTGTGACTCTTACCCAATGTTTGCCGAAGGTTGATTCAACACACATTTATTGATGTCATAGCAGTACAATAAATCTTATATTTGATAACATATTTTATGTGATAGAGCGCGAAACATCTCATTATGTAGTCTCAATTTATGACATTTCCCACAGAGGTGGCATATATGTGTATGATGCCGGTTGAATGTGTGTCATTAAAGCCAATCCAAAATCGTAATAAAACAATGTCATATATAAGATGAATAATGTGTAACTATTCATACAATAAATTAATAATTGCAAAATACGAAAAAAAAGTTGCATTAACATTGAAGTATTGTCATCATAAAACCATCAAAGAGTTTATTAATAATTGTGTAATCATTCATACGACCTAGTAACTGCTTGAGATCCAAACAGTCATATTGAAGCTAGCATATCATCCTCAATAAAAGAAGGGCAGAAGGCTGCGAAGCTCATCAATACAAATCCATCCAATGTCTGCACTATTCGTCTTATATAACACAATAAAGACCCATCAATTCTTACTGATAGATCCATTTACATCGCCCGGCCCTAACAGCTCCACTGCTCACAGGCCTTTTCTTTGAAAGGAATGTCTAAGCGCAGACGCTGACAAATTGCCATGCACATATACGGTCAAGCCCTGCGGCGCTTCTTGGCAACGCGCCCTGGATTGTCGCGTTCCTCCTCTCGCTCATTTGCCATCCCAAAAGCTGCCTTGCGAATGCGACACAACTCATGAAGCCTGGCATTAAACCAGACATCGCCCATGGTTGGGCCATCAGGGCAGTAATACTCGGTGAACACACGTAAGGCTAGCTCTCTGGGAAGCTTGGGCCACAGGGTGTCTGCCACACCGCGGTCTTCGACTCCACGGCATCCGGCGAATCCCAGCGCCTCCGCGTGCGCGATCTGCTCCAGGAGCGGCGCGCTCGCTCTCGTCTAAGACTGACCGCAGCAGTAGCCTCTATTTTTCACCCTCCAAAGGAACATTTCATATCTCCTCTAAAAAATCCCACCCTCCAAATTCCATTTCGTTGCAACAGTAGCCTCTATCTTCTCCTCCATCCGCTGCCCGCCGCTGCCTCCCGCGCTCCCCTCCTCCGGCGCGCCGCCGCCTCCCGCTCTGCTGCGGCCTCGACGTGCTCCACTTCTTCACCCGCGAGTCCTCGTTCCAGCCGACGGAACTCCTCCCCGCTGGCGTCGCCCGTCTGCGGCACGAGCGCGACGTCGTGCACGCGCCGCAGCATCGACGCCGTCTGCGGCGGCCAGGCCCCCGCGTTGGATCGAGTTCTAGAGCGTCGCCGCCTCCAACTGCCGCCGCCGCGACTCTTCCTCCTCCGAAGCCTCCACCGCCTCCTCCTCGTCATCGTCCTCCTCCTCAAGCTGCCCTTCGCCACCGCGGCGGTCCACACCCCCGCGCTCTCCACGCGCGTCGACGACGAGCCCCGCGCCGCCGGCCTCCACCAGCGCCCGCCGCCCGGTTGAGCAGCCTCGCCACGGCGTCGACAGGTTGAGCAGCCCCGCCACGGCGTCGACAGCTTCCGGGCCGCCTTCCTCTGCTCCTCCTGCGCGCCGCCTTCCTCTGCTCCTCCTGCGCGGCGCCGCGCGACAGCTTCGCGATCAGGAACGCCGCGAGCTGTCTTGCAAGGGCAAGTTCGAATTTTTGCCGAGCCAATCTTGCAAGGGCACGAATCTTGCAAGGGCACCAATCTCTGCTTTCCAAGGTGACAAGTTGTTGTGTAGTGATCCAACTGGCAGTTAATCTTGTAGTTGTTTTGCTGACAAGTTGTTCTGTAGTGATCAACTGGCAGTGGCCAATTTGGGCAGTGACCAATCCAGTTGTTCTGTAGATCCCCTGCTGCAAGTTGTTTTGCAATTTGAGAGCAGTTATAGGCTACAGAAAAAACAGAAGCAAATTGTTTTGCTTGAGAGCAGTGATAGCCTACAGAAAAAAGAAGCAAATTGGGCACCAATTTGATCTGATTCAACTTCTTTTGCTTGCGTGGTTGACCTGCAGCAGCTCGTCACGGGTGGTGGTGTAGTGCATCAGTCCTGGCCCAGTGATGTTGGAGCGAGTTCGCTCACTGAGACAGGGTCTGGTCTCCCTGAAGATTGGCCGTAGGAGACCATGCAAATTGTTTTTTTTTCTTTCCCTCTTTGAACATGTATGTTTCAATTTTCGAAACCTCCAGTACAATGACTGCAAAATGTAATTGTCCCTGGAGCTGTCAATGTAATGGTCCATGGAATTCATGAGAGTTGTACTGTTTTTATTTATATAATCATGCAAAATTTAGTTCACTATATATGAATAAGAGTTATTCTCATTTTGAATTCTTGTACAATGACTGTGCAAAATGGTCCAAGCTGAATATGGTCCAAGCATGTAAAGTTCACTGTAATTCTCATTTTGTTTCAGTTCAGATCACTGAAGCATGTTGTGCATGTGCATGCACAGTTCAGTTCAGCTCTCATGAACCAAAGAAGAAGAAAACACTGCAACAGTTTGGGACTTGTCCTTCATGTGAACAAGTGCATGCACATACAGCAATCAGATACTTTACATGCCTTCACAAGTTCAGAAAGATCACGCAGACAAGCACAGGCATGTACTCTCAATACCACTATGGACAGACGAATTTAATATCTAAGATAAAAATATAGAACCAATTTAGTTAACCAGTACAGCACCAATTGATCCAAACATGAAGCTTATTCATATAGCTAGAGATACAGATCCATAAAGTACATAATTAAGGTGTGTCACAAAACAATAAAAAAGACCACTGGTGATACAAAATGATAGCTAGTGACTTGGACCACGACGTCGGGACTGAAACTTCAAAATTATCTCTTCTTGTTGCGCTTGATAGTAAATCTGTTCCATAGGCTGACATTTATCCAGGTTAATGGCCAATATGCGCTTGTCCTCTTCCTTATCTTTATTTTCCTACATAGTTGAAGAGAAAATGCAGTCAACATTTATAGTAGTTCATACAATGCTATCAGTATACATTGAGTATCATCATTGTATATAAATCAGCATGGAATGGATTTAAGGAACAGACTAGTTTTGTATAAGCTACAGTCTGCCAATTGGACAATCTCAACTGGCTAGTTTTGGCATGAACTAGAGTTCAGTCATGTACAACACAAAAAATGCAGTAACAGAAAGGTTCAAGGTCACCATTTAATAAGTGTTTCTTTCTTTCAGTTAAAGAATAAATATAGCAGCAGTTCAGGTATCTTGGGCATTTCACTGAAGCAAGCTATTACTATTGGCATTGTAATTCAGATAAAAATACATAGGAACTGCAGTGTAAAAGCTTTTCAGTAAAGTGCATACAAGAAATTTGCAAGAACATACACATGACCTCAATTTACTCACATGGTCAGTTAGGAATAAATTGCTAAAACAAATTAAATATGAGCAAACATTCTTAATTGGGTGACGGCAATTGATTGTGATGAACAAAAATTCGATTCACTGAGTATCTACTAAGAGTTATAACATATAATGGCCTTTAAAAAGCTAAAAATGCAAACTCGCGAGAAACTATCATGCACTTTCTGAGTGACCAAGTAGAAGCTGACATACTCCTTACATTACACCATTCAAATGACCATTCAAAAACTCAATATCATGGATGTACTACAATGAGAAACACTGAAACAAAGACTCAGTAGTGGTAGCTATCACCATGCCTGTAAACGGCCGTTTAAGTGATGACATATGTTACTTAAATCCTGACCACAAATCCTGTAGCCAACTGAAGCTAAAACGAAGTTTCAGTTCTTCTCACAGAACTGAAACCGCTGAACTTCAGACTTCTACTTTCTTTTTGAACAAGATAACTAGTAGACAGGCAAACCGACACATCTGTCCAAATGCGAACATTATAATCATAATTCGTTCTTTCATAAAATAGTTAGAGGTACCAATTGTAAGATTTCCGGAGCTGTAGCACACAATGCAACCCACAGTCACCATGCCTATAAGCTATAGAATTAATCCATTGGGGAAAATCTGCAACAGCCCTGTAACTCATCCAAACAGAATATTTCTAAATGAAGAATCATGAATTAGATAAAAAAAAGAGAATATCTTTCAGAATAGAACTATTGAACTACATGCAAAATCATCATCTGGCATCACCGACTCTGATTCCTAGCAACACCCCACAATTGTAACCATGAAAAATTGCGCACAGTGAAATCAAGCAGGCACTGGATTCTGCAGCGCATGTGGGTGGGAGAAATTGCAGTACCTCGTCCACGTCGCGAGGGAAGCAGCAGATAGTGCGCTCGTTGGCTCAGAGGATCGACGGGGACGCGGTGGCGGAGGCGCGATAGGGCGGCGGACGCGCGACGGGGGAGACGGCGACGGGGGAGACAGCAACGGGGGAGGCGGCGGACGCGCGCGACGGCGACGGGCGATTTGGCGGATGGCCGGCGCACCCACCAGATTTGGCGGCGACGAACCGGACCCTGGAAAATGGCGGGTTGTTTACCGGACGCTGTTGCAGTGGGTAGCGGGTTGGTGATCCGGTAAATTAAGGGTAATGGGTCCTTTACCGGACCCTGTTGCGGTCAGTCTAAGTCGTAGTCCTCGAACCTCCGCCAAGTGGCGTTGGCCGTGTCCACGTCATAGGTGCGCGCCACGGCCCGCCACAGCGCCCTGCCGGTGGTGTGGCGGGCGTAGTCCTGGAGCAGGCGGTCCGAGAGCGTGGAGAGGATGTGTCCGCGGCACATGGCGTCCTCCCGTGCCCACTTCTTGGCCTCTTCTGAGGAGGCGTTGTTCTTGTATGACGGCGGGTCGTCGGTGAGGACGTGGGCGACGCCGACGGTGTGGAGGCGGAGCAGCACCGACTCCTTCCACCGGAGGTAGCCGCCGGCGCCGTCCAGCGGCTTGACGGGGAGTAACGACGCCATGGATGCAGCAACCTGCATACATCAATTTAAAGCAATAATGAAGCGCTAGCGGTGGCAGGATTGAAAGGGCATGTCTGCTTCGCAATTGGACGAACAACTGGTGTGCGCTATAATGCGGTGGAATTGGGTAGTTAAAGAGGTGAACTGGACGTTGTTGAGAGAGAATCAGGCATGGATTAGAGAGGAAAAAAGAGGCGGCTGGCAGGGTGGTGGTGGACATCGATTTACCTTGCGAGGTTTACTGTTGACTAAAAATCCTTCTCCCTAATTCCTCCTCGGCGGTGCAGGAAACAAAAGAAGATCACGAGGTTAGACTCCTAGCCAGGCAGGGGGAACACACCGTATTTATGTCAAACACACAGTCATTTATATATATATAATCGAATATTTGCCATAGTTATTGGAAACGGAGAAGCCGTTGTTTTCTTTGTTGGCAACTCCTTTTGCTTACCTTAGGATTTGAGGAGTTTTACTGTCCAAAATAATGGCTATTAGTTTGACAAAAGTCACAAAACTAATAGTCATTAGTTTAAGAATAAATTAGTAATTACATTATTAATTAAGAAAAAAATTACATTTTAGGTCACGAAAGATAGCTGCCATGTCAGTCGAAACAAATGATAATGATGAACAAATTATTTACTATATTAATAAGCATTAGGGATTAATTAGATTACGAATTTGACTTTGTTTATAAAAATATAACCATTTATTACAAGTCTACCACTCTTATTTTTTCCGATATATATTATCCTCAATTTGATAAAATAATGACCATTAGTAATAGATCTTCAAGATCAAATCTATACCGTCGGATCAAACTAATGGTAATTATTTTGGACAGTAAAACTGCTCGAAGATTTTCATCGATCCTTGCCCAATGTTGCTTCTTATCTTTGTAAATCCAACGGCCACGGGACAGAAGATTCGCAAGATGCCAAATATCTTACATAAGGTGTCTCGTGAGCGTTTTATCCTCGTAATATAGCACCGAACTTTGGACTGCTCAATACGTGTCAAGGATTTTTCGTCAAGATATGTGTCAAGGATTCATGCTTAGATTAAGCACTGATAATGCACAGTAGTTCACAAGGATTCCATATCTCGTCCAACCGCTATCAAACAAGCATATGTAGTAGTAGTATCTGGTATCTCATGACTATGTTTTTTGTATCACATCTCATGACTATGTTACCAGTGACAGAAACATGCACTTCATTGTCAGACAGTTAACAACTTGATCAAATCCACTCGTACATCACTTAAGAACACTGAAACACAAAGATTACAACAAACACTAACAAGTTACTACAACAATTTCCTTGGAAGCCCTTGTCTTTCCAACGGCTGTTAAACACGGATCTTGAGTAGTAGTATCGATCAAGTAGCCATGCATTAGTACGGTGATGATCAAGCACTTAGGTACCTGATCCAGTTTATTATCAAGGATTCAGAACACAAGGGAGATCAATCTGGAAAATATTATCTGGCCTACGTTAGTTCTACATGATTCCTTAAGCTTGATCCCTCATGTAGCAATGCATTCCTAATTATTACCTGACCAGCGAACAAAAAAGGATCGAGTGACAGAAACATGCCGTTTGTTGACAAACAGTTCGAGTAACACCTTGATCAAATCCACGCATACATCACTTAAAGAAGACTGAACCACAAATATTACAGCAAACACTGACAAGTTATTATCACAACAGTTTCCAAGGAAGTCCATGTCTTCCCAACTGCTACTTAAACACAAGTCTGGAGTAGTGGTACCTCAAGTACCAGTCACGGTCAAGTTAAGTAAAGGATACCTAATCCAGTTTATTAACAACGTAATTAAAACTACTACTGAATAACTAAACACGATGAAAAGATTCAGATCACCAAGGAGATAAACCTTGGAAATGAATCCCGTGCTGCGGCAGTTCAACACATGATGATGCCCCTAGTCTGGCGAGAGACTCCTCCTGTGGGAGGGATGCGTTGTCCAGTCAAGTCCAAGACGCGGTCGTACACGTCCTGTGGGAGCTTCTGCAAGAGCGTGTCGGCCACGACGGCGTCGGCGAGCGTGCCGTGCCCGTCCTGTGGGAGCTTCTGCAAGAGCGTGTCGGCCACGACGGCGTCGGCAAGCGTGCCGTGCCCGGCGACGCCCAGAGCCTCGGCGTGCGCGACCTGCTCTGGGGAGGGGCCTGCCCTCGTGGATCTCCAACTCGAGCTAGGAACCCCTGCCACGCGACGGCGGACGCGGCCACGTCGTTGGTGCGCGCCACGGCGAGCCACACCGCCGCGCCGGTGGCGCGGCGGACGTAGTCCCGGAACAGCCGGTGGGAGAGCGCGCGCAGGATGTGGCCGCGGCACACCGCGTCGTCATGCGCCCACTGCCTCGCCGCCGTCGACGTCGCCGCCGCTGGCCGGAGGAGGCGGAGGGTCCTCAGTGAGCACGTACGTGCGCGACGCCGACGGTGTCGAGGAGGAGGAGCATCGACTCCTTCCACCGCGGGTAACCGTCGGCGCCGTCTTTACCTGATATAATTGTTTCTTTTGAGAATGAACTGTTGTCATAATCTATATACATCGAGATTTACAGTATGTATAAAACAAGTATTCCAAGAATTGAAGGAAGGAGGAATTCATAAAAAAAAATGTGTATTTCTCTGCTTAAATTGTTTCCATGCACCGATGGTGTGAATTTTCATTGAAAACTGGTGTCAGGATTCTGCTTTGCCTTTCTGAACTGTATTAAAAAAATTTCTATGGTCTCAACATATTACGCGTCAGCTTGTTGATGCAATGAGAGATAAACTTCTCAAGCTAAATAATTCCACACAATAAGAAACCATCCACGTTTGATTGTTGAGGTAAGAAACCATCCACGTTTTGACTGTAATTGGCTTATTCCATCCATGCCAGCACCATGATGACCCATTTTCTGAAGAGAAAATTACAAAAACCCACTTGCAACTTCGTATTCCCGCCTACAAAAGATTTGTTTCAGCCTCCCCTTACAAATAGGATAGGGCTAGTTACCGCACACAAAACACAACTAGAGTGTTGATTCCGACAACATACGGACAAGCAACGCTTGCCCCATGTTTTTTGGCTTCCATGCGCTTGTGTCGTGTTTCTATTTCCCCTGCTCCGCTCGCTTGTGTCACGCCTTTTCTTTTGGTTGGTTCCATGCGTGCACATCTATGCCTGTTCCTTCATAAATTTAAGAAAAATAATTCTAACAGAAGTTTGTTTATGCTAAGTTTGTTTATAAGTTCAAAAAAGTTTCAATAGAATTTTGTTTTATAGCTTTCATTAAAAGTTTGATTCATAAGTTTATGCAAAGTTGTTTCGTAACTTGCGATGAAAGTTTGTTCAAACTAGCGAAATAAGGACACGTCAACAAAGAAGCAGCCTGGTGAGTGGACCCACGCCCATGTGCGTTAGAGCCTCACCTGTAAGAGAAAAGCAACCTAGGAAGCACCAAGCGTGTGGGCCCCAGGCGCTGCTCGGGCCATGCGAGACAAAGTGCTCTAAAACCAGACACGTGTAGGCATGCATGTCAATGCAAATAGAGTTTTCATTGCAAATGTTTAAATGTTTTCATACTCAACCTGCAACAAAATGTCCAGAAGACTGGATGCCACCATAGGATGCAGAACACATGCCACAATAGCGATTGACAATTTATATCAATGGAAAATCTATCAGATTCACTTCAGAAATTAGAAAGTGGTAATTGAAGCAACTCCAACAGGCTAGGTAAAACATGTTTTTCTCTAAATATAGCTAGTAGTATTGAAAATGGGAGCATCTCCAAGAGACTCTCTGTATCTTTCCTAATTTATAGAAATAGAGATTTTGTTAAAGAAACACCCTCCAACAGGCTCTTCAATTAGATATTCGGATATAGATATTCTCTATGCCGGATTTCTCGCTAGCCAAAGATATTCGGATAGACTGCGCATAAGATATAGAAAAGTTGTCGGAGAGTAAGAAGATATGGAAAGCGATTTTTTTTGCAAATGACTCTCTAAATGATGATTTACAGAGTGACATTTAAAAAAGCTCTTGGAGATGCTCTAACAGTCTCTCCAAATCCCTCTCTAAAATAACCAACTCTTCGTTCCACTCTCCAAATCCAAGTCCCTCTCCAAAATAGAGACTTTTACTCTTTATTACTTCGTTTAGTGGGTCCTTGGTGGTTTAGAGAGTCTGTTGATTTCCTCCAACTATTTTAGGTGTGTTTATTTTAGAGACTAGCTAAAATCAAAGAAATCAGAATTTATTTTACCTAAGCGTTTGGAGTTGCTCTAAGTAGTGGTCACCGGGGAAAATCTGTAAAATTCACTTCAGAAGGAAAGTTGTAATTACGTGATATGCCAACTAGGTAGAATTGTCAATTTACATTAGGGAAAAATCTGTTTTATTCACCTCGGAAGGAAAGTGGTATTTACTTAATCCCTGTTTAGCCAAAAAGTAATTAAGCAATGAATTTGTTTCCTAGACATGCATTGGCCAACTAAACAAGCAGTTGGCCAACAGTAAATTAGTCCTTATTTTGGATGAAAAACATTGGCCGGCAAGATTTTTCTCTAATTCTCTCAAAAACCACCGCACGTCTCTTTTTTCAAGTATTACTTCACTGGAAGAGAAATTAGATTTGTGACTATATATACGAAGGGTATCCCGCGTTACCAAGGCAGACACGAGGTAGCCTGACTACTGGCTAGCCATAAGCCATGGGTGCCACTGTGCTAGTGATTGTGATGATGCTGGCACTGCTTCTGGTTGCACCCTCCACAGCGCACGACGGTCATCATTCGCCTAGCCCTCATCACCACCATCATGCATGCTGATGCCCCAAGCCATCACCACCACCACGGCCATCACGCTCCGATGAGCGCCGACGCTTGCTCCTCACCAGTAGGGCTGGACTACCGAGCCAGCTCGGCTCGGCTCGGCTCGGCTCGGTCCAGCTCGTTAGGATAACGAGCTGGCTCGGCTCGGCTCGTTATCTTAACGAGCTAGAATGCTGGCTCGGCTCGGCTCGTTACGAGCTCGAGCTAGCTCGCGAGCTAGCTCGTTAAGCTCGTCATCGCTCGCCTCGAGCACTCCAGCTGCAATTTGGAGAGAAGACAATGACCACGGCGTCTGGTACATCTTCACGCTCTTGAGGATCATGGCGCGTCGGGCGGGGAGGCGAAGGCCGACGTCGCGGAGGTGGTCGCAGCCGGGAGGGGAGGGGCCGGTGACATGGAGAAACGGCGGAGGGGAAGTCAGCGCCACCGTGTGAGGGAAGGAGATGGAGGGGCGGCATCACCGCTTGAGGTAGAGGAGGGTGGCATCGCCCGACTTGAGCTGCCGGCTGCCGCGCATCGCGCCGCCTATCCGTGGTTTGGATCTTGACTCGGTCCCCTTCCGCCGTCGTCATTGTCATGGGAAGAGCGGTGAGGACAACGAGCTCATCTCGCCATGAGCTTTGGCGTTGATGGCTGCAACGTCAGTGACGGAGGGGAAGGGAGAGGGAAGTGCTATGACGGGGAAAGGAGGCACCAACAACCTCACAAAGCTCCACCGGGTAAGCCTCTCTCTTTTTCCGATGAGCTCGTTTGGCTCGCGAGCGGCTCGCGAGCCAGTTCGAGCTAGCTCGTTAAACATAACGAGCTAGAAACCTGGCTCGACTCGTTAGAAAAAATGAACGAGCCGAGCCGAGCCGAGCCGAGCCAGTCGCGAGCCGAGCCGAGCCAACGAGCCACGAGCTTTTCGTCCAGCCCTACTCACCAGCACATCACCATCATCGTCACCATCACACCTCGGTGCCGGAGCCGGCCCATGCTCCGGGCCCCCACCACCATAGCGTCCACCACATACCACCACCAAGCCCGCACCACCACGGTCACCACCACGCTCCGGCTCCAAAATCGCACCACCATGGCCACCACGCTCCGGCTCCGGCTCCAAGCTCGCACCACCACGGCCACCATACGCAGGCTCCAAGCCCGCAATACCACAGCCATCATGCTTCAACTCCAAGCCAGCACCACCACCACCACGGCCACCATGCTCCGGCTCTAACACCAACTCATCAGCATCATCACCACGGTCACGAGACGCAGCGCCCCATACAGCCTCGCCGAGTCCACCCTCCGCTCCTGCTCCGAATCTCGCGTGCTACGGCCGGACTATATGATGGATCAAGTGACAGTGCCAGCCTCAACCTCTGTGCGCTCATGTTGGTGAAGAGGATCCAATGCTCTAAGAAATTTGTCTCTGATAGGTGGTCTAATCTGAGAGATATAAAAAATATGTTACATTTTTATTGCATTTATTTTATTATGTCCGAGTAAAGATGGATAATGCTATGGCACAAGAAGGGTTTAAAGAATTTCATTAATTTCTCTTTAACTTGTTCAATGACATACCCATACGTAGCTGCGGGCAAAGAAAATTATGTTACTATCAAGAGATAATATAGCTTGAGAGACCGCATCCGTTGACAAGTGCCTGTGCAAAATGCTAGTGTTAAAAAATGTACGCGACAATAGCAAACAGCTACTCGTTTTCTTTTACTAAACAGGGAAGTCCCTAGTTTCATTCCAATGGAACCAAGTTCAGTGTGTAGCTCTAAGTATAATCGTTTACAGTTTCAGAGGGGCACAGCTCCATTGCTGCTCTTTGTACACACGAATTCACTACCGTTGTTGAAATGGTACAAGAACGATCTTCTCCCTTTTTCAACTCTGCACAGCAACATCAGCAATTACTCCACCTTCGCCTATTCCGAACCAGCTTTTAGAGGAAATTACATTAGGGGAATCCCACACTATGGTAAATATATAGAAATAAAGAGATAAAAACAGCCATACAAAGAGTCAATCCTTTAGAAAGAAAAAGAGAAAATAAAATTGAGCATCAACGGAGAAAAGAGAACTATCTCCGAACCTACTTATATTTTACGTGAAGTTCAGGATAATCTTTTTCTTTTGAGAATGAACTGTTGTCATAATCTATATACATGGAGATTACAGTAGGCGCTGATACACGTACGAAGAAAACCTCTACGAAGACCATACGAAACATGTATCACGTCACTTGCGGCTCGCTGATCCAACTCACAGCACGGGCTGGCTCACGGTCAGTATCTGCCTTGATACAAAAGATCAATTCGATCTACTAGACTATGCGCCGTGCATGCCTAATGACCGAACAGATCGTCTAACCCGGCAAAAGATTCAATCGTCGTTGCCTCATAATTCATTGTTGCGAAGCTCAGTGCCTTAGTGCACTATATTCCACTTGAGATAAAATGCAAACCAATCCATTATTATATTCTAATAATCAACGTAAGAAAAGATGTATGCACGGCTTAATTCTGCATGACATCAAAAGATAAACAACGAATCTGACTGCAACAATTGACTTGAGAGGGGATCGCTAGGTTCATCTATATATTCAACAACCAGGTAATTTCCATCGCAAAAAAAAACAACCAGGTAATTGAGGGTTTTTGTTTTTGACATCAACAACCAGGTAAGGCTTAGCACAGCTACATATGGGCTGGGCTTAATTAGATGGTTAAGAATTCATGGCGGTACTCGCGTGAGAGCTTCCCTTCGTAGTAGTTTCGTACCATAGACTTCGTACGTGTAGAGTTTTCCATTACAGTATGTATAAAACAAGTATTCCAAGAATTGAAGAAAGGAGGAATTCATAAAAAAAAATTTGTATTTCTCTGCTTAAAATTTTTCCATACAGCGATGGCGTGAATTTTCATGAAAAACCGGTGTTGGCATTCTGCTTTGCCCTTCTGAAGTGTATTAAAGAAAATGTATGTGGTCGCAACATATATATTACGCGTCAGCTTGTCGATGCAATATGAGAGATAAACTTCTCAAGCCAAATAATTCCACAATAAGAAACTATCTACGTTTTGACAGTGTAATTGGCTTATTCCATCCATGCCAGCACCATGATGACCCATTTCCCCAAGAGAAATTTGCAAAACCCACTTGCAACTTCATATAACCACCTACAAGAATTTTTTTTTTTCAGTCTCCCAACTTTAAGTGTCCAGGTGCTTTTCCTGAAGACTTGTTGCCGCCATAGGGTGCCACAACCCGTGCCACAATAGCGATTGAAAATTTATATAAGAGGAAAATCTGTCAGATTCACTTCAGAAGGATAGTGGTAATTGCGTACGAGATATGCCAACTAAGTAGGGATTGACAATTAACCTCAGGGAAAATCTGTTTGACTCACTTTCGAAGGAAAGTGGTATTTCGTGATCCCTATTTAGCCAAAAAGTAACTACAATCAACTTTTTCCTTAGAGATGCACTCGCCAACTAAGCAAGGAGTTGGCCAACAGTCAATTAGTCCTCATTTAGGATGAAAAACATTCAATGGCTGGTCCAACAAGATATTTCTCTCCAAAACCACCGCACGTTTCTATTATCAAGTAGTAGCATTTCACTAGAAGAGACCCCTTCATGACTATATATACTAAGGCATATCCCCGGGTTACCCAAGACACTACGAGGTAGCCTGACTAGTAGCCATAAGCCATGGGTGCCATCACTATGCTAGTGGCTATGATGCTGGCTCTGCTTCTTGTTGCACCCTCCACAGCGCACGAGGGCCATCTCGCGCCTGGCCCTCTCCACCACCATGCTGATGCCCCGAGCCATCATCACCACCACGACCATCACGCTCCGACGACGGCACCAGCTCTTGCCCCCTCGCCAATGCCTCACCGTCATCGTCACCACCACGTGCCGGCGCCAGAGCCAGCCCATGCTCCCGGTCCTCACCACCATGACGGCCATCACGTTCCATCACCAAGCCCGCACCACCATGGTCACCACCACGCTTCGGCTCCAAGCCCACACCACCACGGCCACCATGCGCTGCTGCTCCCCTCCACCATCGTATGTGCTGTACTGGTCCATCATGCTGCTGCTCCTCCTCCATCGTTTTACTTTTTAAAAATTCAAATTCATTCGAATTTTAAATTCAAAAACCGTTTCGCTTTTGACCGGTTTTGCAAACCTTGCTTGGTGCTGGTCAGTCGCCTCGTGAACTTCCTCCGCGAGGAGCTGCTAACGTCGTTGAGCAGCGAGCTGACATCTTTGATGGCGGCGACAATGTGCCCGTGCGTGCTACTAAGCGAGCTGAATGAGGCCGAGAGCTCGTGTGCGACAAGCATGGGATACTCAAGGGCCTCCTTGCATTTTTCTAAAACCAAAACCGGCCAACGGACCTCCAGCGAAGGGTTTTGATAGTTTGAGGACCTGTATGTGCGGTTTGAGAGTTCGTGGACCTAGATGACACACTTGAAATAGTTTAAGGACCGCCGGTTCATTTCACTCTAAGGTGGATATATGATGCTATGGCACCGCATGGGTTCAAGCAATTTCATTAATTTCTCATTGATTTGTATTTCAGATTTGGTAACCAGAGATTTAGATGGGTCATCATCAGGATAAGAGAATTTCATTTAAAAGAAAAACTAGGTTCCAATAAAATAGGAGAAAACTATAATATCTTCTCTTCCTTCTGCCGGTTAGCCCTCACTGTAGTTCACGGGCGGTTCTCTGGCCAAGCTATTGAGTTGACGAGCTGGCACATCATGTTGTGCCACATCTACAAAAACCTTATAATCTTGGTGTCCTCACTGTAGCCGACACAGTACGTGGGCCCACTAAGACTCGGAACAGGATCATTCAGATTTTAAATTTTAATCACTCATGCATAGGATTTCCTGGTACCCAAACGATTTCGTGGTACACGTGATGAACTGGTTACTACAAGGAACTAAAAACAACAGAAACCTACTAAGGCAGTTGCCAACAAACGAGAACATATCAGGTGCTCCCACACATTACATGCTCCCGTGATGTATTGACACGCTCCCTTGAAGGAATCATATTTCAAAAGGCCTTTTATTATTGTGCCTCTTTACAAGGGTCTTCTCAAAGGGAACATTCTCATCGTCCTTCATCCCCGCATCTAACTTCTTGACCCTGATTGAACAATATATTTTAGTGGAAAATGTATGCTTGCAAAGGTAGCATCAACGTTGATTCTACTGCACTTGTTTGATAAATAAACAAATAGATAGGTGGGGAAAAAAAAGAGAGAGAGGAAACAACAGTTCTCGTCTTGCCCTTTATGAATGAATATGCAAAGATTCAATGGATGAATAAACAGGGCCAAAGGCGGGAAAATTTAATTGGTGCAACATTTATAGCAAATATAAGTCTGAATTGTTCCAGCAAGATAGGAACTAGAACAGTTATAAACGAAGCAACATAACGAGTCAACCAGATACTGACAGAATGGCTCTTATACACCGCTAAAACCGTTGCAAGTTGTACTTGGAACGTACAGCTAGCTGCCTAGCTGAACCTAAACGGCGTGCATACTCCACCAGCTTTAATTTAAGCGTTCCTCGTCCGTCCGATACATGGTCCAATCGGACGTCATCCTGAATACAGGAATAGCATTATTAGGAAAAAAAATGTATTTGTTGCACACCAGCAAGCTAAAAGAAGAAAAACAGAAATATATCTATTATATATATATATATATATAATTGACCACAAAAAAAGCCTCTACGTTTGCTCTCAAGGCCTAGAAATTACCACGTTAATTCTAAAATGCTAGAAATTCTCACGTTAATCCGAGAAAATAAGAAGAGAAAATTAACCACCACTGCCATTATGAAACAATTAGTCAGAAAACCCCCTAAAATTATTTATAAAATAGCTAAATTCGAAATAATAAAATAGCTAAAAATACCCCTCACACCTATTTCTAAATTACCCACCATGCCATTATGAGTTAAAAAAATAGATAAATTAGGAATAATAAAAATAAAGAAAAATATCCTTCACACCTATTTCTAAATTACCCTCCATGCCCTTACAAGTCAAAAAAAAAAACTAAATTTAGATTATAAAAAGTAGCTAAAAATATCTCTAATTCTTATTTTTAATTTACCAACTATACCATTATGAGCAAATAGCTAAATTTTAGAATAATAAAAATATCCAATAAACACTTAATCCCGATTTCTAAATAAACCGTTATAAAAACACACCGTGATATATGTCTAGCTAGAATGGTGCATTATCTTATTTTTAGCATGATATATTTCCTTCGAAAGATTTATTTGTAGTACGAGACATTCTTTTTTCCTACTATGAGATATGTTAGCATGCCACGTTTGTATCAACCTCACTTCTAAAATAAAATCAAATGTATTGTTAGATAAATGATTACTCATCTCACACTCAAATTGAGGAACGGTGAGAAATTCTATAATCTATTTTCTACTATTTTATGAATATAGATTATAGAATAAGTAATAACAATAAATTATGTTAAACTTATACAATAATATAAAAATATTTTAAATAGTATAATATGCCTAGCCGCGCAATTTGCGCGGCAGCCATACTAGTTAGGTTATATGTATTTAAAGTCGCATGCACGTGGCCAGGAGCACCCGAATGTCGAATTCGAAACTGCATCGAATAGCAGTTAGCTATAGAGCCACCTGGTCTTCGTAGGTTCTGGGTACATGTAAACCTCCATATAGGAGGCCCGAGCGAACACAACCGTTCGGAAGAAAATTTCCGCGGCGCCGCCGCGGTGGATGGCGGATTCAAAGGCTCATCACCTAGGGGGCGATGCCTGGGAACTGGGAAGCGGAGAAGATGATGACGGGAGACAGAAGATTTCAGAGAGTGGAAGAAGGCGCTATTCCACATCGGGTTTTTCCTTTCAATAGAAGCATTGTTCATGCTCCGAAGCTTCGTAATCCCCGGCATGTCCAAACGGATCCAGATCCTTTGTTGGCAGACTGCGACTGTCTCTCTCTTTTTTTTGCGAGGAGACTGCGACTGTCTCTCTCTTAGTGGTCGCTTGTTTTATCTGGAGGTATCCGGTGGTGCGGTCTCCAGTAATCTTCCGATGGTTCGGTCAGCAGCATCAGAAGCCCAAGCCGGTGTCTCCACATGTGGGAATCAGAAGCCAAAGCCATATGTGGAGTGGCCCTAGTTCTGCATGTATCTACTGTCAGCCAACAACGCTCCTGTCAAGTTGTACCAGTAAGGAGTGGTATAGAGCGACCGAGTGAAACAGACCATATGTACTGGTTATTGAGTGTGTTTCTTTGCTTAATACAGATGTTAGTTCCTTTGTGTACATGTAAGTTAAGTGATTTGGTTTACCTTAGGTTATGTTACAATTATTTAAAGCTGAAAGTTGCTTGTTTCAGTGTTTGTACATAGGAGGTAAAGTAGACATATGTTGCCTGCTGTGGTAGATTTTTTTCCTACTGATACTCACTAGCTCTGTCCTACTTTACTATTCGATATTTATATTTTTCAGGGTTTTGAAATGTGACTATGACTACCATATTTCATAGACTTATATCAATAAATACAAAAAAAACACCATCCAGTTTTGGAGAGAAAAAAATGCAAAACAAAATTGAAAAAATATATATAAAAACTAGATGCAATTTGCAGTGCATTGGTGCAACAAGAACACGAAAATTCAATAGTTTTCTTGGTAAAAAAAATCGAGGAAGTATGCAGACTCAAAAATAGAAAAAAAGAAAACGTGGTTTTTTCTTTTTTTTTCCTTCCTTTTTCAACCCAGAAAAATTCCTCGGTTTTTTTCACGCATCAAACAATCGAATTTTTTTGTTCTTGTTCCACTATTGCGCTGCAAATTTCCTCTAGTCTGTTTACACATTTTTTGTTTGAACTTTTTTTCAAAGTTTCAAAAAATTTAAAAAGAAACCCGGCAAACCAGGTAAACAGGGCCGGTTCGGTTTTTTCTGAAAACCGGTTCGGTTTACCGCGGTAAGCAAAACCCTGGTCTCATGATTCATGAGTGTTATCCTCCCATATACACGGCACCGAACTTTGGACTGCTCAATATGTGTCATGGATTCATGCTTAGATTAAGCAGTGACAAGCGAGAACTCACGATAGTTAATAAGGAAGTTCCATATCTTCGCCCAACCAATATATATCAAACAAGAATGGAGTAGTAGTAGCTCATGACTATGTTACCGGTGAGGGAAACATGCATTTCATTGTCAGACAGTTTGAATAACAACTTGATCAAATCCACTTCATCGCATAATAATAATAATAATAATAATAATAAAATGATCAAATCCACTCGTACATCACTTAGGAACACTGAAATACAAATATTACAACAAACAGCGACAAGTTATTACAACAGTTTTCATGGAAGCTCATATCTTCCCAACTACTGTACTATGTAAACACAAGTCCAAGTAGAAGTAGCTGCACATCTATATATACTACATAGAAGCAACCCACTAAGTGTCATAATTACTATAAAGCTGCTCTCACATCGCGCCACATCACCTACAAAATTACATCCATTGGATGTGGAGCTTCTATTTGATCACATCCCTCCGCGTCCAAACCTTTGCTTTTGTTAGCATCTATATTTATTTCTTTACCACCATCAGTAACCGGCTAGAGGGAGAAATGCTAACCGAAACCATTATTTCATACTTGGCCAGTTACGTTGCATGTTGGCATGTTTGCATTAGCTGCCTGCATGCAAAAACTGCCGCCAGCGATGGACAAACACGAATGCATGTTATTGAGCAATCCAAAGTTTGGTATCATAGGATCAAGAGTAGGGCATATCATGCGTTGATGAGAGTAAACCACTGAAAACTCAGAACAGTTCCTATTGAAGTAGTTCCATATCTTCGCCCAACCGCTATCGATCAAACAAGCATGGAGCAGTATAGTATCTCATGTAGCCATGTAGTCCTAATGAATACGTTACCAGCGAACAAAAAACGAGTGACAGAAGCATGCCCTTCACTGTCATACCGTTTGAACAACACCTAGATAAATCCACTCGTACATCAGTTACGGAACACTGAATCACAAAGATTACAACAAACACTTCAGTAATTACAACAGTTTGCATGGAAGTCCATATCTTCCTACTTATTAAATACAAGCCCAAGAATCTTGGAAATAACTAAACAAGATGTAAATATTCAGATCACCAGGAAGATAAATCTTGGAAACGAATCCCGGCCTGCTGCAGTTCCACGTGACATGATGATGCCCTAGTCTTCATCCACCGGCGATGGCATGTCGGCCATCGCCACGACTCCAGCCACCATCCTCTGGCGAGACTCCTCCTTTACCCTTACAACGCCCCAGATCGTCTCCATGGTCACGTCGTCCAATAATGGGCCCGACAACTCATCGTCGAATGGGTCCGAAAACTCCTCGACGCGGCGGTGCACGTCCTGCGGGAGCTTCAGAACCAGCCTGTTGGCCACGACGCCGTCGTCGAGCGTGCCGTGCCCGGCGACGCCCAAGGCCTCGGCGTGCGCGACCTGCTCGGGGAGGGGCTCGCCCCCGTCGATCTCCAAGTCGAGGAAACACCGCCACGCGACGGCGGACGCGGTCACGTCGTAGGTGCGCGCCACGGCGAGCCACACCGCCGCGCCGGTGGCGTGGCGGACGTAGTCCGCGAACAGCCGGCGGGAGAGCGCGCGCAGGATGTGGCCGCGGCACACTGCGTCGTCGCGCGCCCACTGCCTCGCCGCCGCCCGAGCGCCGCCGTCGACGTCGCGGCCGCTTGCCGGAGGAGGAGGAGGAGGGTCCTCGGTGAGCACGTGCGCGACGCCGACGGTGTTGAGGAGGAGGAGCATCGACTCCTTCCACCGCGGGTAACCTTTGGCGCCTTTCAACTCCATGGATGGATCCATCAACTGCCTGAAAGAGAAGCAATCGACCAAGATGAGCAACGTACGATGCGTAGAAAGAATCAAAGAAACACTTGAATTGGGATTGGAGAACGAAGAAGAGACCGTGAACTGGTGGCGGTTTGCTTCTCAGGGTGGTGTCGAGGAGCGATGGTGGGCGTTGTTCTGTGGCTGCGTTCTCCTTCGGCCGAAAGGGTGGAAGTTCCTTGTTTTTGTAGTAGTGGGAAAAGGACGGGAGGCGGCGGTTGGGGGATTTGCAACGGCTGTGACTCAAGCGCCGAACGATAGCACTAAATGTATGGCTGGAACCGCAATCCACAATTCAGTCACTAAAATAGAAAAAAAAAAAAGAGGTGCTGAACGATGCACGTGTCGATATGTTGTGTGTGTGCTGTGGGCTGCTGCTGGCTACATTTGATTTCTTTCTCAGAAATTTTGGACATTCATACGAATGACAATGAATACAAGGAACTCCGTCAGTCAGTGGGTGCAGAGGATGTCTGGGGTGCTGTCGGCGCGATATATAGTAGCATCAGATGGCTGCAGCAAAGCCCTTGCGGTTCCTGTCGTGGGCAATAAACGGATGGATTCTGAATGGTTGCAAGAAAACGGGGTGTTGGGGACGAAGCTGATAACATGGGGTGACCCGAGCCTTATGGCAGACCAACAATCTCATTCCCTATAAACTTATTCTCTACCGTTATCGTAGATAGTTAACTAAGCATACCAAGCACTGTTGGCCACTATTATATAAATTGTTGAGAAATGCTACTTTTCTTGTTGTGACTCTTCCCTAATGTTGCTGAAGGTTGATTCAACACACTTGTTGATATGTCAGAGCAGTACAATAAATCTTATATTTGATGATATATTTTATGTGATAGAGCGTGAGACATCTCATTATGTAGCTAGTCTCACTTTATGACATTTCCCAGGGAGTGGCATGTGTATGATGCCGGTTTAATGTTGCGTCGTATTAAAGCCAATCCAAAATCGTCATACACAATGTTGCATATATAAGACAATTCATGTGTACCTTTCATACAATAAATTAGTAATTGAAAAATTACAAAAATGTTACATTAACCTCGAAGTGTTGTCATCATAAAACTATCAAAACAGAATATTAAAGCCAATATTTCATCCTCAATATAAGAAGGCTCCGATGCTCATCAATACAACTCCATCCAATTACGCATTATTTGTCATAACACAATAAAAGACCCATTAATTAATTCTTACTGATAGATCAATTCATATCGCCCTATCCTAACAGCTCCACTGCTCTCAGGCCTTTTCTTCGAAAGGAAGCGCAGATGCTGCGACAATGCAATTGCCATGGACAAATGCCACGATCAAGCCCAGCAGCACTTCTTGGTGACATGCCCTGGACTGCCATGTTCCTACTCTTGCTCATTTGCCATCTCAAATGCTGCCATGCGAATGCGAGATGACACATGAAGCTTAGCCTGGCTTCAAACCAGACATTGCCCATGGTTACTACACTCCGTGAACACATGTAAGGCCAGTTCTTTGGGAAGCTTGGGCCACAAGATGTCTGCCACCCGACGGTCTTCGACTCCATGGCATCCGGCGAATCCCAGCGCCTCCGCATGCGCAATCTGCTCTAGGAGGGGCGCACTCTCGTCTAAGTCGTAGTCCACGAACCTCCGTCAAGCCTCTCGTCTAATTAAGTCGTTATAAACTTCCTCAAATCACATGATATATATTCGAATTTAGGACGGATACCACTCGTCCCGCATCATATCTCAGTATCTCACCATTATTTTTGGACTCGGATTCGAGCACGGATAACATCAGAAAATTATTGATGCATCCTGTATTTGCCCAAATTGATTTTATGCGGATTTGGCAGTCGGTCGGTCGGATATTATCTGTCCCGTTTTCACCCCTAACTGTGAGGTTTACAAGGAGATGGGGATAAAGCTAGTTACTTTGTAGTGCACTTCAATGGTCACCTTTTTGAGTCATAATTTTTTACATAATGTCAAGGTTGAGTTTGATTTGGCATGTCATCGCAGATGAGCTCGCTAGTGCAGCCTGCATAAATTTTCACCTGGGTGGCAATGGCGTGCTATGATGTCAGTGTGCTCCCTGAATAATTATTATCTTGTGAATATTTTTTCTCCCATTGCAATGCACGGACACTAACCTAGCTATTATACAAGCCTAAATTGCTGCAGTAACAATATTCGAAATAAAATGGTATATGCCTACTGTTGATGCCTACAATATAGCTCACAAATAAAAATTCACGCCTCGATCTATCTTTAATTCGCATCACCGCATCAACAAAACATAAATAAGAGAACAAAAAAACATGCATGGTTGAAACTCATAGATGACGTAAAAAGACTGGAAATCAAGATTGAAAAGAGCTTATAAGCAAACAAAAGCAAAATCTATTACCTAGACATTGGTTACGAAACCCCTAAAACATAGGTGACGCGATAAACAAGATGAAGCAGTTTCTATGTAATTGATAGCCCAAAAACAATTAATTGAGCAGTTTTTATATGGTATCACTGGTATGCTGGGGCGAGCTGGACATGGTGCTCGCCAATTCCAATCATTTGGGAGGTGTTGCTTAATTCCCAAAGAGCTTGGGATCTGCTGTACCGGTAGATGTGAGGGATTCGTGCCTTCCTCCTCCACCACAGGATGCACCATGCAAGGGCAAAACGGTCAAAGTTTTAGAGATAACGGTACGTGGTAAATTTGTTAAAAAAGGAAAAAAAATACATAGGCGGTTCCTAAACTTGTCATGGTGTGTTATCTAGGTCCAAAACTCTCAAAATGCAAATTCGGGTCCTTAAACTTGTTAAAGAGTGTCACCTAAGTCCAACATTTTAAAACCACCCCTCTTGTTGTTGATGTGGCTCCATATAACTATGATTTGTGTTAATTGTTTATCTATAATTATTGCATCATTCTGTTTAGTTATGTCTTTTAGCACGAATTGTAATGGAAACAATAGTTTGAGGAATGAACAAGTATGAAAAATCATTTTCGGAAAGTTGTCCATCAGCAGCCATATATATAGGTAATTATGCCCTTTAGCATGAATTATAATGGCATCAATAATTTAAGGAGAGAAGGATGATGAAAAATCATTTTGAATTAGTAGTCCATCGTCAGCCATGAGGGTATTTTGGGCACTTTGGACTTAGATGACATAATTGAGCTAGTTTAGGGACCCGAATATGCATTTTGAGAATTCAAGGGCCTAGATGACAGTGTGGAGGTGGGGCAGCACCGACTCCTTCCACTGGAGGTAGCCGCCAGCACCGTCCAACGGCTTGACAGGGAGCAACGACGCCATGGATGAAGGAACCTGACAGCAACCGTAAGCAACAAAGCATTAGCGGTGGCAGCATTTGAAAGGGGATCTGCTTCGCAATTAGACGAACAATTGGTGTGTGTGGAATTGGGTATTTAAAGAGGTGAACTGGATGTTGTTTAGAGAGAATTAGGCATGGATTAGAGAGGAAAGAAGAGGCGGCTGGCAGGGTAGTGGTGGAGATCGATTTACCTTGCGGTTTAGTTTGATCGTCGAGGGTGATGCTCTTGCTGTCGACTAAAAATCCTTCTCCCTATTCCTCCTCGGCGGTGCAGGAAACAAAAGAAGATCACGAGGTTAGAGTCCTTTAGTACTCGGTAGGCAGGGGAAGAGACCGTATTTTCATCAAAGACAAATACTCCTTTATATAATCGAATATTTGCCATAGTTACTCTTTTGCTTACCTTAGGATTTTTCATCCTTTTTTTTGAGAGAGAGAGAACAGGAGGGGTTCGTACCCCTACTGATTATATTATATTTATATAATATAAGGAAATAGAATCTTATACAAAAACTCAAGGGGGGGGGGGGGGGAATAGAAAGCAGAAACAAAAGTAAATTCATGGTTAAAGGTTTTCTATTCATGTGATAACGCCGGTAGAAATCTTCTCTTTGCACGATGAACCAGCATCTTCATCTCTCTTTTGAAAGTTTTCCTCCACGCTTTAATTGTTGGATCTTTGTTGTTAAAACCCCAATCATTTCTCGTTGTCTATATATTCCTTGCTCAATGCTACTTCTTATCTTAAAAAATCCAACGGCCACACTACAGAAGATGCGCCAGGTGGCAAATATCTTACATAAGGTGGTGTATCACATGAGTGTTTTATCCTCGTGTATATATATATAGCACCGAACTTTGGACTGCTCAATGTCAAGGATTCATGCTTAGATCAAGCACCGACAATTCACAATAGTTCATCTGAAGGATTTCATATCTCGCCCAACCGCTATCAAACAACATGTATATGTACTAGTAGTAGTATCTGGTATCTCATGACTATGTTACTAGTGACAGAAACAGGCACTTATTGTCAGACAATTTGAATAACAACTTGATCAAATCCACTCGTACATCAATTAAGCACACAGAAACACAAAGATTACAACAAACACTAACAATTTATTACAACAGTTTCCTTGGAAGCCCTTATCTTTCCAACGGCTTAAACACAGGACTTTAGTATTGATCAAGTAGCCATGCATTAATATGGTGATGATCGAGCACTTAGCATGTCTGGTATAGATTATTAGCAAGCATTCAGATCACTAGGGAGATCAACCTGCGAAAATATTATCTGACCTACGGCAGAGTTCCACAATGATTTCTTACTCTCTTGTTTTTCGAGGACATGATTCCTTACTCTTGATCCCTCATGTAGCAATGCATTCCTATTTACTACCTGACCAGCGAACAAAAAACGAGTGACAGGAACATGCCCTTGTCATACAGTTCGAAGAACACCTTGATAAATCCACTCGTACATCAGTTACGGAACAATGAATCACAAACATTACAACAAACACTTCAGTTCTTACAACAGTTTGCATGGAAGCCATATCTTCCCAACTGCTGTACTTATTAGACACAAGCCCAAGTAACCGATGCAAATAGTCAGATCACCAGGAAGATAAATCTTGGAAATGAATCCCATCCTGCGGCAGTTCAACACATGATGATGCCCTAGTCTTGATCCAACGGCGGCGATCGCATGTCGGCCCTCGCCACGACTCCAGCCACCATCCTCTGGCGAGCCTCCTCCTTTACCCGAACAACACCCCAGATAGTCTCCATGGTCACGTTGTCGAGTTCCGACCACTCCTCGACGCGGCGGTGCACGTCCTGCGGTAGTTTCTGCCACAGCATATCGGCCACGACGCCGTCGGCGAGCGTGCCGTGCCCGGCGACGCCCAGGGCCTCGGCGTGCGCAACCTGCTCGGGGAGGGGCTTGCCCTCGTCGATCACCAAGTCGAGGAACCGCCGCCACGCGACGGCGGACGCCGTCACGTCGTAGGTGCGCGCCACAGCCCGCCACACCGCCGCGCCGGTGGCGTGGCGGACGTAGTCCGGGAACAGCCGGCGGGAGAGCGCGCGCAGGATGTGGCCGCGGCACACCGCGTCGTCGCGCGCCCACTGCCTCGCCGCCGCCCGAGCGCCGCCGTCGACGTCGCCGCCGCTGGCCGGAGGGTCCTCGGTGAGGACGTGCGCGACGCCGACGGTGTTGAGGATGAGGAGCATCGACTCCTTCCACTGCGGGTAACCTTTGGCGCCTTTCAGCGGTCTGATGCCACGCAACTCCATGGATGGATCCCTCAACTGCCTGAAAGAGAAGCAATCGACCAAGATGAGCAACGTACGATGCGTAGAAAGAATCAAATTAAGAAACACTTGGATTGGGATTGGAGAATGAAGAAGAGACCGAGAAGAACTGGTGGCGGTTTGCTTCTCAGGGTGGTGCCGAGCGATGGTGATGGCGTTGTTCTGCGGCTGCGTTCTCCTTCGGCCGAAGGGGTGGACGTTCCCTTCTTTTTGTAGTAGTGAGAAAGGACGGGAGGCGGCGGTTGAGGGATTTGCAGCGGCTGTGACTCAAGCGCCGAACGGGTGCGGGCAGGCAGAAACGGTTGTGAATTCAAGTTTTCGAAGGCATTTTTTTGTTTGTCCCAAAATCACATTATAAATCTATTTCTGAAATCCATTTAAACCAGCAACACGTTTTTTTAACTTAATTTGTAATTTGTCAACATTCCGGATCCGCTAGTTCAACGTTGTCAAAATTTTTGACCGATTTATATAAATTGTTTGTTGTTTCCACAATAAGTGTGGCTGGAAATACTAAGTTGAAATTCTTTGATGAAATGTTATTTTATTAAGAAAATAATCAAAATTCAATAATACGGACTGGTATCGACCGATAGCACTAAATACTAGCCAAGGTAACAAATAGCAGATCGCGGGTTGGTAGCGGATTGATGTTTAGGTAGCGGATTGCGGATAGCGCCCGCTATTGCGGACGCAAAGTTCCAATAGCGGAATTCAAATTACCTTCATAATTTTGAGTTTATAACCTTGTTTTAACGACATTATGTTCAATTCAAGGTTGTGAGACTCAAAAGGAGAGCACCGACATCATTAGTGGATCATAATGTTAAAGCAGCACCTCAGACAGTCATGACGACGGCTATGGATGGATGGTCAGTATGGATCAATGGAGTGGACTGATATTGCGGCCTGACACAACGCTATTGCAGCTTGATACAACAAAATAGCGGGCCGCAAAACGCAATTGCGGCCGCAAAGTTACAACCTGCTACCTTCGGGACGCTATCCTGATGCGGTAGCGTCAGAGGTCCGCTACCGCTATTGCGGCCGCAATAGTGGCCGCTACAAACGCTATTTGTTTCCTTGATACTAGCGGCAGACCGGTATAATCAAATTTCGGTAAAACAAAACACCAGATTTTGACTAAATTTTTTCCCACTGGCTGTAAGACCCAGATATAAGAAGGCGGGCTATATTTACTTTTCAATGTAATGATCAATCATGACAATGTACATATATCTATGGAACAATGTTATTCGTATGATGCGGTAGTCACACCCCATGTTGAAGAAGAGGTATCTAATACTGCTATCCTATGGGTTCTAACCAGGACCTTATATATGAACTCTACTAGTGAGGGAAAGACCACTTCACGCTCAAACAAAGCCGCGTCAAGATAGGTTACGAGGCAGTTCTCATGTATCAACATGAGTATCACGACATGCCCCCCCCCCCCCCCCCCCCCCCCCCCCCCCCCCCCTCCATCTCAAATTAAAAAACAAACTTTCCCACGGGAAGTCAAACCTAGAATACAGGAAGTGCTTCTAAGAGTACCGCTTAGATGCAGGCACCGCAGAAATCTTTCAATTTCGACACGGCCTGAAACGGATGAATTGATCTTCTTGCATTGCCTAATAATTTTGTAAAACTATACTATTTATCAGCACTACTACTACTTAATACTGATATAAAAACCATCAAGAAAGATTCAGAAAAGCATATGAGACCATTGCAACCCCGTTTCGTCAAAGACGAGCTCTGGTACAGTCTCTCCTGATGACTTGATCTGCCTCATGTGACCGCAGTTCTGGCACCTATGCCCTTCTGGATTCCGCGCCATTGCTACCTCACCCCAGAGATCATCTTCGATGCGAGCCATGCGACACTTCTCCCTGGTCCGAGCTTAATTGCGCCCGAACCAAGTCCATGCTTATGCTCCCATCGTTCCCTGCCTCAAAAACCGGGAACCGCATGTCCGCCGGGAGCCTCTCTCTGATGATCCACGCCACATCAACTGCGAACACGGGATCCAAGCAGGCGGCCAATGCGTGCACATGCGCTAGCTGCACCAGGAGTGGGGGGGCAACGGAACGAGACGGAGTCCACGGTGATGGCGAGGTCCTAGGTCGTAGGTGCGCGCCACGGCGTCCGACAACGCCCTGGCGGTGGCAAAGCGGGCGTAGTTCGGGAGCAGGCGGTCCGAGAGTGCGGCGAGGATGTGGCCACGTCACATCGCGCCGTCGCGCACCCATCTCCTCCTGATGGCAGAAGCCTTGTTGGATCGATCGATCCACAGCGTTGCACCGCGTCAGGCGGCTGGACGGCGCCGACGGTTACCCACGGTAGAAGGAGTCGATGCTCCTCCTCCTCAACACCGTCGGCGTCGCGCACGTCCTCACCGAGGACCCTCCTCCTCCTCCGGCCAGCGGCGCGCGACGACGTGGTGTGCCGTGGCCACATCCTGCGCGCGCTGTCCCGCCGGCTGCTCCCGGACTACGCGCGCTACGGCACCGGCGCGGCGGCGTGGCTCGCCGTGGCGTGCACCTACGACGTGACGGCGTCCGCCGTCGCGTGGCGGCGGTTCCTCCACTTGGAGATCGACGAGGGCGAGCCCCTCCACGAGCAGGTCGCGCACGCCGAGGCTCTGGGCGTCGCCGGCCACGGCACGCTCGCCGACGCCGTCGTGGCCGACACGCTGTTGCAGAAGCTGCCACTGGACGTGTACAACCGCGTCTTGGGCTTCACGGACCTCGACAACGTGACCATGGAGAACATCTGGGCCGTTGTGATGGACCAATGGACAAATGATCTTCTTGGCCTCGTACATTGATTTCGGCAACACGTTGCCCGTAGGTAGCATATCGCCTACCTGCTCCAAAAAGGCACTGAAACTAACATCAGACCAACGATATTTTGCCTTCAACTGCAAAAGCTTGAGCACTGAATATAACTTTGTGTACTCCTCCTTCTCACAATTTGGATACAATGGGGTCTTCGAGTTTGTAACCAATTCCTTGAACTTGGCAACTTCGCCTTCACCATATTGGTCGTCAACTTCGATGCCATCCATCATCATCTGATCCAAATCATGAGCAACATCGACCAAGTCATCACTGCAAATGGCATCGTCATTGCCTTCGGTCTGAAGTTCTCCTTCATCCACACAGACATGCGGGACGTCTTGGCTTCTATCATCTTGTTGACCTTCATTAACCCTGCCATCCAAGCGAGCTTCATCCATTTCACCCGGATTCTCTCCTTCCTCACCATGTTGGTTCCAGATTTCATAATTCTTCTTGAAACCACGAATGATCAAGTGTGAATGGAGATGTCTAGACTCACTGTATCTTCTCTTGTTATTGCAATCAAAACATGGACAACACAAAGAGGTCAACTTGTAGTCCCGCTTATACCTTTCTGCAGCAGCGATGAACTCGTCCACACCAGAGACGAATTCGCTACATGCACGGTTGGCAGGGTACATCCACTTACGATCCATCTGCAATGCAGTGAATCATTAGTTCAACATGGAAAGAAACCTACATATTTCATGGAATAAAGGGATCGATGTTGGATGTTGCATGACATACCTGCTGCGACAGAAGGAATCGCGCGGCGGGCGCGCGCAGCAAGATGGGAAAGCTGCCGCGGCGTCGGATTGGACTGTGTGCGCGGCGCGGAGCCAGAAGCGGCACGGCGCGTGGGGGGAGGGCGCGCGGTCGCGGCGGCGTACCCCAGCCGCTAGATGCCGTTTGTCTGAAGGTGACCAAACAGTGAAACAGGGTTGGTCTTCTAATGAACTAGCTACGTCAGACGGTCTTTCAATATATCCCCGTCTGAAGTACTGGAAAGTTTCTCAGACGCTCAATTTTGAAACACCGTCTGCGTATTGCAAATATTTAAGACGGTATGTTACTAAACAGGGTTGGTCTTCTAAAGAACTAGCTACGTCAGACGGTCTTTCAATATAGCCCTGTCTGAAGTACTGGAAAGTTTCTCAGACGCTCTATTTTGACACACCGTCTGAGTATTGCAAATATTTAAGACAGTATGTTACTAATCCCCGTCGGTGATATATTAAGAGGAGCAGTTTCTTATCATAATTGGTTTCATGGTTCACAACATAACATATCACAATTTAAATGCAACATACAGAAGATACAGATACCACATAAATATATACAATAATTAGCTTCATGGGTCACAACATAACAGTTGATAGCACATAAATATATACAGCTGGTCCGCCAAACTACGGTAGAACCACCACTTGTCAGCAAGTCCATGGTGGTTAAGCTAACACTTGGTCCTTAGCAAAACAAAATGAAACTACATTCAGACTTCCCAAAGAAACACTGTGGGATCATCATTTTCCAGGGCTGCAGCAAACACTACAAGCTGGCCTACACAAAGCCGGTGTCCCTCGACAACCTCCCTCCATTGGCACGAAGCACGGCCATCAGTCATGATCTTGTAGCTGACATCGTGGCTACGTGACTCATGAAGCACTTTAAAGTAAATGATCCCTTCATCTGCTTGCAGATTCAGCTTCTCAGTGAGGCTCCTCCTCAGTTTCTGAAAGTAAAGAATAAGGTTCCTACAATTTAATAAAAGCACTAAAATGTCAAGTTATAATGATTCTGCCATATGATTACTTACCAGCACAAATGTGTCAACATCTGTGGCACTAAGCCTGTGCACAAGAGGCGTCATTGTGAACATCTTGGCGCATCTCAGCTTAGGCAGCAGCCTCGTCAACTCATCTTCTGTGATCTCTGACATTCTCCGAGTAAAGAAGGCGCCAGAGAAGATCTGATAAGTTTGTTCAGCTGCATATCATTATGGTTAGTTTGTTAAAGTTAAAACATGAAGAAAAAGGAGTTTGCATTGAAAATGACATAACAGAACCTAACCTTCGGTAAGGGCTGTAAACCTGTTGTCTCCATCACGGTCAAAAGGAAGACATCCAAATGATCCAAATCTTGCCATGAACGTCATTAAAACTGAGTCATCACCAGATTTGAGGGCATGATGATCAACAAATACAGACCACTCCCCCTTTAGAATAGTCCTCGAACCATGCTTAACAACTGATACATTGTAGCGAAGACTTTCTTCTGTGACCATCTCAAAGCTGTCCCCAACCACATTATTAAAGGCAACCCTTACATTGCAGGGGACAATCTGTGAAACAGGTAACATACCTCATCCTCTTGAACAATTAATTCAGATTAAATATGCATGATACAAAACTTAGAAATTTGGAAAAATTACTTACAGCACTGTCCCTAGTCCAGGCATCTGCTGAGATGACAAATCTGTCGACAAATCTGTCGAACTGAGCAACCTCTTCCCCATGACAAGATTTGTCTAGACAGATCGGGCAACCCTTCACGAATGACAACAACAGTTAATTTATTAGTAACTAGTGCAGTTAATTTATTACTAACTAGTTGGAGCACATGTCTCTAAATTTGGCAAAAAGTAACTGAGAGTGGGGCACTAACAAAAAAAGATATGGGGGACCATTTCCCTAGCCTAGTGGGTGCTACAAAATAGTACGTACGTACATGATGGCCTTGCTACGGATCTAAAAATACATCAAATTTCTATATCGAGGAGGCCCGGAATCGTAGGCCCCATTACTCGATATAGAACTACTTACACAATGCGACAAGACTAGGGGATCGGTTTAGGGGAACTAAGCTTAGAAGGGAAATTAATTGGGTACACATACCGCCATTGCTCCTGCCTGGGGTGCACACGCCCGGTGCGAGCGACTCAGAGGAGTGGCCACGGGCGGCGGCGCGGCGCCCTTGCAAGCGACGAAGAGGAAATGAGAAATTACTTGGATAAGCCTCTCGATCCAGTTTTATACCGCGTGGTGGAAAAACGATCGAGTACCCCGTCTCAGACGGTGTATTCGAAACCCCGTCTGAGAGAGCTGTCGGCGGAAGCGGGCCGGCCCACGTAACGGTTACAGCCCATTGCGCTCCCCGTTCGGTACAAATTTCCCCAACCCTAATCGCGCGCTGCCGCTCGTTCATTTGCCAAACCCTAGCCGCTCGCCGTGTCGTCCCACTGGAGACTCACCGCCGTCGCGTTTCTCGACACCGCGCGTTGTCCTCTTCGGCCTCTCGACTCGGCCCCTTTCCTCGTCGTCGTCATTGGGTCCCCGACGCCGTCCTCGTCGTCAGTGCCCTTGTGCTCCCCCTCGGCCTTCACGCGGACCCCGTCGCCGTCGTTCTACTCCGTGGGCGGCTTGCACCTACGGCGCGACCCCGACTCGTACGCCGTCCTCGTCGTCGTCCTTGTCCCCGACCGTCAGCTGGTCTGCCAAGGCATGCTATCTTCTTCCTGCTTCTTCTCCCTTATGGAAGCTGTGCGTTATGTTCTAGTCTTGCTACTATTGCTTATGTACTTATTCCATTGGTGCATAGTTCTATGCTGCTGTACTGTTGCTATGATGCTTCTGCTGTTGCTATGCTGCTTCTGCTGGTGCTGTTGCTATGTTGCTGTTAATTTGTATTGCTATGTTACTGGTGCCGTTGCTATGCTGCTTCTGCTGGTGCCATTCCTATGTTGCTTGTGCTGTTGCTATGCTGCTTTTGCTGGTTCTGTTGCTATGCTGCTTCTGCTGGTGCTGTTGCTATGCTGCTTTTATTGGTGCTGATGCTATGCTGCTTCTAATGTTAATTTATATAGTATCTTTCCATTCTTCTGGCATTTTCTCATTCACCATTCTTATTTGCTAGATGTCAAATGAGGATTCTGGTTCAGACCATCAAGGCAGTGATCACCGTTCAGGCGGCAGTGAGAAGAACACTGGCAGTTATGAGTATGATGGCAGTGCTGAGGATGATGCTGATGATGAAATTGTGATGAACACACCACCCAAGAGGCGTAACGGAAAAGACGAACACCCACAACGTGGCCGGAAGACAAGGTTGTGGTGGCAAGAATTAATGCTGCTGGGTTTCCTACAGATAAGGAGGCCAGGCAGAGACTCAGAACCCTGGGAGGCCTTATTGCTCGTGAGAAGGTGGACCTTCTAATTCCATCATTCAAGAGCCTCAGGGATGATGAAAAGGAAGACCTGTTTAATTCCTATGTACAGCCGTATTTGGAGTTCTCTGACGAAATGAAGCCATTGGCAATGAAGCAAGCCAATAAGATTATTGCCCATGCTTTGAGAACCCACAAGTCCTTCTTGATCAAACACTATGTGTTAACGGAGCTGGAGCCTTTCAGTGAGTTCAAATACATAGGAAAAGATGTTTGGGAAAGGTTCAAGATGCAGAAGACTTCTCCTGAGTTTTTAGAGCTGAGTGCGAAAATGAAAAATCTGCGCGCAAAGAACATCAACGACCACCACCTGGGCACAGCGGGCTATGCAGGGCAAGAAGAAAAATGGAAGACACAGGATGAGAAGCTGAGAAGTAAAGGTATTCCAAATCTATGGGACCGATATAAAGACCCCCGGCTCAGGAATTGGTTGCGAGCGAGGGTCAACATGTCCGAAAATGGTGAGATCACCTTCTTAAGTGATGAGACGAAACAAGTCGCAGAAACTGCCAACCAATTGCTCCAGGACACAGATGGTCAAGGGTCTTGTGCAGGTGTCAGGGAAAACGGCATCCTTACATTTGTCTTGCAGAACGACGAACACCCTGGGCGTGTGCGGGGGGTTGATAGCTACGTCGGGTGGAAGTATGGATTTTCGGAAGATGGTCACATGTACAGGAAGAGGAGGAAGAGGGCACCAGAAGTTGATGTGGAGAAGCTGAAAGCAGACCTGAAGGAAGAACTGAAACAAGAATTCTTCATGATCTCGAAGAGATGCTTGAGGCTCGTGGGCTTCAGATTGTGCCAAAATCTCCTACCCCAAGCCCTGCAACCGCTCGGAAGAGTAGTTGTGCCTCACAAAATGGTGGGGCTGCCCTTCATGCTGACACTGAAGTCAACATGGACCATGTGGCAAATGAACAGGCCACAGCTGCCGACGGTCCAGATACCATAGATTCCCTCAACGAGGCCACACCTTGTGCCCTAGTGAACTTTCATGGAGGTTATCAACGGGAGGTTGCAAGGGGACTTGTACATCCAGGCCAAACTGTTTGTCATACGGCATTAGTAGGCCCAGAGTATGCAGTTGTACAAGTGGACTTTGTACATGCTGGGCACGAGACAGATCCCCTTCCTATATGTCCCAACGATGAGATGAGAACATTAGGGGAAGCTCTGCTTAATAGGATCCAGTGGAGGAAGTCACACATCATTGTCCGACCGCCTCCTTTAGATGCTCATCCCGATGGATCTACAGGCCAGCTGCTGAACGTTGAGCCGGGCAAACAAAATAGCCCACCGCAGGCTGAGATTTCCAAGAGGGCCGGGCAGACCAACAAATCTGAGAGGGACAAGCCCAAGACCGGAGACAAAATGGTGGGCAAGAAAGGGCAGGTTGGGAACAAGCCGGAGAAGAAATTACCTGGCAAATCCTCCGGTGTAGCCAAAGTTGAGAGCAAAAAGAAGTCCCAGCTTGACAAGCATCCGGATGAGAAAGCATCTGCCAAGTCCTCCGGGGCAGAGAAAGTCCAGACGAAGAACGCTTCAACGCTGAACCAGGACACCAAGGGCCAGCTTGTTGACAAGCCGAAGGAGATCAAAGTTGATGTTGCATCAAATTGGACAAAGCCCAATCCGAAGTACAAGCCTGGCAAGCCATTCATGACTGAAAAAGAGCTTGCCACCACAGGTCCTTCGTGTATCGCGCTACACAAAGTTTATATGCAGGCCATTAGAGATGGCAAAGACATGATAGCATGCTTCTTTAGACAAAAGCACTTCAGGACAGAACAAGACTCCCATATTTATTTTGGTTTCAATGACCTGTTTGATCTCTATCACTTCACTGGCTTGGACATGCAACTTGTTCGAGCCTTGACGTTGTAAGTTCCTGCGTCTCTCAGCATTTCCCATTTCTGATAATGTGTTGCCATGCAATGTGGTCATGTGTCTAACATGTTTAAATTTTGTAGGCACATGGTACAAGAATGCTTCAAGAACAACTTGTCTGTTGCATTTCTGGATTGTGAATGCATTTCAGTCATCAACATTACTGCAAGGAGAGATTTTGTGGTGACCTACTTGCTAAAGGCATTTAACTACCTTCATAGGAGCAAAAAGTTTATAATGTTTCCCTTCAATAATCGTGGCCATTGGGTTTTGGTGTTGATAATCATAAAGTGGCATAAGGTGTTGTACTTCAACTCCTCCTTACAAGGACCAGAACGTGACTACTCAACGTTGCAACGAGTAATTGATGAGTAAGTTATATTTGACATTCCCTATATTTATTTTTTTAAATGAAAGCAGTTTGCTAACTGAAGGATGCTTCATGTAGATCATTTTCTATGCATGTTAAGAACTATACGGGGGTGTACACGAAAGGTTCAAACACCAAACTGATCCATGATTTCAAAATCCCGGTATGTCTCACACAATTCATCATGCAATCATTCTCAGGATTACATATAAATGTGCTTACATATATATTCTCTTGCAGTGCCACCAACAACCATCTGGGGAAATGTGTGGCTTCTATTGTCTTTATCACATGATCCTGATGACTAAGGAAGTTGAAAAACGAAAGCCTCAGGTCAGTAGTAATCTAAGTATCTTACTACCATTTATCTTTTGTTACTCTATTAGCTGTTGCTTGGACATTCTGTGATCTTCCATATTTCTGTAGGATATTAAAGTGCCAACGTGTAATATTCCTGAGGAAGAACTACACGCAATGTGTGAAAGGGCTGCATTCATAATGAACGAAATAATCAATGAGGCAGGCGAGTTCCATATTCCTATCAATTCAGTTTAGTAATGTTGCTACTGTCTTGTGATGGACAAGTTCTGTGAACGATGTAGATGGTAAATAATTGTTTCTCTGTGAACATGTATGTGTGTGAACATGTATGTGTAATTGAACTTGTGCTGTCAGATGTGATTTCGTCGGCTCCCAATTCCTGAAATTTGACCCTGTTTCAGGAGTCATGCAGTTAGCATCCGCATTTTTTTTTTTGTTACCTAGAGCAGCTAATCTCGGACGGGCTTATTGCAACCAAGCGCCGTCTGAAACAACAACACATCAGACGGCTTCCGATAAGTTAACTGAGACGGGCGAGTACACCGTCTGAGACGACGGTTAGGTCAGACGGGGAACCATTATTAGCTTCAGACGGGCAATTTTCGTCTGAGACGACATTTATTTCAGACGGAGAACAATAAGTATGTTCAGACGGGAGCAATCTTCGTCTGAGAACAGGTTTATTCAGACGGGGAACTATGGGTTTCTTCAGACGGTTATGTTCCCCGTCTGAAACATGGTTTAGTCTCAGACGGTGTGTTCTACCCGTCTGAGACAATATAGTGCAGACGGGGATTTCAACCGTCTGAGACCATGGTCATCTCAGACGCGGAGTCACAGACGTTTTTCTTCCCCGTCTGAGATGGTCTTTGAGCCCCGTCTGTGATATACGTTTCTGTAGTAGTGAGGATGGAGTCTGGAGTCGTGGCGATCTGAATCCTTGCACCATGTTTAGTTATTTAGTAGTTTCAATTCATTGCTTAGGTGTTAATAAACTGGATTAGGTATCCTCCAAGTACTTGTTGAGGTGCTACCGTGCTAGCGCTACCACAGAGTTGTGTTTAAATATCAGTTGGGAAGATGCAGACTTCCATAAGGAAACTGTTGTCATAACTTGTCAGTGCTTGTTGTAATCTTTGTGGTTCAGTGCTACTTTTTTAAAAAAAAAATAGCTGGTGACGATAGTAGTACTTATTAGGTATGCATGGCTACATGAGATACACTCCAGGCTTGTTTGATAGCTATGGTATCTTGCATATGAGCTATTCACTAAAAGAAATTACTTCTTTCCCGACAGTGTGTGCGAGTGGCCAATAGTAATCCTCTCTTAGCTATTTTTTTTCTAGATGGCCGACAGTCCCTTGGTGCAAATTCACATCATTCCCTAGAGTTTTTGCAAATTACCAACAATGTTATTGCCTACAAACTTATTTCCCACAGTTATGCTAAATAGTTAGCTAAGGCTACTCCCAATGGGGAGTTTCATTTCGTTGTTTCCAAAATTATGAAATGAAAATGAAACCCATCTCTCCAATGCATAATTTCATTTTTGTTGTTTCCTAAGCTTGCCATGCATTCAATTGTTGCTCAAATGAAATGAAATACCTACACTCAATGCAAGTTTCATGCCATTTCATATTTTGAAAACTGTGCATAGCATTGGAAACAGTGTATACCCAGTTTCATCTAGATGAAACTAGTTTCTTCTCTCTCTTCATTATTCTCTTGCCACATCACCAAAAACGCTGACATGGCATATCATTTATTAGAAATGAAACTCCCATTGGGTGTAGCCTAAGTAAACTAAACACTGTTGGCCACTAGCAATGTTACTGTCGGGAAATGTTTCTTCTCTTGTAGTGATTGTGAATTAATTGCCGGTGCTAATTCTAATCTAAGCATGAATCCAAGATGAGCCACTGCACGGATAGGGATGCATACTGTCATATTGAGCGGTCCAAAGTTCAGTGCCGTAACAGAACATAAGACGTGGTTTGAACTATAACCTAATGTGTCCCTTGTTACATTGCTCATGAGCATTGTGCTCTTGTACTCCTCGTCTTCTGCACCAACTAGGGATTCACATAGCCATTATTGTGAATATATAGGTGGACACTAGGATTTGAACTTTGATGGCCTAGTATGACATATTATGTTACAAGATTGTGAACAAGATCGATCTTGGATACATATGCGAGATGAAATTTAATATTACTCTATTTGTCATCTCTTCTAAAATTATAGAATGGCATTGGACAATTGCCCCCATCCAATTGGCAGCATCAAGTGGCTTGTTGATGGTGAACGACTCCACTGATAAAAGCACACGAAGGAGATAAGTAACCAACGAAACATTAGCAACAGGAGAGGATCGACGATGAGTGTTTATAACTCCTTTGGAGCTTTTGCGGCGAGAATTCGACGCGCAGCATGCAGAGAATTCTTTAAAGTTGCAACAAACCAGATATCAGGGTGTTACGAAAAACATGATACTATACTTCCTAAGCAAGGCTTGTCAGGATTCATCGACAATGCATCTATATCTATACTTACAAGAGTTTTGGTGCACCACCCAACACCACAAGAACATAGGAATAAAGAACGCGCAACATAATCCATGCAGAATAGTAAGCTTCAAAGAGTGCCAAAAGCACTGCCAATTGACGAGGAGTTTTCATGGAACCCATAGTTTTCGAGAAGGTGTTAAACAAGTCTGAGACAGTAGGCAGTAAAATGCACCGTTGCCATGGAGATGATGAGTTCTTAGGACACGTACGTAATTCAGGTTTAGCATCAAAATACCATCAATAGATTCGTACCAGCAGGCTTACTGCTAAATTGCCAAGATCCAAAATAAGTGCTGATGGTGAAGCCCTGCAGTTCTGCAGACACTGCCCTGACTTACTCTTCACGTTCCACCATTGCCCCTTCTCCTGATGACGCCCGGCGTTCCTCTTCAATCCGGGACGTGTCCAGGTCGTACTCGTAGGTGCGCGCCACGGCCTCCCACAGCGCCCTGGCGGTGGCGTGGCGGACGTAGACGGGGAGCAGGCGGTCGGAGAGCGCGGCAAGGATGTGGCCGCGGCACACCGCGTCGTCGCGCGCCCACTTCTTGGCCGCCGCCGCCGCTGCAGCCTTGGTCGGAGAGCCTTCGTCGCCGGCAGGAGCCGGCGTGTCGTCGGTGAGCACGTGGGCGACGTCGACGGTGTGGAGCTGGAGGAGCACCGACTCCTTCCACCGGAGGTACCCGTCAGCGACGTCCAGTGGCTTGAACTTGAAGGACAGAGACGCCATCGAGTCAAAGAACCTGCTGAGAACGAATCAACAACGGCATTAGTGGTCGTGGGGTTCGAGCTCGCAGGAACATGCTTTCTCGCTCCGTTTGGGCATTTGCGCGAGTACCTGGCGCGCAGAGGAACTCCAAAACAGGGATTCACGAAAAAATATCGGAGAACTTTTTCTACCAACAATCGGGGTTACAGAAGAAGAACAGGTTGTGAATCTGAGGAATCCTACCTTGGATATGTTACAAAATTAAACGAGGCATAAGATAAACTTGATCAAAAAACAAAGGAGCAGAGACGATCTACATAATTCAAACGAAAACCAGACTAGCAACAAACTGATTATCGGAAAAACCAGATCGACAAATGCGAACTAATTGCACATCACAAAGTGATTTTCGGACGGTAAACAGTAGCAGACTTACAGCGAATCCCGCTAGGAAGAAGAGGTTGAAACTGCGTAGTCGTCAATGAGGGAAGGGCAGCGAGCGGTCGTGATGATGCACTTCCTAGAAACCTGATCGCCGGCACCTGTGCAGGTCTTCAGAAGATCACCGGCGTTGGTTCGGAGATACCGCTCTCCCCGATCCGCTCACGGCGGATGAGGGATGGCAAGGCTCGACGGCGCCGGCGCAAAATGTGTGAGAAGAGCGATTGATTTCTGCGTTTTCTCTCTTGCCTCTAGGACGTCTCCTTATATAAACAAGAGGAGGGCAAGAAATTAAAAACGCGTTGATCTACCGTGAAGTCAGGAACCGCCTCCTGAAATCCTCAACGTTAATAGGAGCCTTAATTTGTGAGAAATATTTCTCCTTAATTGTGCGTGCCTTAATCACACCGATTCCCATTACTCATATTTAATATGGCAGTCAAGGTGCTGGTGAAAGTATCCCATTGATTGAGCATCAAAAATAAATTGTTGCAGTACAACTCTCACGACGCAAGTCGCAAGTCACCAGTCACGTGAAACACGCAATGCGTGCACGCGTGTGTGTGCTCTAAAGCAGACTGTGATCTATCATGCTTCACTCATGTTGGAGAGCATCCAACAACCCACCTTATATCTTAGGTTACATTCACTTAGATGAGCAAAATGGTACAAAAGAACTCACCCAGCCATCTCTTACACACTATCCATGGCTTTCCAATTGAATTTGGGCCTCTCTCCAAGTCATGCCGCATGGGCTGGCTATACATTCAGGCCTAAATTCCATCTGGATTGTTTGGGCCTTCTTGACTAGATATAGAGAAAGTACTGTTCGTGTGCTATTAGGCCCTTGGAGGCCCATATGAATAACATATTGAGTATATCTTTTCTTTTTTTCTTTTTTTTTTTGCGGGTAATATTGAGTCTGTCTGAAGAAAAGCATGCAACAGTTTGTTCTAGTTAAAGAAAAATTAATATTCAAGAAAGTGCAACGTATAGTCACGTATCCAGCGGCTTGATGGGGAGCGACGCTATTGATCAAAGCCGAGATGATAAGTAGCATGGCCATCTAAACGTTAGCAGCAGCCGAATTGGTGCATTCTCACTAGCACTTTGTTTGCACTGTGTCCAGCGAGATTGTGCCGAGAGAATATTAGAATTTAGATGGTGACGCTTTGGGTAAACATTTATACTTGGAAGCATGATCGTAAATCATAAACTCCGACGGTCGAGATAGCTTGTAGCATATCTGTCAGTTACAAACAGGAAACAAGAAACCGGCTGCTACAATAGTAAGCTGGTATAGAATAGTCGGCAACTGAATGTCTCCCATGGTAAGCCATATAGTCAGTTTCCAGTTTCTGTTAAATATGTTATTACTACTAGCATATCTAGTTAGTCATGGATTCACGGTAGTACTTCTACATTTCGGCAGAGTCGTGATTAGCTTTCAAAAGTTCAGCACACAGCGAGTCAGTTGTAATGTTGTACTCGTCTTCTCAACAAAATACGAGTCCTTGAGAAGAGAAATGTTGTTGAACCAAGAGATGGCAAGAGCTACCGCATTCAATTCAGTTTACCTCGGCTACGATGATGGTGATGCTGATGTTCTGTATTGGACTTGTTGGATACCTCAGCAATTCTCATGAAGGACTTGGCCATCCAAAGTTGGAAGGGCATGAACCGAATATATCATTCACATACTGGTCAGGATCAGAGCAACAGGAAATAACTCCAGTTATCTACACATCTGCATATTAATTACCTGGAAAATCAATCAATCTTTCACATCAGCAAGCTGCAAAAGTACAAGAAGTTGATGGCTGAAACATAGAACAAAAGTTTCCATGCTAATCTATAGATTCAGTATCCAACAGTTCTCAAACATGATGCCTCAGCACTCACTTTTCTTTCCGTGAGTCTAAGCAGTCACTACTCGTGTCTACTCACTAGCATGATGCAAACAAAACAAACCGTGCAAAGTAAGTTGCATGAAGGAGAACATTGCTAATCAAACCAAGATCACCATAAGGCTTGACAATGACGATGAACTGCATTCGTCCCCTTGCGTTCCTGTTCTTGAGAGCCAACGGGTCAGGTCCACTGCAGCAGGAATTAATTAAGTTCAGATATGATTAAATATACTACACGAGCCTACTAATACACCATAGTGCAAGTCTGATGGCGGCGCCAGCTTCCGAGAATGGCTGGCAATTACATGCAACTTCTTTTCAACTACCCAGAAAAGTACCATTCTTCCACAGTAGCAAGATGCAAGAGTACAAGAACCTGATGATTGACCATAGGAGGTAGTTTCCATGCTAATCTATAGACAAACCGAGCAATGTTACATGACGGTGACCATTACTGATCATACCTAACTCAGTACACGACTTGACGATGACGACGACGACGCCGCCGCCCCATTCCAACCTTCACCCCCCTGAGCTCCTGTTCTTCCCGAGCCGCCCCACCCTGGTACTGGACTGGCCCATGGATGCGAATCTCCTCCGTGGTCCGAGCGATTTCCCACACTCTGTCCATGCTCATGCCACCATTTGCTGCCGAGCATACCCTGACTGCGTTGGCAACGTCCTCTGGTAGTTTCCTGCACATCGAACGAGCCATTTCGGCATCGGAGAGCGGGGGGTCACTGGTGGCAGCCAGAGCCTCCGCGTGCGCGAGTTGCTCCAGGAGGGGGGAGCCTTTCTTGAATTGGAACACGAGGAACCTCTGGTACATCGGCTCGTAGAAGGCGGGGTTCAAGGCAACATCGTAGGTGCGGGCCACGGCCTCCCACAGCGCCCTGCCGGTGGCGTGGCGAACGTAGTCCGGGAGGATCCGGTCCGAGAGCGAGGCGAGGATGTGGCCGCGGCACACCGCGTCGTCGCGCACCCACTTCTTGGCCGCCGCCGCCGCCGCCTTAGCCGGAGCGCCGTCGTCGCCGGCCGGAGCCGGCGGGTCGTCGGTGAGGACGTGGGCGACGTCGACGGTGTGCAGGAGCAGGAGCACCGACTCCTTCCACCGGAGGTAGCCGTCCTCGCCGTCCAGCGGCTTGATCGGGAGCGACGCCATCGGGCAAAGCACCTGAAGGCAAACACCAAGTCACATCTGTTGCGGGTTTCCCACGAACACTTGGCGTGCAGTGATGTTGGAGGATCGACGAACAGAAGAACAATGCGTAGGAAAAAGATTTCGACAGGGATTTGTAGAGGAAAAGAGAGGTGCGGAATCGGTGATATGGTTTACCTTGCGACTTCTCCGATCGATGGAGACGTTCTTGGATCAAAGATCACTGCTGCTTTTTGCTGCGCTGCGTTTCTTGGTAGCAGTAGTAGCAGGAGAGGAGATGGGAAACCAGAGTGGAGAGTGCCTGCCGATTTCCAACGGTTGGATTTCTAACGGTTCGATGTGCCTTTTGAATAAGTCGGGCCAGAAAATTGGGCTCGCTTTTAGTTGGCTTTGGGCTTCTGCGTCAAATTGGCCGGCCTTTCAGTTAGAATTGAGAAATGGGCCTTAAACCGAAATATGTAACCGAATTACCGAAAAGTGCATCTAATATTTTTGCTGCTCGGCACAGGATGCACAAATTTCCTCCATCGCCGTCGGTGTCTTTTCAGGGTTGCGTAGGCGTGCTAGAAATATATGACCATGAAAATACACCCAGCATGCCACAGAATTGGAAAAAAACAAAGAAACTTTTTTTTGAGCTTTGAGGAAATCATAATAAATTTGCAAATTCATGTCTAGATTTTTTTTTCTTGCTCGGTACGAACTAACTACTAATGCATACGCAAAATATTGATCGGATGGCAAACAAAAGAGCAGGTTCAAAATGATAATATGAATAAGTTCTTTCACAAAATAAATATGGATAAGTTCTTTGCGCCAATAATTAATACTAGCAGTTTCCATGACTTCAGCAAGTTTTTGTCCTGACTACAAGTCAACTCATATAATTATTGGAATTGTCATGTCTCGTCTCGAGAGACTTGTAAGCAGCTTTCTTAACGCCACATGTCGCTGTGAGGTTCGCTTTATGCGTATCAACGTCTCTTACTAACATCATGACAGCAATGAACAACTCTCGGAAAGCATAGCAGTTGATCGGATTTGCATAATTTGTTTCGGCGACTTCTTCTACTAAAGACCTGCAGTGTTTGAAAATCAGGATTCTTTTAGATGAAGAAAAATTATATTTCATCAAGCAAAGAAAATCAGGATTGTCGATTAAAAAAACACACAAAAAACTAGTCTAGAAAACCAAACCATAACGGTGAAAAAGGCTTTCAGTATGGTTCATGCAACGTCAAGACGAGACACACCCTAGAAAACACTATATGGACTTTCATAAAAAAGGAAACAAAAACCAAATTCGAGTGGAAGATAACTCAAATGTGGGTGGTATAGTTATACAACCGCCCCTAACCAAGTGAGCCAGTGATGAACCTTCAATGTCGAAGGCAATAAAGATATTGGCTTTCTTCTACGGACCTTTATCATTTGAAGTGTCAAAGTCCCAAGGAGCATCTTGGGCTATCAAAATATCAAATTAGGGAAAAGAAGGAACGTGTATATACCCGCAAAAAAAAAAAAAAGAAGGAACGTGTATAGTGAGTTCGCAGTAGTCCATCTCGTGTGGCTGAGCATTTTTTACCTTCCGTAAGTGCGGAGTGAATTACAGACAGAATTACGTCTCCTTTATAATAAGTGAAATCCACAGAAAACAAGATGTACTGAGCCATCCGCCGATCTAGTTCATTCTCGTCTGCAACATTAAATTATGCCGTCTTAACAGTGATCGGTTGCCTTGAGCAGTTGGAGACTTGGAGTAGTACGTGATGCAACATGCAACGTATCAGCTTGCCAACATGATAATATTGAAATTTTCGGCTTGCACAAAAGAATAGGGCACTTATCAAGGAATGTCGTGGCTGCTTAAACAAACTTGTGCGCAGTGCAGATTGCAGAAGCGGCAGGCAGGATGCACCTAGTCAAAGGGTCGGTGGTGGCTGGCGGGGCACCGCCATTTGGCCATTACTCGTGGGTGTTGTTGGCCCAGCATGCGGCAGCTAGCAAGTAGTACTGTACTCCACGCGAACGATCATCAACATTGTAAAGTTCGAAACGTACTGTTGTGAGTCGTCCCATCCCCACACTCTTCTCCTTGCCAGCCAGGAATAGATTTCCTCTTTCCTGATCCATGATGCACCAGCCAAAGAGCGATTTCCTCTTTTCCGATTCATGTGCCAGTGTGGCAGCAAAGGATCTTTGCTGGCCAGAAGAGAAAAAAGTTTCAGGCTTTCCTGGATCATGATGATGAATTTCGCACCCTTTTTCCACCACGCAAAACTAAAAGCAACCTTTCCGCGCTCGCTATCATCATTGGCTCCTTCCTCGCCGTGCACGAACTGCTCCAGCCAGCCATGCGTCGATCCTGATCATCATTACCGCCCGGGTCCGGTAGTGCCATGGTATGGTCTCATCTGTGAGTCTGAACCGTCGATGCAGCAGGCAGGGCACAGCTGCAGAGCACGGCGGTCCGGCAGGCTCGCAGCTGAGCTCATACTAGTAACTTTTTCTTTCTTTCCGTGTGTAACCACAGATTGGGAATCACATGACATGATGCTGTAGTGGATTTGTTAGCAGCATCAGCGTCGCCTTCCCTGGTCCGGATCCGGATCGAGACCTGTCAAGGAGCAGTGTCCCTGACAATGGCGGTGTTGGAGCTCTGTACCCGTGGACCGCATCCTCACAATGCGAACAAAAAAAACTTTCACCGCGCGCCGCAACGTGAAACCGCCGCACTAGCTGCAAGTTGGCAACACGACGACAGACATGCGGGCCCGCATGGATTTGTTACAGGGCGAGGAGGAGGGCATCGATCGATCGCGTAACAAACGCCAAAGGATGATGAATGGGGCGCTCTCTCCGGCGACCCGAGACCGGAGACCGGACGGCCGACCAAATTGCACCGGCGAGGGGTGGTCGTCACATGCCGCTCACTACTCGTCGGCGGCGACCAGAGCACAGAGTTTGGTAACGGTGAATTTTTCGGCTGTTCTGTAGAGTGAGATTGGGACAAGAAATCGCTGGTCGTCGCCTTGACCAAACAAGGTTTGTCAAGCACGTTGTACTGCTACTAATGTGGAGTTTGACTTGTGTTGGGACAAGCACCAAGCAACACAAACAGTGCGTTAATAGTAAGATGAGTATTTTTCTTGTTGCAAAGACGGTTCACTGTTCCATCACCGTGCCAAGCCAAACTACAGGGAGCGGCGCTCGCCATGGCTCCTCTCGCAGTTTCCCCACCCGACCCAATGTACACCGATCTCCATCTACTAGATCTTCCTACTACTAGAAGCTCCAAGCCTCTTGTTCTGTACTGCTAAGACTACTTGCTCGCCGGGAACTCGGAGATGCTCTGCAGCGACGGCTGCCAGTGCCGCCCCCTGCCGATCCCGCCGCCGCCGCTGCTCCGGTGCCGGTGGTCTTTCTCCGGCCTCTTCCGCTCCTGCTGCCCCAAGAACAAGAACAGGGGAATCAGCGATCGGTGCTGCGGAATCGCGCTATTTGGAATCATGGAATGAATCGGAGCAGAGGACAGACAGGGGATGCGCGCGTGCGCTCGCTCACCTGGTCGGTGCGCCGCGCCTGCTCCTGGCTGCCCGCGCCGGCGGCGGCGGGCCGCCGCGGCGTGTCGTCGGCCGTCTCCTCCTCGCACCGCCGCATCTTGTCCTGCCTCCGCGCCTGGATCGCCTTCGCCACCTCTGCGCAATCGAGCAAGGGCAAACGGGTTAGCCTCCTCCATTGATTACAGGAGCAGAGGAGGCCAGAGAAACAGAGCAACCAATCCACGAATGGGATCAGACAGACGCACCTTGGGAGGTGATGAGGCGGTACACCTGGCCGAGGAGCAGCGCGTCCTTGGGCTTGAGCAGCTTCACCTTGGTGATCCTGGCCGCGGCGGCGCCGCCGGTTCCGCCCCCGCCGGCCACCGCGGCGACGGCCGGGTCCGGCTTGGCCGCGGGGCCGGAGACGCGGAGGACGACGAGCGCCACGTAGTGCCCGGGGTTGCTGCGCATCACGTCGGCCGCGGTGGCCTGCCCGTACAGCCGCTCCACCTTGCCGCCCGGGTGCTGGATCACCACGGCCGCCGCCTCCGCCGCCTGGCAGTTGCCCATCGCCGATCCGCCGGCAATCGTCGGCTCGCTCGCTCTGAGGCAATAGGCTGGCTGCGTTCGAGTTCTTGTGAGCTGTGAGATGGCGCAGGGCCGCAGGCGCCGCTCGCGCTGCTTTCTTTCTTCGGGGGATTTGGGGCTCCGGGGAGGACGGGCCGGGGGCGAGTGCTTTATATGGGCGGAGACGGAGACGGCGACGGCGACAGAGGAGGAGAAGTGGAAGGCAGTGATTCGCAGGCTGGTAATTAATCGCCGTTTTTTTAATCCGCTTTTGGACGCGAGTGAGTGCTGTACGTACGTCGCGGTGAGGTCATTAAAAGGGAAGGAGTCAACGTGTTAGGACACTGTGTACTCCAATGGAATGTGAAAAAGAAAAGAAAGTGTAAAAACAGAGGGGGCAGTCTACTGGTAGACAGAGACTTTCCGTTTTGTCCGTTTATCCGGGCTTGACATGGACGCACCAAATGTCGTGAACTCGAGAGCGCTGAAATCGTCCGCAGCAGCCGCCCAACCATCCGATGGAATTTTCTTTTCTAGCCACCATTACGCACTGCCGGTGTTTTTTAGCGTTTTTTCAGCGTTAAGTAAACTTGTGGTATTGGCAACATATTTAGAAATATTACATGGTTGAGCATTTCAAAAGAATATCTACATAATATGTTGAATCGGTATTAAAAAAATCTTAGAGGATTTTGGTTAAACGATTGCAAGTTGACAGGATGTTCAAGTCATTGCTTTGCTTTGCATTGGTTGACTTCCCACGAGGTACACAGAACGGAAATACTAGAACACATAAGAAAGGAACGGAAAGCTTTTGCACATTTCTGCAAAAGCTGAAAATTCATATGCAAAGTCCACTATATACTTTTAATTACTCTATATCCTTCACGTGTGCCAATTGAAGATCCCACATCTGCTTTTTTCTTGACCAAATTTTCATGATCAAGTGAAATCAACCTACGACAAAAATTTACATTAACGTTTTCCCCGAATAATTACTTTTATTTATACAAGAAATAAAGAACAATGTATTCTACTAGTACTTTAGTAGGCTTTTAGCATAAAAATGAACTGCAGCAGGTGGGTGGCTACTGGCTAGGCACGGGGACGTGCCCACAGCACGATCTCGTTGCAGCGAAGCAGGGACGTGCCTGAGCCTGGCCACCGTGCTGACGTTGCCAGCAGCATATCCGCGAACCCCACTGGCACGTGTCGACATATGGGGAATGGGCTTCCATGCTCCAATACGTACAGGCTATACTGCTATACTACCTGGTACCAACCGTACAGACGCACATGAGCAGCAGGGTAAATTGTGTAGTGCATGTTTTTTTTCGTCACCATGCTATACCTGGTACTCGTATCACCGAAGTCATTCAGGACGTACTCATGTTCCAGATACGATCACGATCCACCGGAACAAACTCGAGAGTTCACCTGTGGGCGGACGGACGGATAGTTATGACGGGTCGATCTGAGCCGTCCAATCGGTGCATGCGTAACCAGAGGTCTAGAAATGGCTGACATCACTTGCACCTCGAGATTCACGAGCGATCATGTGTCAGATCATAATGTCACCAACATGGCGCTAATATAAGCATGCGATCAGTGATGATGAAAAGGCCGCAACACATGACGACCTAAAAGAGAAATTTTGCGGCGTACTAGTAGTGCAAATCATGATACTAATATTATCATCGCCCATGATCTATGGGAGGTTCTTTTTCGGTTTGACTGAATTTAGGTACGTAGTACGAATCTTTAAGTAATTTGAACGGCACGAAGATGATTAGCCATAATTGTTACAGAAAAAAAGAGGTTAGTGTACTTGAAGTGCGTCTTGCTTTCTTGGTTCTTGCTTCTTATTGTATGGGCGCAACAGTGGTTCGTGCCTTGGTTCAAGGGCACCCAAATTCCATTGCCGTTTTTAAGTACCGTTGGGCGTTCAACAAAATGTACTTTTGTACTGGCAGATTTCTTTTTCAACTCGTAGCCATTGGGCCATCAGTTGGGTTTTACTAACCACGATACTATACTTAACACAGGACAGAGTGCTGTTTGATCGCCTTGGAATGGCTGATATCCAATCTCGTATCATTACTTTTTTTTGCGAAAAAGGAATTCCATTGATATTAAACCATATTACATTCCTGGATTATAAGCACACCCGAAACAATTCTAACTCCACTGATAGGAGACAAGAAACCTTAAAAGAACCTTGGAATGGCTGATATCCAATCTCGTATCATTACTTTTGACCAGCGTGGAATTCTCTGCCTCCACATGCTAACGTTCCGGCCGTGTGCCGTAGTACTAAATACTAGCTGCGGATTACTTGTATTACTTTGACAAATATGGCAATAACACAACGCCGCCTTTACATACCTCAAAGAGAGCATATATTCTACTACCATCCACACTGTTTGTCAGTCGTTTACAATTTTTTTCTAATTAAGGCCACATTAGCTCTTGTGAAGCATGTGAATCAATTGTCTCGGATGGCACCATATATGTAGTACTTTCCAAAGCGCTTGTGGAACAAAGTTGGAGTATTCGACAACGAGAAATTCTCAAGAGAACAAAAGAAAGAACACAGACATGCATGCATGGATATTACCGCGAAGGACCCAAAGATACTTCCAATCGAAACTTTGGGCCGATCTTCTCGTCTGCTGCTCGATCTGTTACGAATCAATACCTCTAAACAGGAATTAAACAAACGTTATATGTATTCTCTTCCGAAGATATTATAAAAACTAAATAAAGTTTACGGTTTGCATGCATCGCGTGCATCGAACAAAACCAATTTGATTAGTGTATCTCTGTCGCTTGGCTCGATCCCAGTTAAGCTGAGGCAGGCCGCAACGTGGAAGTCAAAATTCGTCGGTGCGCCGCACGGTTCTCCACGCAACAAAAACCAAATCAAATCAAAGCCGTTTCTCACGAGGCCGCCATAGGCATGTGCCCGCGCCTTGCTCGTTTTGGACACAGCCGTTCCACACTGATACTGTACTTTACTTTGTTCGAGATGGCACTGATAAGATACGCTGCACCTTAAACAGGGTGCCATGCGTACATTAACCTCTGCGATCACTGTTTTTAATCTAGTTTATTTACTGGCATGACCAACGAGCTTGATGCGCAGAGAGGAAAGTGCTGCAGGAATATTTGCATTTTGTTTATTGTTATATTCTAGATTGTGCTTTTACGTGAGAGGCTGGTCGGCCTTCCACGGCGGTTCCTTAATATTCGTATCCAAATCTAAAGTGGATACGGTATTACTGTCCTCGATTCAAAATTGTTAGTCATCCTGGTCCCTCTCAGCTCTTTAAATATACATAGGGATGGTGACGGAAATTCCCGATTTATCGACAATCGTTTCCGGAAAAACAAGAAATAGGAAAAACGGTTATGGGAAATATGAAAACGAAAATGAAAATGGAAAATATATACGGAAACGAAAATGAAAATGATAGAGGGATTTTTCGATCGAATGGACGGAATATTGTATTACCTCGAAATTTTCCGTTGGAAATTTCGTATACATCAGTTACCATTAGATATTTCTTTTACCCAACTAGCCAAAGCGGCAAGCCCAACTATCTCATGTGGAAATAATGGATTGCGTGGAAATAATCACTGTGATTTTGGCATGATAGTGATTACCGTGATTTATATCCAACTATACCCAGCGGCCTCTATTGTGCCACGCCGCAAGAACATGGTTAGGCCAATATTCACATATTAGTTTTCAATTTATTTAATCTCGTATTGAGTGGTTGCATGAACACATATCTTTATACAAAATGAATTGCATGTTTATGTCAATATGAGTAGTTTATCATATATATTAGAACTTAGTATTTTCGATCACAATTATCGGCTCCCGACCGATATCTACATATTTTCGTTCCGATAGTTTCGCTTTCGATATCCCGACATTTCCGGTATCATTTTCATTTCCGAGGTTATCGATTTCGATTTCGTTTTCAACTAAATAATATGGTTAGGAAATGATAATGATATTTTTCGATCGTTTCCGACCGTTTTCATCCCTAAATATACAAGGCCTTGTTAGAAACAGCTCCCTAGTCCGTATTGGTAAATAAACATGGCTGGTATAAAGTTAGAACATATTGCACCTACGGGAACAAATCGATAGCTAGAGTGGATGTGTCATTTCACCGGCAAAAAAGAATGCAGAAGTTTCTTTTGTATAAAAGGAACTTAGTATAGGAGAGACAGTGAGGTTGCAATTAATTTTTTTAAAAAAATATTGTACATATTTGTTTGCAAAATTTTGAACTATATAGGTCCTCTATATCTTGCTAAATACCAGAAATTCCAATTCTTACCAATGACAGATTGTGTTAACACTACAAGAATCTTACTTTTCCCCTAAAGTGTTCATTTAATTCCCTACCGGTTCTTTTTTTTTTTTGAGAGCCAACAGTGTTCTTACACAAAATGGTATCATTCCCCACAGTTTTAATACTTTACCTACAGAAACATCCCCCACAAACTACTTAGCCACAGTTATTTTTATGCTTAACTAAATATGCTACAACTCTTGTAGTGTAAGGCACTATCGGCCACTTGATAAAAACTGAAGGGAAATGTTACAACTCTTGTAGTGTAAGGCATCTGAGATTCGTGTTTTTTTTCTTAGATTTGAGGTTGTGATCCTTAGATTGCAATATTAATTTGGACAAACTAGCAAAGTATAACACATGCATAGAAAATAAAGAAAATTACACTTATGAAACTAGTAGGTGCATTGTGGTTAGAAGTGAGTGGTCCTCTGTAGCGTGGCTCAACACAACTTGGGTGCCGTTGCCGCGATGACACACTCTTTTTCTATTCCTTCTCTTGCCTTGCTCGTGCATATTTGTCATACTTGAAAGGGATGCAAGATGGAACAGAACCAAAGGATTTTGCGTATTGGCCATAAATTCCTTTGGCCTATCAATGTCCACTCCTCGTGACTATGTCCTCGGCACAAAATCTTTGCAGTTGACAGGCCCAGTGGGAAGATTCTATCTGATTAGGAGTCGTCCCGGATAGATAGATAGACATCACAGAGTTTAATGCGATCGAAGCCATAAATTATTGTCTCAAGACGATAACGAGCTTGATAAAGCGACATCCCCATAGAACAGCGAACCTTATTAACTAGTATAGCAGATAACAACCCGAGTCTGGAAGATAAGAAGAAGAATAATCGAAACTTATCACAAGTTATTAGTGAAAGTGAACCCCAGATAATGCGCAGGATCATTGAACCGGTCCGCATGCTTGGGGACGAACGCACAAACAGCCGCACGCAGGGCCGGTCCTGAGATTATGATGGCCCGGGGCGAACCGAAAAGTCGGGGCCCCTCTATACACAAAAGAAAATATTTATTTATATATCTATCTGTTTACAAGTAAGCCAAATGGTATATTAAAAATTATTCATATCAAATGATTTGTGTATATTAGTATAAAATTTCCTTCAAAAATATTTAGAAGGAAGGTAACTGATAAAAAAATTATTAGATTTTTTTTAGAGAGGAGTTGGGCTTATTAGATTTTATTTTTTGGAGAGGAATTGGGCTTATTAGATGATCGTGATGCACTTACCTTTGCGCTAGCGCTGCAGGGTGCTGCTTACAGCCTCGGTTGGGTGAAGATGGGCCACACAGTCCTGTACCTCTATACGTACACATGCCAGGGAGGGGCCCTTTGGATTCGGGGGCCCAGGGCGGCCGCCCCGCTGGCCCCCCCTCAGGGCCGGGCCTGGCCGCACGGATGTGTGTGTGCTTTTTTTTTTAGAAATGGGAATATATTTTAATATTCCAGCCTCTGCATCGACCAATGCATGCAGCTTTTCACATAGTTCATTATTACAGCACCACAAGCCCACGAAGGCTCATGCACAAACCAAAATAAGAGTAAACACACCATTGTTCCAAACATACTAGAAAGCGAGTCTATTACTAAAACGCCATCCATTGTTGGCGAAAACCTCCATGACAGCTGTTTCAAGCACACGGCATCCCCATATTATTTAGGGCCGGTCCTCCTCCTTTTGCAAGAGTGTTAAGAAACGAATCCAGTACGTTCCTCTAAAGATAACCTGCATAGAAGTAACAGCTTGCATGTTGTTAAAAATCATATCATTTTTACTCAGCCAAATACAGGCATTATTATCCGAGCAGAGACGACAGCTCTGCCCTGGCGACGACACAAGCTAGCTAGCAGGCGAGATCATTCACCATTCATGCAAACACACGAACTGCAGCTGGCCTGCATCTGCAGGCCGTACACCAGACGGCGTCCGTCCACATCACACACGCACTGACACATCCAACCCAAACCATCACTAAGGCAGCGTTCGGTGACCCCTCTAAAGTTTTTAGAGGGGTCACATCAAAATGCCGGCACGATTTATGTGTACTAAACAAAGTCAAATTACAAAACTAAGTCCAGGACCCCCCATCTATTTCGCGAGACGAACGTAATGAGGGTAATTAAGCGGCGATTAGACGATGGTTACTGTAGCATTACTGTGTTAAAACATTGATTAATTAAGCTCGTTAGATTCGTCTCAAAAATAACGCCCGTCTGAAGAAAGGTTTTGTAATTAAATTTTATTTAGTACCCCTAAATAATAAAATTCTTTTTACTTTAAAGGGGTATAAACTTTAAAGGGTGTTTTAGATGGATATCCGAACGGGGCCTAAACTAATCCGCCGTGTTCACCGGCGGCGGCGCAGCCGGCCGCCGTGCCGAGAATAACCCGCGCAGCCGCCGCGCGAGCTAATTAATCCGCCAATTAAAAAAGCTCGCCGCCATGTTCCTGAGACCCGATCGTGCATGTGTGGATGCAAGACCAACAGAACAGTCCAGCAGGTTGACGCAGGAATCTTCCCGTGTTTGGGTGGCCTGAACTGGGGAACAGAGTTGTCGCGATTGGAGGACATGGATCCCGGCCTGCCCTCCCCGGAGGGAGGCAGCCGAGGGACAAGATGGCATGCCTGTGGGTTGAGTTGAGCCTCATCAAGGCAGAGAGCCCGGGATCTGGCGAGCATGCATGAGAGCAGAAGTGTTGCGACCAAGCAAGCAAGGATCTTATCAGACACTTAAATAATAGATTCATTATTGTGAGAGCTGAAGTGTGCCTATTTTGTAGCGAAAAAAAGAAAAGAAAAGAAAGGTTGCTGCCTACTGAGATGGATATGATACGCCATTTTATATTATCGAGACTAGGGTGGGGGCCAAGCAGCAAGCTTACCTACTCTTTGCTTCTCTTTTGTCACTAGGATGCATGCAGGGCAAGTGTGTGCATGTGTGAGTCATTGCTTACTCATGTGCTGCCTGATCGAGAGGGGGATGCTTCAAAGGAACCCAGCTGACTCAAGGATTGAAAAACCGGAAAAAACCGAAAAATCGCTACCGGAAAAACCGGCCCGGTAAACCGGACAAACCGGGCGGTTTACCGGTTCCCTCCGAAACACAGTGCAAATTTTTCCGAAAAACCGGTCGGTTTTACTAACCGGACCGGACCGGTAACCCCGGTTACCGCCCGGTTTTCGCGGTTTTCGAACGGTTTTCAGAACCTTGAGCTGACTGGAATATTGCAAAAGGGAGGGAGGGACTCCCGACTCCTGTCAGGATACGCACCTGCTACTGTTCCCCTGTCGTTGCGGCCTCCACGTGTTACGGAGCTGCCCAGAAGGTCACCGGCCAATATATCAAATCAAATCATAAATCTAATCTCTGCACCCGGACATTGTTGTTCAGAACTGAGATTGTTCAGGCATGTCCAAGTGCTAATATACTAAGGCACGTTTTCAGAAGAGAAAAATATACGAAAGAAAAGAAGCCGTGGCAAGTGCTTATGTGGCGAAGTAGTAAAGTTTAGTGGAACTTATTACCGAATATTGTCGTGTACCAGCCATCGATCCGAACGACACGAGCACTTTGTCTCCTAACAACTGTGCATTCTTCGAACCATTATTTTTGAGATATATACCAGTGCGCCGTGGAAAAAGGTTGTAGGTTGCTTATGAGCGGACGGTGGATCAACTGCTCCATGAGTTTTTCCAGACACACAAGTCACAACCGCATCAGCACGCGTGGCCGTTTCACACACAAGTCGCTGCATGGGCCGAGCCTGAACCCGAGAGAGGGCGACGGAAGCCCTGGCAACAAATGAGATTTAGGCCCATTAAATTGGGCATGTAGGCCTCTATGTACTGCTAGAGAAGCACGCACGAGTGGGCCTCTCTGAAGAGTTGACCGGCCCAATTGCGGATCTCGATACACCATCGTTCCGCCGCCCCCGTGGACCCCGCCGCGGACTGAACCGCCGCCCGCAAGAGCTCCGACGCGTCTGCTACGCCGCCGGATTGCCTCGAGTGATGCAATACTTGGTTTGTTTCTTGCCCCTTTTTTTCTTATTACTATTGTGTTTCCTCAGGGGAGATCGATCAGGGACGGGGCAACGAATCTTCTGCGTACCACTAGTTCTGTTTGACTCATGGATAATGGTTGATTCTGACGGTGCGTCTTGTTTATCTGAACCCGTGTGTTATTTTGTTCCCTGTTCCGTTCCCCCTTCATTTTTCGTTTTGTTCTGACGCTGCCTCTGTTTGATTTTGGATGGCGCCCAAGATGCTCTGTTTTGGCATCGAGAATATATCCTGGATTCAAGCCATCAGCCATAATCCAATCAAATGCAGTACTCCAACTGGCATTCATCAACGCCAAACAGTTGGCTTGCCCATGGAGCGATGGATTAGCCAGCGTCCTGGTTGTGCAACACAGGTAAGTTTTTTCCTTGCTTCATCCTGTATGATGTATCCGCTAATTTCTTTTGGTCTATATGCATAAACAGAATCAATCTAGCGAAAACATAAAAGAACGCGTAATACGTCACGTAGTGCTTTACTGTACGTCCTTGGCTAATTTTACATGGATCAGGTGCTGTTCAAAGAATTTCGTATATATCCTTTATTGAATCATTTTTTTTAAAAAAAAATGTAGTCTCGTACAAGAGATATTAGAGGCACGTATTCTTTGATCTTATAAGCAAGGTAGTATGTGTGACATTTATCAGCTGAATTAAGTTTATTTGTGAGGGCTACAAGATATTCATTTGTGCCTCTTTTAGGACCTCAAAAAAACCGGTACCAAGACTGCCAACATCACAAAGCCAATAGACCGAGAATGGTATTCTACCTCTGTCCTTCCAAACTGTTGAAATAGTTTTGGAAAAATGCTGAACCTATTTAAATATGTTGAACTATGTTCCATTGTCCGAGTTGGCCAAGTACATCTTGCAGATTTGGTGAACCCACAGGCTGATTTACACGTGTTTTTTTAGGTTGCCCTATGTATTGCCAAGTATACTATAATACACGTATTTCATCTTAGAAAACGATCTTATTGTTCCTTCTCTATATATGAATTTTCAACCTTAAATTTAAATTTATTTACAGTTTATTATGTAGGATGCATTCTCAAATGATTCGATGTTCAACACAAAGAACCATGTTTATATACATCTAATGGGCCACAGAATGGACCAGGAGCGCTCATGCCCGCATGACGAGGCTCCAACGCGGTGCTTAACTTTTCGATGATTCAGATGACACAACTGAGCCCCTTCGAGGCAGCACAAAACGATACTGTTAATATTCTGCTGATGAACATTGAGTACTGATTATAACAGAACAGTACCAACATTAAGCCCTCTTCTCCACAATCATGAACGGCATGACTCTACATCTCAGGGAACAAAATGCGAAAATGAAACGAACTGGTCGCCAGTCAATGATCTACTCCTTGCCGTTCTGAACATTTTGGAACCACAATCTGCAACCAGACATGTCAAAACTCCCCCATGCAACGAGCCCAGTTCATCCCTGACTGTACAGATTTCCTCCAAAAAAGAAAATAAAAGCCTGCCATCTTCAAGTTTGGTTACGCCAAACAATGTACGGCTTTCGCGCAGCCTGAATCACACGGACGGGAAGAACTTGTTGAGGTTGAACGGGAGGGAGTAGAACTCCTCGCTCCTGCTGTCCGTCTTGAAGCTCCGGAACTTGTCCCACCAGTGGTAGCCCCTGTCCCTGCGCACCGCGCCGTCGCTCCGGTGGATGGTGTTGTCCAGGAAGAATGCCACAAGCACCGCGACGAACGGCTTTGACGAGAAGGGCACGTTGATCATGTCGTTGAACTGTCAAAAATACAATGGTGAGCAAACCGTGCTCGAGTGAAGAAACTGACTAAGCTGAAATGGTGAAGAATGGAGCAGGGTGCTGCAGGATTTGTTTCACTTCACATACCCATCGGGCGCTGGTGTGCACCGGGCCAAAACCGGCAACGGATGTGTACTCGTTGAAGTACTGGGGAACTGATAAGCCCATGAATAAGGAGAACCCCAAGATGAACTTGGTCCTGAAGCTGTTCAGGTTGCAGAACTGAAGGAAGCTGAGTCCACAGGCGCCTGCACGCAGAGTCGGTAAATCGGAAACTCCATCTGTAAGAACTTGTTCTGAAAGTAAGACAACAGACTCTGCTAAAGTATGAGAGATTTCTGGACCTACCAACGTATGCAAAGAAAATGCAGTACAGGGCAGCGAATATTGGCAGTGGAATTGACGCAAAGATTGCTCCGAATTTCCCTGGTTAGGCAAAACGAGTTTTATCAGCTAAAAATGTACAAATGCAAGAAATCGCAAACACAGTATCTGAACCATATGAAAAATATAATGTTTGCCATATACTAAATTACAATCGCAGAGTCATAATATTCAGATTAGCACTGAATCTTTGTCGTGAGGACTGCTGTGGTCAATGAGCCACAAGTTGTGATTGCTTTTGGTTCACAAAAAAACTTAGAAAAACAAAGTTGTACATTACCAAGAATGGAGAAGAAAATCATGAAGCCTGCAGATATTTGCACTACTCTTCGGCTGCCAACATGTGTCAATGCAAGTAAACCAGCATTTTCACTGCAAATGTCGAAAATGAGTATTTAGAGATATATTGGCATATAAAAGCAGTAAACCAAGTACTCAAGATTCAAAGGTTTCTAAGGAAAAGAAAAGAAAAGAAGTGTGAACAAGAGCTGGTGGTTTCACTAGATAGCAACATTAAACTTACACAGATACGGCAGTTCCGCTAGCTGTTCCAAAAAATGCACCCAGTAAAGTACCAATGCCCTGCAGATGATGAACCCAATTTTGACCATAAATATACAAAGCCAGATGAAAATGGCATTGTGGTATATGTTAATCAACTCAGTTACCTGCCAACCAATGCCACGACCAAGAACTGAAGGAGGTATCATAGTTGCACTTGCATATCTTGACACAGCAATGAAGGTCCCAGTTGACTGAAAAGGGTACCGCACTGGCTATTAGTGTGCTAATTATCACACATTTAGTTTATATTTTTGGGCCTGTGACTGGCAAACAAACCTCTACAAGTGCAACAAATGCAGCCATCATCATTGCAAATGATTCACCAGCATCAAATGTCGGAGCTCCCCATTGGAAAGGATATGGGACACTTATCCTACAATGATTTTCAGAATTTCTGTAATGAGTTATACGAAAACAGGGGTCTACAAAACAGGTGATGTGATTAAGAATCGACACGGATTACTAACCAAGAAGCTCCACCAATAAGTCCAGAACGGTCAACACGACAATGCACTTGTGTTTTTGTTCGGGCATTCTTGTATGCGCCACTAACAGTGAGGATGTATGCATACAGCCACACTATGGCAATAGTGAAAATGACAGAAAACCGGTCGAACACAGGCTTTGCCACATGGATAGCATGAGGAAGATACTGCACATAATACAAATACATCGGTACATGAGTTTAGGTATAATGGCTATTAAGTATTTGGGAAGTCTTAGAGATGGACACAGTATACCTGAGAAAATATGAGCATTAGAATGATTTCTGGGAGGCCAATTTCCACACACTTAGCAACCTGAAACCAAATTAATACCATAATAATCAGCGTTCAGGCGATGTCAGGAACAGGGAAGGCTAGAGAAAAGCATGTGAAAGCCAGCCATGTCATGTTAATTAGTACTAGCAAACTAGAGCTTACCCCTGGGAAACCAAGTTCATAGAGCCCAAATCCTGTTAGCGCGATCAGAGGGACAGCAGACAACGGGCTAAGCAATCTGTGAAATGACCACCATCTCGTCAGTTCACAAAATAAAGCTGCACAACTAGCAACGGCTGCTAAACACGCCAAACAAAATTCTAGCACAATGGTACAGAACAGATAACCAAGATCCCTCTACCTAACAACATTGCGCCAGAGGCCACTGAACCCAAGTATGATCTGAATCGTCGACGCAATGATGAGAGCTCCCTGCGTTCCCCGCATGGTTCGCAAGAATTTCTGCAAGACAAGCGACAAAATCTTGTGAGCGTTACAGAGAACTCAAACCGAGCCGAGCCTGTGACAAATGTAATCCAAAACATACTGTGAATCACCTCGTGAGGATCCGTTTCGTTGCCGTAACGGCCAGCCAAGACGATGGAGATGGTCGGCGCGACGATGGTGTAGGATCCGCCCATCACGGCCGGGAGCCGCGTCCCGAAGAAGGACTGGCACAGCGTGTTGATGCCGGCGACGAAGAGCAGCGTCTGAATCACCCGGGCCTTCTCTTCCTGACAGAAAAGTCGACAAACACCATGTCAAACTGAATCTGAGTTTCAGAAACAGACATGGAGGCGATTGGGGAGGGAGGGACTCACATTTCCTCCTCCCATCTGGGGAACCAGAGCGCTGGGTATGATGACGGAGGTGCCCAGCATCACAATGTAGTGCTGGAACCCAAGAATGATGGCCTCAGCTGCACCGGGCAAGAAGTAATTAGAAACAAAGCAGATTCTAGTACTACGTGTCACACCTAACTACAGTGGGGGAACAAGAACATCAACATCACCAACAATCAGTGAAAGGGCCGCCAAATCCACTGGACAAGAACAAACCAAAGTACAACTGGAACAAGAGTTACAAGATGGAAAGAAAGGTCCCAGGTGAGGTGAGATGAGAGGGACGTACGCCATGGCGGTGGGCTGGTGATGCAGTATGACACGCTGGGCAGCTGGTCCTTGACCGGGTGCGGCTGCAGCTCCTCCTGCTTGGGCGGCGGCGCAGCCCCTCCTCCGGCCATCCTCCCCTTCTCTTCTCTCTTTTCCCAAGACACCAAACACTTGACCTCACCGGCTCACTCCACTCCACTGGACGGAGTCGGAAGCAGAGCACGGAAATGCAGACGGGGAAAGCAAGCAGAGGGGAGGCGGCCAAGAAGCAAAGCTGTAGAAAGAAGCAGAGAGACCACTGGAAGAAACAGAGCCTTCCTTGGGAGCAAGAAGTCCAGCGATTCTTTGCGTGCGAGGAAGGGCAAGAGCGAGGAGGCTCCCTCGAGACGAAACGAACAACCGCTGCAGGGAAAGGCGGCAGTAGCTGATGAATGTGGAGAGAGCGCGGCTGCTTCGCGGTTCTTGGTGCTGGCTAGTGGTGGGCTGGCTGACTAGTAGGACTCCTCGCTCGCTCCAAGGAATCTGCGGACACAAAAGAAGAGCAGCGGCCACTCTGTCTCCATTGCTTTCCCCCTCTTTTCTCGTTACGCTGCTAGCTTTTCCTCGCTCCCTCTGGTGGTCATGGGATTGGAGTTCGCCTTTCCGTTGCCGTTGTTTCCTCGCTCCCTCTGGTGGTCATGGGATTGGAGTTCGCCTTTCCGTTGCCGTTGTTGCCTTGCCACCACCCACCACCCCACGGTCCGCAAAGAGGAAAATGTGGTGTGCTCTTCCCAAGAGGATCAATGTTGAAATCTTTTGCACCGAAAAGGCGATGAGACGAGAGAGATGGCAATAATGTGAAGAAATTGCTGATGAAGCAGCGGAAAAAGAAGTGCCCCTCGGTCTCTCTCTCTCTCTCTCTCCAGGGAACTTTTCCTGCTGCCAGACAAAGCCTTTCCTGCTTTGGTTCCTGTTCTGCTCTGCGCTGATGTCTGGTGGAGAGAGAGTGAGAGTGGGCTGGCGCCATGGCTGCGTGCGGACGCCCATGTGACACACGACGCGCCAAGGGCAGCAGAAACGGGCGGACGTGCGAGGCAGGAGAGGGGAGAGGAGGCTGTGCAGGAGAGGGGAGAGGAGGCTGTGCCGGTCCGGTGGTCGGCCGCTGCACGTCTCGTCGTCCAGGAAAAACCGTTGCGTCGTCCACGGCCTGGGATTGCGCGTCCGTCCGTTTACCTTACGCGCTGCTTGCTTGCTTTCGGTGCTGCGCGCGCGCGGCTAGCTGGCTGGCCGCGATCAGCAGCAGCACCACTGTCATTTTCAGGTCTGAAAACGGCTCGGTGGCTCTGAAACGCCTTTCCCAAATTCTTGCAGTTGCAGTCAGCAGGAGACGAACGAACCGGACAAGCAAGACGCGTGTGGTCACACACACCTCTGTCGCACAGAGTTTTAGGGGGTGTTCGATAATTTATAGGCCTAAAGGTCACATTAAAACTAATCTTGCTATTTAGGCGTCTTAAATAAGTTTAATCATAAAACTTTTTTACAGATGTGAGCTAATTTGCGAGACGAATCTAATGAGGCTAATTAATCTAGGGTTCGCTACAGTGATGCTACAGTAACTATCGTCTAATCACGGTTTAATTACCCTCATTAGAATCGTCTCGCGAATTAGTACAAGGTTTTGTAGTTAGTTTTTTAATTAGAATTTATTTAATATCCTTAAATGACAAGATTCTAGGCGGCCTAAAATTAGGCCTAGAGAAACGAACGCCCCTTAGTATCCTCCTAAGTACCGAAATAATGCATTGTTTTGTTTAGGCAGAGTGGTCACTGGATGTTACTAGTACCAACGAATTCTCTTACAAAACCAAATGTACTAGTACTAGTGTGGAGTGGCACCTCGTGCGGTCGTGCCTAATGAAAGAAGAGGTCACACTACTTCCTGATTCAGAATTTCAGAAAAATAGGATTAGGATAGGCCTCTCAGCACGGATTATGCGCGCCCTGTCAGTGGGTTGTTCACTTCAGTGCATAAGCATATCTCGGGCTTAGCGTAACCCAGCGATCGAGTTTTATTTGATCTGTATTACTACCATGTGTACGGCCAGTCAACAAGGGGCACGACGAATGAATGTGGTCGTCACTATACACTACTAAAATGAAGCCTCGCCGTTCGTTTTTTTCCCCTTCTTTCATGGAGCATGGACGTTGTACGCACGCCGCGCAGTCAGAGGGAGGATCAGCAAAACAGTAGAGATGCTGTGTTTGTGTGTCATCGTTAACAGCCAGTATCAGGTCTTCTTAAAACAGCCGGGGTTGATGGAACAGTATCAGGAGCATTCAAGGCGCGTACTACTCCTGTACGTATGGAAGCTCACAGCGAGGGAGAACATCACGTCTGCTTGGAACATTGTGCGGCTCGTTGGATCGATGGAAGTTAAGCAAGCGCAGTGGCATCTCTCCTCTCAGACAGTTTTCTTATTAACAGAGGCATTGTATAATCGACACCGCTAATCTAGATCCAGTACAGTACAGTAATCATTTGCAATCGCGTCGTACGTGGGTGCGTATTTTTTTATCAGCGCGTGCACGGCTTTTGAGGCGGCGATGCAGGGGAAAAGGTTGGAATCCCTCTCGGCCACCGTACTCTCTCTACTGCTTGTGCTCCCTCATCAAAAGTTTATTGCAGCTTCACTCATTGAAGCGTCCGGTCCGGAGCCGAGCCTCGTGTCAGGAATCCAAGCACCTGTTCCTGATGCTGCACTTAGACTGACTTCAACAAGGGCATTCATTTTTTCGATGCAAATGGAACTTTGCCTGGCGTGAACAGTTGTTTGCAAGTCCTTCACTGCGCACCATCTCCAACAGCAGCAAATGCATTTCTTGGCGTCGCACTGGCTCAGCCCGCGTCGCGCACCCGTCGCCCAGCTCGGCGCGCGCCCACTGCAGCAAGCCCCGCACGCAAGCGCGCCGCCGTGCACTCCGCCGCAGCACGCACGCCGCGCGCCCTGCTTGTCCCGCCACGCCGTGCCCAGCGTCGCGCCGCGGCTCGCCTCGCGCCCCGCCGTGCGTCCCGCGCCGCGCGACCTGCTCGTCGATCCTGACCCGCGCGCCGCCGCGGCCCCGAAGGTCTTCCACCGCGGGCAGGGGAAGAAGCCATGCACGCCGCCGCCGCCCCCGCGGAGACGATGACGCCGTGATTTCGACGAGCAGCGCGGCCACCTGCAGCTCGAAGCCTGAGCGCGCCTCCTGGTTCGCGGACGAGAGGACAGAGAGGAGCGACTTGCACAGCACCCCCAATGCCGTCCCGCGCCGAGCTCCAGCCCGCGTGCCGTTCAGCGCGCGCCGCTGCCTCCTGCCCGCCTCGCGACCCACTCGCCTGGCTCGCCCTGTGCGCCACGCGCTCCGCCCCGCGTGCCGTCGCAGCTCGCCTCGCGCTCCGTCATTGAGCTTCGATTCACACCAATTGATGAAGGATTTTGCTTCCGCCGCGCACAGCCTGTTCTCCATCGACGAGACGCCGGCGTTTCGGTTGCACCTCGTCCACGCGCGTGCTCTGCCTCATCCCCTGCATCGCGCCGTCTCCTCTCCAGCTTCGACAATCCCTTCCTCTCCAGCCGCGACACATCCCTTCCTCTCCGGCGTATCTTTGGCACAAATCAACAGATTCTTCCTCAATTTCAATTTTCTCTTCCCAAACTGTAGCCGCAAAACCACCAAATTCGAATCATTATCCATCGATTAGAACAAATTGATCACATATATCTCTTCTACATCTCCCAACGCATCCATTTTGGCGGTCACCCAGACAAATCCTGTCGGATCTCACGATTAGCAATCAATCTGGTTCATGAGGCAAGGGTAGTATTGGCAGGACGCCGAGGACGATGAGCAAGCTCGCTGCGGTCCGCGCTCGCGCACGCGGACGACGAGACGGTCCAGCAGGCGGCGCAGCGCTGGGAGCCGTGGGCAGAGGAAGCGGTAGAGCAGGAAGGCGAAGAGGATGCCGGCGATGGGAAGCAGGATGCGTTCGCCGCGGCGTCGGCGGCCCAGTGGCGTCCCGCTCCGTGCTCCGCCGCCGCTGCGGCCTCCGCGCGCAGGCCCCGCGCCGCCTCGCCTCCGCCGAGCCCCGGCCTCTCCCGCGCGCGCCACCGCTCCGGGGCCCACCTCCGCGCGATGCATCGGAGGAGAGAGGGGAGCCAAGTTTGGCTCCCCTCTCTCCTCCGTTGCAAATATGCATCAGTTGATGCCTATTCTGTTGGAGATTGATTTGCTTATGCACAGTGTCGACCGAAGATGCAAAAATGGGTTTGGCTAGTCTGTTGGAGTCAGTCTTAGCCGAGGTAAACTACACATACAAAAGTTCAGATGTACTACGAACATTCTTGTATTCCGTATGTTAATCTTACGGTACTTCACAGGAATGTCCGGAAAATGTCTAGCACCAGGTCGTCGCTCCAAACAACGTGCAGCGCGGCCGCACATGCGGCGCAGAGTGACGTTCAGGTCCCAATCTTCAGCTGGCCTCACGTTCTCAGGACTCGAGACTTGGCCTCTGGTGACTGGTGAGCGAGCCAAAATGCAATGCAATGCAGGGAAGCAACATGGCAGCGCGTTCGTACGCTTAGCAGGTTTAGGCCTTGTTCCGGTAAACGGTAATTCATTGGTCCTCCGCGGTGCTATGCCGCCGCATATCTCAACGGGGCTAATCGCGCCGCGGCCCTTTTGGGATCCGTGCCAAGTGTCCGGTGGTGAGTTCAATACAGGTGATAGTTTTAGCCTACATACGGGCCCGCATCTGGACAGGTTGCATTCCAGTCAGGAACCGACATTGTGTAGATTTTTCTGAGCTGTTCTAGAGTTCTCTTTACCCATTCGTCCTGAAACAAATTGCATGCATCCTGCAGATTGAACTGCTGAGTAGTACTCCGTATTACGGAACATGGTGCGCAAGTGTTCAATTTGTTTCTAGACTAGTACAGTATAAAAATAGGGACATGCATCAAGTAGATGGAACTATTGAGTTTTTCTTTTTAAAAATATGTACTTCTTGTACTTACCTCCGTTTGGAAATACTTGTCACCCGGAAAATTACTGTAGCAACTTTGACTCTACGTTTTTTTTACAAAATATTTAGATATATTTGAAAATATATAATGCTAGTAATGTGCCTTAAAACCTACCAAACAATATGAAAGTTTGAAGTAACTAGAAATTTTTTAGAGAAAAAGACATGTAGTCAAAGTTGCTACAGTGATTTTCTGAGTGACAAGTATTTCCAAACGGAGGGAAATATGTATCAAGTTTTTCAATTTTTTTTTTGGATTTCAAAAGTATATGCATCTTGTGGATGGAACCATTGAGTGTTTTTTCCCTCGAATATGTATCGGGTATGATGCATAAAATAAGTGCATCCCACTCAAATTTTTAGGATTGCAACAAATATGGAATCGTGCATGCTATGGAACATGATGCACAAATTTCAATGCACCCACTTCAAATTGTTTGAATTACAAAAATGCATCACAGAAGTGCATGTGATTTGTGCATGTTAGGAACATAATGCACAAACTTAAATGCACACACTTCAATTTTTCATATTAAAAAAATATTTTGAATTTAGTTGTAAGGATGTCTACTATTTATAATAGAGGTGCATGTTAGGAACCTAATGCACTTCATTTTTTTATTACAAAAATAATTTTAATGTTTTTTAGATAATGGGAGAAAGAGTATCCGGCCTTGACATCTCAAATAGAGTTGTTATTTGAGAGCCTACATTTGTATGGCGTACGTATACTATAAATATTTAACCATGTGCAAGTATAAATGGATTATAAATAAAAAATAAAATGCATGATGTGTAATATAATTCATTATTGACTTGCACACAATTAATGTTTACGATGTGTATGTATTTACAGCTGATACTATTTAGCGCTGATTTTCTTTTTAATTGCACCTTATACATTTACTTGTTGCATCTCAAATTTGCATGGTAGCAGATGATGACATTCGCTATACATCCAAATATTTTTTTGGGAACTTTTCATGCAACTTTTAATGTGCATCCTTCTAGTGGGAGCACGGAGCAAGCGAGCCGTCATTAATTGTGCATGATGTGTCGTATTACAAATACAAAATACAACCATTAAAAATGTATGGAAAATATAAAAATAAAATAAAATGGTATATCTTGTCATCATTTACAATCATGCAAAATCTGAGGTGCAATTAAAAATAATTCGTACATGAATAGTTGCAAGTGCTACTGTGCATGTTAAATCTAGAATTCGGCGGCACACGCAATTAAAATGACGTGTGCATATTTATTTGTTAACACAAAAATGATTGGGTTGCAATGTCAGACTACTTTTATTTTTATGTATGTGGATAATTAGATGAAAATGCACTTTCATTTAAAATTGGTTGTTCGGATTCCATCTATATATAAAGATGCACATTTCTATATATGCCGTAATTTTTGTGATGTTGTATGAGATTTAAACGTCGCACAAATTCAAAAATAAATTTACGTGTACCCAACAAGTAGTGGGTCTTGCTAATTGAAGTTGCATTAGGGAAATTGGATTATGTTAGAAAAATAATTTACACCCGCACACAGCTGTGACGTTAAAGGCGCTGGGCGGACCAAATTTGAACCAAGAAGCCTCACGACGTGTGTAGAAAAATCATGGTCGTTTGCAGTTTGCATTGGTGTTAGTGTTACAGTAAAATGTTCCACCCAGCAGGGCCGCATTAACTGCTCTATCCATCCGGTTTGCATGCGACAGTATACTCCTACCAGCCTGTACGCTGGCCCGCTGGCTCGAACGATTCTTGACGCCTGGCAACATCTGCACCGTCCAGATTTCCGGCGGCATAGCCGCGCGGAGGACAAGAGCCGCTCTCTGCGTTGTTCGGCAACACTGTTTTTAAAACTGAGCAGGAATGCGGCAAGGGCAGGATTTACTGGATCTGCCGTTTCACTCAAACCAGCTCATGTCTGAAACCACTCTCTGAATACATGTTCGGTTATTCTAGGTTGTTTTCTGTTCCTAGATGTTGCTCAACAAAATTGTGGTGTTAATTACGACATGCCTGCATGTCTGTATTCTTCTCTGAAACAACACCACATCAAGCTTTCATCTATTGTGTACTGCCTGCAATCAGCAGCCTAACAGCAAGACCTAGGATGATCACGTAAGTTCATCAATGAGCTTTCATGTATTGTGTATTGCCTGCAATCAGCAGCCTAACAGCAAGACCCAGGATGACCACGTAAGTTCATCAATGGAAAATCACATAGACCTCACAAACACCACGTAACTTGATTGATCAAAAGACACCCAGTAACTCCATCAAGCATCAATACAGAGACCACGTAACTCCCTAATTTTACAAGAAATGAAGTTATTCCACTCTCTAATTGACTAGTCATAGAAGAGCACCAACCTTATAAATAAGTTGCATGGTACTTCGCGAAAGGAGAGTTTAAGTGATATCAAAAGCATGAAACAATACGACAATTTTGCTGTCAGATCTCACACAGAACTCCATGATGTACTGTTTCTATTGAACACAATACATATACAACCTGTTCGTTTCCTCCCCTCTAAATTTTAGACCCGTCACATCAAAGAGAATCTTTACATTTAAAGTTTTTTTATTAGTTTAATGACAAAACCTATGTCACGACCCTCCCTCTAAATCACGAGACGAAGCTAATGAGCCAAATTAATCTATGTTTTGCTACAGTAATGCTACAGTGACCATCTTCAAATCGTGTCATAATTACCCTCATTAGATTCGTCTCGCGAATTAGACGGGGGGTTCTGAAGCTAGTTTTGTAATTTGACTTTTTTTAGTGCTCCTAAATAGAAAAATTCTCTTTGATGTGACCCCTCTAAAATTTAGCACGATGAAACGAACACCCCCCATGGTGTGCGAAGCTATCAGATATCTGTCAAAGATTGTGAAAATAAACAAAGTGGTAGTTAGTAACAATCTCCGGGTATAAACATATTTGCACGAACACCATTATGCTATGAAAATGCAGGTGAAGCAGTAAACCCTTATCTGATTGGTAAAATAAAAAAAATATTTATCTCATAACTGAAATAAAAAATATATTGCATTTACATGAAAACAAACAGAGGCAGTTATCTATTTGTGTGCATCAGCAAGAACCCAGTAGAGATAGGGCAGGGAAAAGAAATAGCATCATGTCATTGTCTTCTTCCTCCCTTTTTTTTTCTAATGCGATCTCTTAATGATGTGCTTATTGGAGCTAAATACATAGCAAGACAGATAGATGATTATATAACATAACTAAGTACAAGCATTAAAAAGTGTTCAAGAACTAGAAAAAAATATAACAGAACAAGGATCCTAAATATCTACAAGTGTTCATAAATCAGAACTGGTGACGATTTGGCTATGTTATTGTTCGTATGCAAAACATTAGAAATTTTTTTTGGCAAATTCAGAACAGATGGCCATTTGGCTACCATAGCATAAAAAAACACTGAAGAATGAACTGTTAAGGAATTTCTCTTTTATTTCTGAAGAAGCAACACTGAACTGTAAGTAGAAACATTACTATGAACCCTTGTTGCTGCACCTGCACTGAGAACTCCAATCTGCACTCTACTTAATTACTACTACTGCACTGCAGGTTAATTCGCGCAAACACACTATCATGATCAGAGAAGTGCATAAATTTTCAGTAACTAATCATGATAAAGACTACCTTACAGACACAAGTAACCAATTATATATTAGAGACATGTTGAATGGATCTACTGCAACATCTTATTGGGTTGCATATAATTGATAGACTGAAAGCATCAGGCCCTCATATCCAACGGAATGGCTAAAAAAAAAAAAGAAAGCCGATGTCAGTCTGAAGTTCTGAACATCGAACTGAAAACCTTCTCTGAATACTTTGGAGTGGTAAATTCTGAAAGCAAAATATACACCAACAGCTATTCAGTTGGAGTGGTAAGTGTTTTTTATATGTTCAGCACAAAGAATCACTTAACGAAACATCATAGTACAAGAATCTATTCAGCGAAAACCAAAAAAAGAAAGCAAAAGCTAAGGCCCGAGAGCCTGATTGCCAGGGGCTCACACGATAAGAACAAAAGAAAAACCGAACGATTTTCTTCCTTCTTCAATTCGTCTACACTACCATGTTGTCTTCAACAAGTGACCCAGTTCCATCCTACGGTGTGCGAAGTAGGGGAGAGGAGATGAGAAGGAGGAAGAGAGAGCGTCGTGGCCGAGGGCTTACTGGAGAGAAGGACGCGGGAGGTGGAGTCGCCGTCTCCAGCCCATGCCACCGCCGAGTTGCTGCTGTCTCTAGTCCACGCCGCCGCCGCCGCCGCAGCCGCTGTCGTCTCCAGTTCCAGAGTGCGTTAGGTCGCGCCGGCGCAGACACGTCGCTCGCTGTTTCAATCCAGATGGTGCGACTCCAGTTTTTCTTCCGGGCCGTCGGGGAGGAGGAAAGGCCGGAAAAGGCCCGAAGTTAGAATGGGCCTAGTCTAAACGAACACATCTTTCTGGGCAGAACCGTTTTGAGGCCTGCTCGGTTATTTCCGGCTGGTTTCGCCGCCTTCCAGACCTGGTTTGGCCTAACCGAACAAGGCCTTAACAGGTCTCAGAAGATCTAAACAAAAGCCGTTCAGCAGGTTGCAGCAAGTCTGTAAAATCCAAAATGAAAAAACCGTTTGACGGCAGTGCATACGCACTACTATGCAGGTGCCCCGGAGATAGATGGATGTTAATTCAGATAACGACGTTCCTTCGCATCACAGGTCGAAACATACTCCCTCCGGTTTTAAATTGTTGACGTTTGACTATTTCTTAGTTACGTTTGACCATTCGTCTTATTCAAAATATTTTCAAAATTATCATAGACTTTGTTATGATTAGTTTCGTCACTAAAGAAAATTAAAATATAACTTACAACTTTGCATATTTAAGCTAATATTTGAATAAAACGAATGGTAATGTAATTAAAAAAAAAATCAAACGTCAACAATTTAAAACTGGAGAGAGTAATGTTAAAGCCGAAAGGTACGAACACGCCAAAACTAGCCGTGCTCTGCTCGGTGATAGAGATTTCTAGCAGTTTGTTTTTCCAGGCACAACTTTTTGCCGTGGATGCAGAACAACATGCATTGTATAGTTGCAGAAACATCTAAGAGAAACATACAAGAATGTACTATTTTACAGTTCTCGACGTACGTGTGCGCCTAGCATTGTCACACACTAACGATATGGATAATTATGAACACGGGAGGCTCGATCCTGAACACCTCTCGCTTCCATCAATCAGATCTTGTTGATCTTGGGCGCCACGACGAGCGGGTTGTTCTTGGCGATCTGCTCCCGTTGCGCCGTCTTGAAGTCGAAGCCGCAGGCGTGCTTCTCCGCGTAGCGGTGCACCGAGCAGAACGTGCCGCCGCAGCGGCAGAGGAAGCCGAGCAGCCCGACCTTCTTGCGGCACATCTCGCACCGGTTCGGCGGCGCCTTCACTGCCGCCGGCTTGGCGGCGGTGGCTACGGAGGAAGAGGCAGGCTGGTCGGGCGCGAGGGCGGCCTTGCCTGCCTTGATCATCTCCACCAGGGCCGGGGCGGCGTCGACGGCCTTCAGGCTGTCGACGTAGCACTTGGAGCACATGTTGTTGGTCGCCGCCGACCCGAAGAAGCCGCACCCACCGGCGCACAGGATCGCTGCAGGGGCGGCCTCCTCCTCCTTCGTCGTCTCCGTAGACGTCTTGTTGTTGTCGAGATTGATCGCCATCGCGGCCATCTCCTCGGTGGCCACGTCGACGACGGCCTTGCTGATCATGTCCTTGTAGCACTTGGAGCAGAAGTTCTTGGTGGCCGCGCTGCCGAAGAACCCGCAGCCGTTGGCGCACATCGGCGCCGCGCTACCGCCGCCGGAGACCTCCTGCTTCTCCGCCATATATATCGATTCGCTCACCGGTGCTCTGGGACGATTGCGTGCGATATACTCCTATGTTGGCTTTCTTCCGTGCGTGCGATGTTCGTTCGACGAGTATGGGAAACTGCAGAGCGTACGTGCCCTTTTATAAAGGGAGATCGCCGAGTCGTGGGGTTGTGGCTCCAGTCCGAAGCGGTTCCGCCTGTTGCCGCGCGCGTGGATTCTACGCCACGCACTCGAACGCGCGCCGCACAACTGCACAAGCCCAATCGATCGGGTCTATCACGTCAGCTTGGCACGCGTACTCTCGATCGTCCGCGCATGCATGCGCCGGTGCAACGAGCTGAAAACGTGACGCCCGTCACCAGGTCGAAGTCTCGAGTCCTGACCTGAGAACGTGAGGCCGGCCGCCTGAAAATCACAAACACTCGCTCACCAGTCACCGGAAGTGAAGCAACAGGCCTGATTCGCGATGTCGTTTTGCTGCCCGTGCTGCTACAAGAAAAGGAAAAATTGCTGTGGTGGTTTGCCTCGCTACTGATGCCAGCTCCATCAATGAGCCGTGTCGCCATGCTTTTGTCTGGGACGATCAGCTGCATTGCCAGTCATACATGCTGCCAAGACAATGGGGGATAGGGATATGGAAATAGAACAATAAATCACGACACTTCGTTTCTTCATCATATTAAATTTCAACCCTTCATTCCTTCATGTATCATTTCCCAATCTCTAACCCACCTCTCATTTCCCAGTATCAAACACCACCTGGGTGAAACGAAATGGTTGGGCTCAGTCACCAATTACATTCGGGTTTTTTCGCGAACAAAATCAAAGTTACAGCAATCCTTCGTCCATCCTGACAACTTTTTAGCTCCTGGTTTGGCTATAATGGTATGCCTACGACTACACGGGACGTGGAACAAGACGAGAACCACAGAAGGCTGAATACTTCCGTCAGGCCAACAGCAGCAGCGGTTTTTCCTCAGCAACGCGTACCGGTCCGTGCTGATTTCTAGCTTGTCGTCGTCTCAATCTTCTCGAAATTACGCTGCGTCCTCTTGCAAATGGACAGTTTAATTGAGTTATGTAGGCAAAAAACTGGAAAAAAAGTGCTTGAATTTGACCACTGACGTGCATGATAAAAAGGACTTTTGAGCGGAGATTTGCCAGAGAAGAATGCCCATTTTAGTTTTTTTTTTTTGAGAGAAAAAATGCCCATTTTAGTTGTTGCACCGGCCCGTGCACGTCTTAGCATTTCAGCCCATGGGCAAATGACGGACTGCACCATTTGACCCATTAAAGTCGGCCCCAAACGCCTCCTTCTAGGGGCCATGCACTGCGTATGGGTAGCTTGGTTACGGCCCATCGTTCGCGAGCCGGTCCACGTGCTCTTGCTCCCGAATGCGTTTTTCTATATGGTCCCAAATGGACGGGCTCTTGCAAATGCGTCTCTACGGCCCTAAATGGATGGGCTCTTGCTTCAATTCGTACAGACGTGCACGTCTTTACGGTCCCAAATTAATCTTACTTGAATTCGTGCAGAACGTGCTGCTCTTGCTCCCAAATGCGGTAGCACCGATAACAGACGACTTCTTTCATTCAGCAATGGGCACGAGACCAGAATGAATTTAGTAATATTACTGGGAATGGCGGGTTTGTGATATTGAAATGAGCCTACACAACTCAACTCTCAACTCTAGCTGAAGCAATGTCAGGGACCATCGATAGGGCTTCCTTTATCGGTGCAAGTCTGGTCGAGAGAAAGGGAGCGTATCCTATGGAAACCAGCCTACTTGTGCAAACTATAGAAACTCTAATCCTGTCCACAGATCGCGCATCCGATGGCTCGCTGTATAGGTGGGACCTTTTTGCACTTAAGCCCCCCACCATTAGCTTTGCTAATCACATTTTCCCCATAACCCCCTGCTTTCCAAGCCACAGGACCACGCAGGACCAGATTGGCACGAGGCGGTTAGTTTCCAACCGGAGTAGCGCCGGCGCCTGCAGTCCATCGACGCCGCGTTTCTCCCCGCGCCTAGCCGCGCCGTCGCACTGGAGGCGATTCGTCGCCGCCTGGAGTTGCCGCGTCCAGCTCAAGTTGCCTTTCCCCCTTCCCCGCAGCGCCGCCCCTTCGTCGCGCCGCCGCCGCGGAGTCACTGAGAGAGGAAGCAGTGCGCCGCGTCGCGCCGTCGCCGTTGACGGGGTTGGGGAAGCAGTGCGCCTTCGCCGCGCCGCCGCCGTTCATGGGGCCCGCCGCGCCGGCCGCGTCGTCCGCAGCGCCAGGAGGAGGGCGACCAGCCAGAGAGCCAAGAGGGCGATTGTGCCTCCTATGTAATGAACTTTTGTGTGGAGCACGAAAATGAATAAAAATGATGTTTCTCTTTTGCAATCACTGGCTTCAAATGTTCTTTGGAATTTGTGTTTCCTGTGTCACTTGTTGCCTATAGAAGTGTAAAAAGGCATGCTGTGTAAAAATTGTATGATCAACAAACCAGGCAGAACTAGTAGTACTGTGTTCGAATGTTCTTTGCAACTTACTGCTATACTCGGAGAAGATGTTGGCTGTGGTGTGCTTGTATGTTCAAGGTGGGCTCCAACTCCGGCCTCGATGGCCTCAGTGGAGATAGAATCAACGGTGATCTCCATGGCGGCGGTGGCGGCGCCGACGATGGAGTCCATTGCTGCGCCTGGACGTATGAAATTATATGCGTTTGTATGAATGAATCACCCGTACGGACGTTTGTATGGACATGCACGATTTCTATGAATGAATCACCCGTACGGACGTACCCATACCTGCACTCCTAAGCTGTGAGTCCATGGCTGCACCGGCGGCGGAGTCCACGGCGCGCCTGGACGTGGGGTCAGGAAACGACGAGAAGAGGCGTCCAGGGCGTGGTGGCTGGACGCGGCAACTCCAGGCGGCGACGAATCGCCTCCCGCGCGACGGCGCGTGGCCAGGCGCAGGGAGAAACGCGACGTCGATGGACTGCAGGCGCCAGCGCAGGGGCGGCGGCACTACTCCGGTTGGAAACGAAACGACGCGCGCCAATCTGGTCCTGCGTGGTCCTGTGGCTTGGAAAGCAGGGGGTTATTGGGAAAAATGTGATTAGCAAAGCTAATGGTGGGGGGCTTAAGTGCAAAAAGGTCCCACCTGTACAGGAGCCATCGGATGCGCGATCTGTGGACAGGATTGGAGTTTCTATAGTTTGCACAAGTGTGCTGGTTTCCATAGGATACGCTCCCCGAGAGAAATAGGAGCAACAGGAAAAATAATTTCTGAATATTCACGAGAACTTCTAACTCTTAGAACCGCTTTCTACTACAACGCTTGAGTGCTATGAGTATAGGTGCACATGACACCATCACATCACGAAGCATTGAAGAGCATGTATGACTGCCAAGACGAGGATAATTCTGAGCAAAGATGAAGTGTTCGACAATGTGTAATCAACAGAGCACACCAACAGGGATGCATGGTCTTCGCAGCCACACTCCTGATACAGATCCAAGCAACGTTTTACACAGCACAATGTCAAATTGCAGTAGTGCAGGGTAGAACGGGGTGCATATCCACTAATCCACCAACGACGTCATATTAAGTTCATCACTAAAGAAGATTAGAAATCAACCAGCTGCAGAAAACACTAGACTATTTACATTTCCTTAAAACTTCAGGAAGCTGGGCTTTAACCACAAACATACGCAAACTTCTGTTCCCGTGCTGTAAAACATCACAGCTGATCTTTCGATGCCTTCAATCTTCTGTTTTCTGTTGATGAAACAGGGGAAGTTTTGGTTAGATTAGCATCATATATGGAACAGCAGCTTGTTATGGAAGTTAAAGGGTTCGGTATTAAACAAGTTGGACAAGTAAACCAAATAACACAAGTCATAAGTGTGCGCTCCAAATTCAATAATATGCAATATTACAGAAAGCTTTTTTCTTATCCCTTTAACACTTATCCAGGTTGTTTTGAGTTACATTATTTTTCTCGAATACGCAGGAGAGCTGTGTATCTTTGTATTAATAGAAGAAATTATCGGTCCCTTACATGCTTCACCTCCTCACTCCGAACCGAGCTGTCAGGGGTTATGATACATCAAAATGCAAACACTAAATAAAACACAAGCGGGGGTAGGACTTGACCAGAAAGCACCGTACCAACCTATCCTACTGCTGCACCTTGACCAAGAGCCTGCTGCCAGCCGCGCGCTCCAGTGAGACACCAGATGTCGAACCAATGTGTTTATGTTTTGGGTTACATTAACAGTCAACTTCATGAAACCATAATTTCAAACGTTACCAGCAACCACATTCAATTATCCATTTTACAAATGGAACTCTCCACATGTTACTATGTTAGCTTATATAAGCAAGTGGTGCAATGCGTTATCATTGAGAAAAATAAAACAAGGAGAGAAAATATGCGTGAAATGGAAAAAAGCCCTCGCAATAACCAAATATGCTTTCTCAGGAACTGCAACAAAAAAATGCAGTAGACAACTAAGAACATAGCGTGGGTCTGATTCGCTACCATGTTTGTGTATTGGCGTATCAAACTATGTTCTTATTTCATTTATTTACTGGTACATAAATGCATCAATACAATGCACAATAATCAGACCAGGGTACACGGAGGTAAAGTGAACATGCATACGAGTCAAATATAAGGATGGCATTGGGCCTCACACTGAATTCAACAGAGAAACTGTTGATGACGACATACATATTTAGTATTTTTTTAACAGAGATACATGCGAACTGTTTGTCCGGTAGCAGGTTTTTTTTTTCGAACATTGTCTGGTAGCAGGGTTAATGTCAATTTTCAATGAGATCTCCTAGTATTCAGTAAGTATCCCTATGGCCACAACAGGTTTCACAGTTCAAGATAATCATACAGCACTAAAGGAAGTGGCGATAGACTAAAACAGAGGCGAAAACTGCACACAAAACAGCATGCTTGCCAATTGTCATATCTGGCAAAGATAAAACGTCACATAACCACAAGGATCGCCAGAGCAACTGTTTCATACCTCAGATCTCGCAATGCAGCACCCCATGGCCTTGGTCTTCCACACCTCAAGTGCAAAAGCGGGTATAATGAAGAGGCAAGCTATTGCTGCGATGCCCAATACCCCCACATCACACATTGCATGACTAATCGACTTCCACTGGGATCCCTCAACATACCACTCCATCACCAGCGCACCAGCAGTGACCAGCAAGATGAAAGGAGCCCACGCTAGGAACCCGAGTAAAACAATTTTCCGCGGCATCCCCCCCTTCAAACACGGTCAATTTCGGTGAGGAAAAACAGTCATATATGTATGCTTAAACGTGAAATTGAAAATATGAACGTGCACTTTGTTTTCTACAGAAAACAGAGTGAAAGAACTATCACTTAACAGATATTAATGAATGAATTGTACAAAGCATCATACTTTGGAGTCATATTTACATTGCCATAGGTTTTAGCTTATGTTTAGTAATAAGCATGATTGAGCAAAATTGACCCACATGGCAGCCACATAAAAAGATTTGGGCTATTGTTGAGATATAATAACACGTGTTAAATGCGTCAGTTGAAAAATCATAGTAGCTCTTGATCTGATGATGAGGTCCAAAGTTCCATCTAGAACGTTAAAAGACTATATGGTTAGTACACCATCAATAACCAGATTTATCCGTCTGATTGTGTGGCTAATCTTATCTAGAGTTTCTATTTTTCGATTTCCATATTCTTGTGGTGTGGATACCTATTCTAAACTGGCAGCCCCACCACCATGTCTTTTGATAGTCACCAAATTGATTAAAAACCATGGCTTAGAAACTAAATTGATTAGCTCTCCAACCGTATAATGAGATTTCTACTAATTTTGTCCATTATCCACAACAAATAGACTAATTAAAATTATTATTTTGTGGCTATCATGTGAACTCAAGGCCACTTCCTCATGGTTAATGTTAAAAGCTGGTGCGAAGTGAGAGTTCTTGGGCTAAAACCTGGTGCAAGGTGAAACCTAAGCTAAAACCTAGTGCAGTATGAAAATGTGGCTCCAAAATATGGCGCATTGTGTGATTCACTCAAGAACGAGGAAATACCGCAGCTTAATTGAAAGGGCGCTTATGAACATTTGGTTCAAGAACAAAGATATTCAGAACCTAATTGCCCACTAATATATCTACTTTACCAAAAGCCGCTCGAATTTATCAGTAACTAACAACAACGCTACATTTTTCTGATGTACCTTCAGGTGAACATCCTTGAACAAATTCTCTTGCCCGACGGCGAGGAGGATCAGCGAGCTGAAGATGAAGGCTCCGATGGAGGTCTTGAACGATGCGGCGACCACCGGGGAGCTCACGCCCCAGGCCCGGCGGGTGACGGCCGAGGTGGCCACGGCCGCGCCGGCGATCCACTGGCCCGCGAGCCACAGGGAGACGAGGGCTTTGTCCGCGGGGGGCACCGGGCGCTCGCCAGAGAGCACCGGTCGCGCCTCGGCGGCGGCGGCGGCGGTGGCCATGGAGCGGCGGAAACCCTAGGTAGCGGTGGAGCTGGAGGCGAAGTGGCGAGCGCTGTGTGAGCTGAGCTGAGCTGAGCTGCGAGGTGGGGGAGTGTGGGGCAGGAGGAGTGGCTTTTACGTGTCGGACTGCAGGTGGTGCCCGAGAGTCTTCGCTGGGAGATTTTTGGACTTTTTTTTAATGATGAGGATAGTTTTGGACTTTGGTACACGTACACAAAGGGTTGCACAAAGACACACCAAATACGGGACTCTACATTTTACGCTGCAATGCGTGAAATTTACCTTTTAATATTAACAATAAAAACCAACAACAATGACATTATTATTTAACATGATCCAAAATGTAAGAACCTTTTGTATTTACTCTATTTTTTCTCCTTTGAAACGGCAAAACACAGTAACTATCCAAGAACACCTTTAACAGTTTGTCTACCGAAGCTTAATTATTCGTATGACCAAACTGACACATCTGTATGGAAAAAATAAAATCAATAATTAAGTTGATTTAAAATTACAGAACAGGGTATTCAAGGACACCGCTCTCTGCAATACTGAAAATACACACAATCCATGCATCTATACTACACTGGCAGATAGCCACAAACCGATTTTGTAATGGAAGCCACATAACTCATTACCAACAAAGCAAGCATATACACATCAACAATGACATTCTATGTCTGAGAAGTATAACTGTTCCAATAAAGTAAAATACACACACACTGAACTAAGTACACCATGCCCTCGGCGTTGGGATAGGGTTATCATCGCAGAGGAATAATCAATCTAAGCAGCCGCAGAAAGCAGCAAGTGATCGTGAGTACATTTTTCAATGCTTTAGTGATGAGGTGACCTTAACCTCAGATAGTGGGGAACTTCAGGTCTGATACTTGAGCTTCATGATGATCGCTAACGTCTCCTTTCATTGTCTTCGCCTGTTAATGAAATAGGCCGAGTTTTGGTCAGCAAAAAATAGTTCTTCTTTATCAACACTAAGGATTCAGTAATGAAAAAATTAGACAAATCAAAACATAACTGTGGAAGATGTGCCACCATATTAAGTGAAAAAGAACGTGTACCTATGTGATATTACTGAAGTGCATAGTTTCTTACCGCTTAAAAGTTTTTCCAGGAAGTTTTAATTTACAACAATTAATGTCATGAAACAATAATTTCAGAGGTCATCAGGAACCACAGTCCATATTCAATCACCCTTTCTATAAGAATCTGTATTCTGGTCATCTCAAAGAAAAAATTGTATTATGGAAGTATAATCATGCATGTTACCCTAACAGCGGTGATACATAAGTTAACATCGGGGGAACCATGATTTTGAGAAAACGTGCGCGCAATGAAATGCCCCCCTAGGCCCCTGACTATAGGTTCATAATCAAATTTGTTTCCTCCGGAGCTGCTAAAAAATTGCAGCAGGCAGCAATGTACAATTAATAACAGAAGGTACACAGCATCAACATGAACATGGAGAAAAGCCTATCACAACACCGGGCTTCACATTGGTCTCAAAGACATACAATTATTGTAACATTTTAGGCTGATACCAGGTTTCATACCAATGTTCATAAAAAATTTGTTATTGAATATTTAACCAACCCATGCTGCCATACATACAATACAAGAAGGTTTCATAGTTCAAGATAATGGTTACATCACTAAAGGAATTGTAAACACACTATATAAGAGTAAATGAGGCAATATACTGCACAAGACACAGGGATTGCTAGGCATAAAAAAAGAAAACAGGAATAGCCAGAACAACTGTTTGATACCTCAGGTATCACGATGCTGCTGCGCCAATACTTGTTCTTCTTCGGAATCTTTAGTGCAAGGATCGGTACCAGGATAAAGCAACATATTGCCGCGTCGACCAATATCCCCAGATCATAGAGTGCAGCACCAATTCTGTGACATTCTCCCCCAGGTAGCACTTGCATCATCAGAGCACCTATGATGGCAATCAAATAGAACAGGGCACACGCAAGACATGCGAGCAGAGAAGTGTCCTTCTCCCGAATTGACGCTGCAAGAACCTGATGAGAACGCTCGTTGAGCAAGCACAATCATACCACGCGCAACTTAGTTTTTCTTGTACAGAAAATGAAGCAAATCACAGGAAGGAACAAGCGACTGCGCATCAATGTTAGAAAGGGGGAAGTGTTTTCTTTTCGCGTAGTACCTTCCAGAATGAAACCTTCTTGTTCTTGACCGCGGCTACAAACACCTTGACCAGATGGAGGCCCGTCGCAAGATCGTGAAGGCAGCAGGCGACGACTGCCAGCACGAAGAGGAGGAAGGCTCCTTCGACTGTAAGGAGCAGCGCGTGGTACAAAGGGGAATCCGTACCCGAGGCCCGGCCCGCGACGGTGAGAGCGGCGACGGACGCGCAGGTCACCCAGATGCTGGCGAGGAACAGATAGTCGAGCGCTGTGGCCAGGCGACAGGGCGCCGGCGCCGGCTTCGGCGGCGGCGGTGCGGAGACGATGACCACCACCACGGCGGCGTCGTCGGCGGCCATGGGAGCGGACGAAGCTCTGGCTATGCTGGCTCTCGAAGCTCTCGGACGAGGTGGATCGGAATGGAGCTGCAGTGCGGTGAAGCAGGGAAATGCGAAGCGTGGAAGAGGAACAGGGGAAAGGTGTGCTTTTTATAAAGGTTTGTGCTACATACGCATCGAATGGCGTCCGATCGAGTCAAATCTTCATGGAAGTTTCGATGGAAGCTCACAAGGCTTCAGGTGGAAGCTCACAACGGACAGACCCCTGCGCACGGCACGTGACGCACGTCACGCGCACTTGAGATTTTCTCGATCATTTCCCTCACCTGTCTCATTTTTGGTTTATCATCAATCTAACTCTACTTTTCTCATCAGTGTACCGTGTACTAAAGTTGTATTCTCACTCTAGTATTGCTCTTTACAAGATTGTGTGTATTTCTTCATCAAAGTTGAGCTTGTTTCTTTTCCCTTTCCAAGGGAAAGCAAGCAGAAAGTCACGGTTTGAAAACGTAAGAAATCAGTTGGGCAGTATGGTGTGTGAAAATAGTTGGGGACGAAGTGTACCTGACATATGAAAAGCTATATGTGACCCGTCAATAAAAAAGCTATATGTGACTTATGCATGAGCAGGTGTATTATGGCTGCCCTAGAGCTCATTAGCGAGAGAAACAGCAAAGTGAGACAAGGGCGGTCATGCGTGAGCTTGAGGTTTTGAGTGCTGAAGACCTGTGACGGTTCAGGGTGAAAACAAACATACACTTCAGAAACACCAAGTAGTCACGGTCATCAAAACAACAGTGAAAAAACAAAGGAAACTTCAATGTACAAAGTCGGTTCAGGGTCGAGGTCAGAAACACATGCAAAGTGACAACAAAACAAAGAACATATTGGCAATTGGCCAACAAATCATAATTCTCAAAGAAGGGGGAAAAAGGAGAAAAATAAACGGACGAGCCGACACAAACAGTGAATATGAACATCATCCATACTCCATAACGGCGCAGATAGCCACAAACTCTGTCGTACCCCCTTTCTGGGGCACTAGCGCTTACCGTATCAGTCCCTGGATCAGACGCTGATACGACGCTTACACAGAATGATATCACAGTCTCATACCCTTCTTATAATATTACCAAGTCTCATACAACCCCTTTTGTTATACAAAAGGTCTTACAACAAAGGCCAGCGGCCTGACCACAAGAACAGACAACACACTAACTAGCTGCTACAGCAGCAGCACTAGACTACTACTCCAGCGGAAGACGGAACGGCACCACTCCAATAGGCAGACTTGCGTGCAGGCTGAACCCTAATCTTCATCTTCAACAGCTTCAAACTCTGGCTCACCTTCTGAATGATTGAAGCAAGAGTGAGTACTTAAGGTACTCAGCAAGCCTAACACGAGAGGTAATTTATGTAAGGGAGTTCATCAAGGGATAGGCTTGTGGTTTATATCAACGAGGCAAGAAAGCCAAGTTTATGCATGGTTGTTTTGAAATCAAAGCAGTTCGCAATCTAATCAAGTATCTGTAGATATTAGTGGGGTTGGGCGGCCCTGGGGGAGTTACTGTCCATCCCGCCAGTGCCTCAAGTTTTATCACTGGCCGACAACCAGCACACGGCTCCAAACCGGTGTATTCCGAAAACACGCCAAGGATAACTCACACCTAAAAGTCTAATCGAGTGTGGTCTTTGCTTTCGCGTTGTCCAATACCGTGGAACACGGCTTTCCGGAAAGATTCATAACCTCGGCCGAGGGTGCACAAATTTCCCCACAAGGTAGATAAGTCCTCCACCGATTTTCCGGCTTGAACTTTGCTACTAAAGGTCCCATACCTGCCAGTATCTCCACGGCATCCACCCACGGGCCAAACCAGGGGTCCATGAAAGCATGGCTCAAAAAGGAGTCTCCGACCGGACCTCGAAACCACACTGGCCCGAGTCTGCTCCTGGTCCCCGTATACACCGCAAACCGGGTGGGTACCGAGATCAACCGTAGGGTGTGGTTCCAATCTCCATCCCATACTGGACTTGTGGCTGTGCGCATAGTGCTAGGCAAAGGCGGCACCAGAACCGGTCCTTATACGACCGAAGCAGGCACTCCAAAAGCTATCCTCCCCGAGGTATAGCATCCCTGAGATATCCTCCCCACTGAGGACTACCTTGCCTGCTCCCGCCAAATCATCCCCCCACTATGGGTTGCACTTATCATTAAACCACCCAATTTCCACATGTACACACACCACCAAGACACACGCATTTTACACAAAAATCATGTGAGCAAGATTAATTAAACACATATGGTGAAAGTCCTAAGCGGCGAAGCAATCCAACATATCATTAAGGAATTTAATGATGTTGGTTCCTAGGGTTAACAAGGGCTCAGGATATATTCAAGTCAAGACATGGCAAACAATTTTTGCATAGGACCTTCTAGCATTTAAATCCATTTAAATACCATGCACATTTATTTGTAAACAGCTCCAAATAGGATATTTCGCAAACATAGGATCAACATGATCAAAGGGAGTTAGACTTGCCTTCACAAAAGTCTTCTTCTTCTAAGTCCTCGTATTCCAAATCCTCGGGCTCTTCTTCAAAGACTTGATTATCTAGCGATAAAAGAAAATAAATCTACCGCTCAAGCAATCATGCAATAAATCAAATAAAACCAAATAGAGACCAAGGTTAGATTGGATCTGGTGGCAATGAATAGAGGATGATTTTAGATGAATTTTGGCGAAAGAATCGCGAAAATCAGAGTTGAAACGGAGGAGATATCGATTATTCAATTTTTGGAAAAGGAAATTAATCAGGATTATGCCAACTTAATAAGGTTTTGCCATAATCCTAATTAATCTGGAGTGATCAAGGGTTGAAAAATGTTTAGAAAGGTGTAAAGTATTTTCAGGAATTTTCTGAGATTTTTCTGATATTGGAAATTGCTCGGAATAGAAATGTGTGTACACTAGCCGGGTGCACTTAGCATTTTCCTGAGAGAAAGAGAGGCTGACAGATGGGTCCAGGGGATTTGAGGGCTTATTGGTGAAAACAGAAAGTCGACAGGGACTTATCTGTAATTTTGGGAAAGTTTAGGGGTCTCGGTGTAAAAAGATAGGGGCTAAAAGGTAATTACAGAAAAGTTTAGGGTCTTTTCTGTAAAAAGAGAGGACTTAAACAGAATTAATAAAAAGATCAGGGGCTTATCTGCAAGAATGCAGGGCCCTGGGATTTTCAAGATTTTCGGAATTGTTTTTGAATGGAAAAGCCTCGTGGACTAAGTCCACAGGGCTGTGGACCGGTCGGCAGGCGGCGGTCCACCGGTCCATGGTGGACCGGGGAAGCGCGCGCGGCGGCGGCTGGCCGGAATTGTCGCCGCCGGCGGCTAGGAGGGCAAAGAGGCGACAAGGTCAAGCGGAGGGGGTCGGGCGCACGATGGCAAAGCCGTGGGGGCCACTTGTTGTCGTCGAGATGCACCGGAGCGGCTGGGCGGCGTCGCCGGAGTGGGGCGGCGCTCCGGCGAGCAAGGGGAAGAGCCGTGCGCGTGCACGGGGAGGGGAGAGGAAGGGCGTGCGCGGTGCGCGTGGGTGCGGCAAACGCGAGGCGCGACTCGGCTCGACCGGACGCGGACGGAAGGGCTGCCGGCGACGAGGTCGCGCTGCGCAGGCGGCGGCGCACGGCGCGGGTGGTCATGCGCGGGTGCAAAGAGAGGGAAAAGAGGCGCAAGAGAGGGAGAGGAGGATGGTGGAGCTCACCGAGCACTCGAACAGGGTGGAGGAGGGCGGGGTACCGGCGTCGACGGGGAAGCGGTGGCCGGAACCCTAGCTCGTGCGCGGCTCGGCATGGCTCCGGGCTCGGCTATGGGCGAGGAGGGCGTGCCGAGAGGGAGAGTGGTTCGGAGGGGCCTGGCGAGGGGGAAGAGGAAGGGGAAGGGCTTCCGCGGCTGTGGGCGAGGTCACCGGAGTGGTGGCCGGAGCGGAAGAGAGAGAGAGAGGAATAGATGACGGAGCTCGGGAAAGGGGGTTCGGCCCCTATTTGAAGGCCGGCAAGGCGGTGGAGTAAGGCGGCGGGGCTCGACTTGACGGGCGCGGCAAGCAACGCGAAGGCGGCGCGCACAGTGCGGCGGCGCGGCGTCTTGACCGGAGGAGGAAGAGAGAGAAGGGAGGCGGGCTGGGCTGGCGCGGCCGTGGGCCGAAGCGGGCTGGCGGGGAAGAAGGAAAGAAAAGGGAGGCTGGGCCGGGAGAGTAAGAGATGGGCCGGGAGAAGAGAGAAAGGGAGAGGTGACGGGCTGGGCCGGCTAAGAAGGAAGAGAGGATTCAGCCCGAGGGTGATTAGGAAAAGAAAATAGCTTTTCTTTTACTGGGTTTTGGATTTAGTCAAATTTGAATGAATTTCAAATTTGACGAAGAAGGGAACAAAACCAAAAGCATTCAAAATAAAGACAATAAACTCCAGAAATGCATATGTTGGGTTTTGTGCAAGTTTTCAAAATGAAAAATTTTAAAATTGAGGTGGTTTGACTAACTATACACGCACTTATTTTTAATTTGTTTTAAAATTCGAAAAATTCAAATTTTTAGTATATTTCAAATGAAGGCAAAAACACGGGACGTGACAATCTACCCCACTTAAAGAGAATCTCGTCCTCGAGATTCAAGCTACCTAGCGGACGGAAAGGAGTAGAAAGTTCTTCATTCTTGTATCTGTTTCCAGATGATCCACTGATTTCCATATTACTAACTTTGGAGTGGGGCCTACCCCACTTAAAAGACTTTGACCTCGGGTTACTTTCTGTTGATGTCCAACTTAATCAGCTTACAAAGACTCACCGTAATCGTCGTTCGTGCGTCTCTGATCATTGATTTTATTGAGGTGGCTCCTTCCAACATTCTGTATGGTTTGCTTCTGCTGAACGGTTGATTGGGATCCACTTCGTCCAATACCGGAGGCTTGTGTGTTGGTACTTCTTTTACACTTTCCTTGACCTTTGGCGCGTGACAGTTTCTTGTAGGGACATTTTGCAATGAGATGTCCTGGATCTCGGCAATGAAAGCAGAGTCTGCGGTGGCTCGGTGTCTCAGAAACACTGCTCTTCTGTTGATTTATCGAACTCTGGCTGGGGCTTCTTGGAGCGGACGGTTGAGAGCTTGCCCCTGTGGTTCGGGGCTGCATTGTCTCTTGATACCTCATCTGGCATTGGGTGACCTTTTTGTTTGTCTCAAACATTTCCTGTTCCTTAGTCTGCTGTGCGCTATATTTTCGCTTCCGTTCATTCTCTATGTCAGAACGGGCGTCTTCAAGCAGGATGGTGCGATTCATTAATGTACTAAAATCTGGATAGATATGAGCAACGAGCTGATTCTGAAGGGCATGATTGAGTCCTTTTCTGAAGCGATCTTGTTTCTTCTTGTCAGTATTGACCTCTTCGGCTGCATAGCGTGCTAGCTTCATAAACTTTCTGATATACTGATTCACCGTCATAGCTCCCTGTTTCAGAGAGCGAAACTCATCAGCTTTCATTTCCATGATACCCTCAGGGATGTGGTATCTTCTGAATTCCTCCTGGAACTCATTCCAAGTGATAGCCTCAACATCTTCTGTAGCTTCACAATAATTATCCCACCATTCACTTGCTGCTCCTGTGAGCTGGTGAGATGCCAGTATGACTTTCTCTCTGTCATTGGCATTAACCACTTGCAGTTTCTTGATTATACCTCTTAGCCAATCATCTGCTGCTAAGGGGTCTTCTTCGGCACACTCAAAAGTTGGAGGCCTAAGCCTCATAAATTCTGACATCTTGGTCTGTGGACCTGGGGCACGGTCCAAAAGTCCTTGGGCAATCACTTCCATCAGACGTGTCTGATTGTCCATCACTGCCACAAGGTTGGTGACAGATGGGTCTGGCAGGTGTCCACCTCGTCTACCTCTGTCACGGTTCTGCTGTCTTCCACCTCTGTTCTGGTTAATACTGCTGCTTCCAACTTCACCTTGTTCTTCCTGCTGATGCTGGCTTACTTCTTCTTCTTGTTGCTGTTGATGATTATTATCACTTCTGCCTCTGCCTCTGCCTGTACCTCTGCCACGTTGGTTAGCAGTTCGGCCTCCACTACGACCATGGCCTGCATTCGGGGTTTCAATCTGGGCATCGTTTTCAGCCTCATGTGCACGGCGTTGACGTTGTTGTATTCTGGCAGATCTTTTGGGAGGCATCTGCTTGTCGGGATAAGGAGAGATGAGAAGGGATTTACGGAAAATCTAGAGCTACGAGCAGAACAAGATAATGGAAAAGAATTTCTGAATATCTTGCGCACACTCAAACAAGAAGAATCAGCATCAATACAACATTACAGCAAACATAGCATCATAACAAGGGCTCGATCACACATATTCAAGTCCTTCTATATAGCAAGACTCGACGGTTAAACCTAGACAAGAGGACTCGACAGCAGGGTGACACTAAGTACAACGGCACTCCACAGTCTAGCTTGTGAGCCGCTGTTGCTTGATGCTGACGGGCCTTCTGATGGCTTGTCTTCTGCAGATTCTTGGTTTGACGGAAGACTCTTGTACTTTTGACTTGTAGTTGTCGGGACTGGAGAGATCAGATCTCTTTGCTGAGGGCTTCCCAACGGGTGCGACCTTTTGGAAGGAGGGATTTTCCAAAATGGAAGCGAAGTAAATAGAAAAGTTTTGCAAATAGTTTTTAGGTATAAAATATCACTCATTCTCACTCGATCCAGCCTAAGGTTCAACCTACGGGCAAGTATGGCTCTGATACCACTCTGTCGTACTCCATTTCTGGGGCACTAGCACTTACCGTATCAGTCCCTGGATCAGACGCTGATACGACGCTTACACAAAATGATATCACAGTCTCATACCCTTCTTATAATATTACCAAGTCTCATACAACCCCTTTTGTTATACAAAAGGTCTTACAACAGCGGCCTGACCACAAGAACAGACAACACACTGACTAGCTGCTATAGCAGCAGCACTAGACTACTACTCCAGCGGAAGACGGAACGGCACCACTCCAACAGGCAGACTTGCGTGCAGGCTGAACCCTAATCTTCATCTTCAACAGCTTCAAACTCTGGCTCACCTTCTGAATGATTGAAGCAAGAGTGAGTACTTAAGGTACTCAGCAAGCCTAACACGAGAGGTAATTTATACAAGGGAGTTCATCAAGGGATAGGCTTGTGGTTTATATCAACGAGGCAAGAAAGCCAAGTTTATGCATGGTTGTTTTGAAATCAAAGCAGTTCGCAATCTAATCAAGTATCTGTAGAGATTAGTGGGGTTGGGCGGCCCTGGGGGAGTTACTGTCCATCCCGCCAGTGCCTCAAGTTTTATCACTGGCCGACAACCAGCACACGGCTCCAAACCGGTGTATTCCGAAAACACGCCAAGGATAACTCACACCTAAAAGTCTAATCGAGTGTGGTCTTTGCTTTCGCGTTGTCCAATACCGTGGAACACGGCTTTCCGGAAAGATTCATAACCTCGGCCGAGGGTGCACAAATTTCCCCACAAGGTAGATCAGTCCTCCACCGGTTTTCCGGCTTGAACTTTGCTACTAAAGGTCCCATACCTGCCAGTATCTCCACGGCATCCACCCGCGGGCCAAACCAGGGGTCCATGAAAGCATGGCTCAAAAAGGAGTCTCCGACCGGACCTCGAAACCACACTGGCCCGAGTCTGCTCCTGGTCCCCGTATACACCGCAAACCGGGTGGGTACCGAGATCAACCGTAGGGTGTGGTTCCAATCTCCATCCCATACTGGACTTGTGGCTGTGCGCATAGTGCTAGGCAAAAGCGGCACCAGAACCGGTCCTTATACGACCGAAGCAGGCACTCCAAAAGCTATCCTCCCCGAGGTATAGCATCCCTGAGATATCCTCCCCACTGAGGACTACCTTGCCTGCTCCCGCCAAATCATCCCCCCACTATGGGTTGCACTTATCATTAAACCACCCAATTTCCACATGTACACACACCACCAAGACACACGCATTTTACACAAAAATCATGTGAGCAAGATTAATTAAACACATATGATGAAAGTCCTAAGCGGCAAAGCAATCCAACATATCATTAAGGAATTTAATGATGTTGGTTCCTAGGGTTAACAAGGGATCAGGATATATTCAAGTCAAGACATGGCAAACAATTTTTGCATAGAACCTTCTAGCATTTAAATCCATTTAAATACCATGCACATTTATTTGTAAACAGCTCTAAATAGGATATTTCGCAAACATAGGATCAACATGATCAAAGGGAGTTAGACTTGCCTTCACAAAAGTCTTCTTCTTCTAAGTCCTCGTATTCCAGATCCTCGGGCTCTTCTTCAAAGACTTGATTATCTAGCGATAAAAGAAATTAAATCTACCGCTCAAGCAATCAAGCAATAAATCAAATAAAACCAAATAGAGACCAAGGTTAGATTGGATCTGGTGGCAATGAATAGAGGATGATTTTAGATGAATTTTGGCGAAAGAATCGCGAAAATCAGAGTTGAAACGGAGGAGATATCGATTATTCAATTTTTGGGAAAGGAAATTAATCAGGATTATGCCAACTTAATAAGGCTTTGCCATAATCCTAATTAATCTGGAGTGATCAAGGGTTGAAAAATGTTTAGAAAGGTGTAAAGTATTTTCAGGAATTTTCTGAGATTTTTCTGATATTGGAAATTGCTCGGAATTGAAATGTGTGTACACTAGCCGGGTGCACTTAGCATTTTCCTGAGAGAAAGAGAGGTTGACAGATGGGTCCAGGGGATCTGAGGGCTTATTGGTGAAAACAGAAAGTTGACAGGGACCTATCTGTAATTTTGGGAAAGTTTTAGGGGTCTCAGTGTAAAAAGATAGGGGCTAAAAGGTAATTACAGAAAAGTTTAGGGTCTTTTCTGTAAAAAGACAGGACTTAAACAGAATTAATAAAAAGATCAGGGGCTTATCTGCAAGAATGCAGGGCCCTGGGATTTTCAAGATTTTCGGAATTGTTTTTGAATGGAAAAGCCTCGTGGACTAAGTCGGCTGTGGACCGGTCGGCAGGTGGCGGTCCACCGGTCCATGGTGGACCGGGGAAGCGCGCGCGGCGGCGGCTGGCCGGAATTGTCGCCGCCGGCGGCTAGGAGGGCAAAGAGGCGACAAGGTCAAGCGGAGGGGGTCGGGCGCACGATGGCGAAGCCGTGGGGGCCACTTGTTGTCGTCGAGATGCACCGGAGCGGCTGGGCGGTGTCGCCGGAGTGGGGCGGCGCTCCGGCGAGCAAGGGGAAGAGCCGTGCGCGTGCACGGCGAGGGGAGAGGAAGGGTGTGCGCGGTGCGCGTGGGTGCGGCAAACGCGAGGCGCGACTCGGCTCGACCGGACGCGGACGGAAGGGCTGCCGGCGACGAGGTCGCGCGGCGCGGGCGGCGGCGCACGGCGCGGGTGGTCGTGCGCGGGTGCAAAGAGAGGGAAAAGAGGCGCGAGAGAGGGAGAGGAGGATGGTGGAGCTCACCGAGCACTCGAACAGGGCGGAGGAGGGCGGTACCGGCGTCGACGGGGAAGCGGTGGCCGGAACCCTAGCTCGTGCGCGGCTCGGCACGGCTCCGGGCTCGGCTATGGGCGAGGAGGGCGTGCCGAGAGGGAGAGTGGTTCGGAGGGGCCTGGCGAGGGGGAAGAGGAAGGGGAAGGGCTTCCGCGGCTGTGGGCGAGGTCACCGGAGTGGTGGCCGGAGCGGAAGAGAGAGAGAGAGGAATAGATGAGGGAGCTCGGGAAAGGGGGTTCGGCCCCTATTTGAAGGCCGGCAAGGCGGTGGAGTAAGGCGGCGGGGCTCGACTTGACGGGCGCGGCAAGCAACGCGAAGGCGGCGCGCACAGTGCGGCGGCGCGGCGTCTTGACCGGAGGAGGAAGAGAGAGAAGGGAGGCGGGCTGGGCTGGCGCGGCCGTGGGCCGAAGCGGGCTGGCGGGGAAGAAGGAAAGAAAAGGGAAGCTGGGCCGGGAGAGTAAGAGATGGGCCGGGAGAAGAGAGAAAGGGAGAGGTGACGGGCTGGGCCGGCTAAGAAGGAAGAGAGGATTCAGCCCGAGGGTGATTAGGAAAAGAAAATAGCTTTTCTTTTACTGGGTTTTGGATTTAGTCAAATTTGAATGAATTTCAAATTTGACAAAGAAGGGAACAAAACCAAAAGCACTCAAAATAAAGACAATAAACTCCAGAAATGCATATGTTGGGTTTTGTGCAAGTTTTCAAAATGAAAAATTTTAAAATTGAGGTGGTTTGACTAACTATACACGCACTTATTTTTAATTTGTTTTAAAATTTGAAAAATTCAAATTTTTAGTATATTTCAAATGAAGGCAAAAACACGGGACGTGACAAACTCTGTCCTAGTTGCAACCATATTTCTATTAGCAAAGAAGCACTACACACTCCAATAGAGATATTCATTTGAAGATACAAATGTTTATGTGAGCACTTATGTTCCTTTATCCACAGTAACTTCTGTTAAAGATATTTGTATGATGTTCTAGAATAGGGAATAGATAGACGCCAAGAGATAAACCGCGTCATGTCAGTTTAGATTGAGTTACGGCTATATCAATCTCTTGGCGTGTATGCTGCAAGAGGCTTTCTCATCTCATTTGATGTAAAACTCTATCTGTAATTCCCTATATAATGAACACGGAGATGACAGTATTTGATCAGGTGATCAGGAGAGAGACACCTAAAACAGAGCTTTAAAAGGTTATCACGAAGAGGTGATGGACCCCCTGTTTGACCAGAACCAAAGCATGCAATCTGCTTGTGACACACTCGACATACGGACGCCTTGTTCCTGCACAAGGGAGATGAAATGCAGCCCGCGGCACGAGTGCTGCACCCCGGAAACCTGGAGCTCGCCTCTGTTCTGTGAAGGCGGTTTGCTTGCTCTTGTGTAGTTGCACAATGGCCCACCCGACTTAAAACACTATCCTGAGCTTGGATACTACGCCTTCTTTGAGCTGATCAGGCTGCTGGTTAGGCTGGGACAGAGGTCTGGCAGCGAATTGGGCAATGCCACTGCCTGACTTTGACCATTCTAAATTTGAAAACTTTCTAACTGCTCATGAAGCTTGTTGAACACTGAAGGGACTCGGATTGAAGATTGATCAGGAAACACCCTCCTTGAACTGCAGTTTGAAGATGGCAAAGGACAATAGAAATCCCCAATGCGAGGAGGCTAGTGAAGAAGGAGATCTCTGCCGGGGGTGGCGGTGGTGCGGAGACTAGGCGAGGGAGCGAGAGCAGGGGTTAGCGCGAGAGCCATGTTAAGTGTTTCGCCCTATACTGCAAACTTGGATAGTTGGCGAGGACAGAACTTTATGATATAAGCAGTATCAAAATTTTCAATCTTTGTCTCTGGTAGACAAGAGTATGTGACAGGCACTTTCATTTATTTCATCTTGTATACTAACCATTTTTTCCGAGAATTAATCCCTCTAACATTCCAGCCCAATAAAAAAAAATTCTGTTGTTACTCATTTTTGAAACTATGCTCCAAAATCAACAGGTGAGTAGACAGAGTCCATCACTGAAAGGACATCAACATCGCAGAGCCAAGGGAAAAACTTATCAAGATACCCAGGCATCATCACAGAATTGCCAATTCAGGAAAGAGACATCAGCAGCATGGGTAAAGATCACAGCCAGAAAATAACCAACAAAGCAACTTCCTTAACTGAGGGGTCCGATAAAAACGTGGTCTGATAGCATCACACAAGCTTTCTTCTTAATATAATGAAACACAGCTCTCCTGCGTTTTTCGAGGAAAAAAAAGATAGCATCACACAAGCCCACAGCAGGGGCTACATGCACTTGCATAGCTAAAACAAGTGACATAACAACTAGGAAAGGACATAACAACTAGGAAAGGTTCATCATGACTGAGCAAACAAAATAAAGGACTCCAAGTCCCACACTGCAGACTATCAGGTAGGAGCTTAAGCATCGTCATTGAGACCATCATCGCTGTCATCTGCCTATTTAGAAATGGAAACCTTCAAGCACACTTCTCTATCTGCACTTGTGAAAATGGACACAATCCAGGCATCATTTGTACTGGCAGAGTACCAAATTAATCGAATGCCAGATTAATTTGGTACTCAACTGAGCACACCAACAGGGATACAGAGTCTTCACAGCCACACTCATGATACAGATCCAAGCAACGTTTTACACAGCACAATGTCAAATTGCAGTAGTGCAGGGTAGAACAGGGTGCATATCCACCAACGACGTCATAAAGTTCATCACTAAAGAAGATTTGAAATCAACCAGCTGCAGATATCACTAAACTATTTACATTCCCTTAAAACTTCAGGAAGCTGGGTTTTAACCAGAAACATCCGCAAACTTCTCGTGCTGTAAAACATCACAGCTGATCTTTTGATGCCTTCAATCTACTATTTTCTGTTGATGAAACAGGGGAAGTTTTGGTTAGATTAGCATCATATATAGAACAGCACTTGTTATGGAAATTAAAGGGTTCGGTATTAAACAAGTTGGACAAATAAACCAAATAAAACAAGTCATAAGTGTGCGCTCCAAATTCAATAATATGTGATATTACAGAAAGCTTTATTCTTATCCCTTTAACAGTTATCCTGGTTTTGAGTTACGTTTTTTTTTCTTCTCGAATACGCAGGAGAGCTGCGTATCTTTGTATTAAGAGAGGAAATGATCGGCCCCTTACATGCTTTACCTCCTCACTACCGAGCTGTGAGGGGTTATGATATATCAAAATGCAAACACTAAATAAAACACACGTGACGGTAGGACTTGACCAGAAAGCACCGTACCAACCTATCCTACTGCTGCACCTTGACCAAGAGCTTGCAAGTCGTGCGCTCCAGCGAGACACCAGATGGTGTTCATCACTGAACTGCCGAACCAATGTGTTTATGTTTTGGGTTACATTAACAGTGAACTTCATGAAACCATAATTTCAAACGTTACCAGAAACCACATTCAATTATCCATTTTACAAATGGAAGTATGGAACTCTCCACATGTTACTATGTTAGCTTATATAAGCAAGTGGTGCAATGCGTTTATCATTGAGAAAAATAAAACAAGGAGAGAAAATATGAGAAAATATGTGTGAAACGGAAAAAAGCCCTCGCAATAACCAAATATGCTTTCTCAGGAACTGCAACAAAAATGCAGTAGACAACTAAGAACATAGCGTGGGTCTGATTTGCTACCATGTTTGTGTATTGGCGTATCAAACTATGTTCTCATTTCATTTATTTACTGGTACATAAATGCATCAATACAAGGCACAATAATCAGACCAGGGTACACGGAGGTAAAGTGAACATGCATACGAGTCAAATAAAAGGATGGCATTGGGCCTCACACTGAATTCAACAGAGAAACTGTTGATGACGACATACATATTTAGTATTTTTGAACAGAGATACATGCGAACTGGTTAAGTCTGGTAGCAGGGTTGATGTCAATTTTCTATGAGATCTACTAGTATTTAGTAAGTATCCCTATGGCCACAATAGCAGGTTTCACAGTTCAAGATAATCATTAGAGCACTAAAGGAGGTGGCGATGTACTAAAACAGAGGCGAAAACTGCACACAAAACAGCATGCTTGCCAATTGCATCTGGCAAAGATGAAGACGTCACATAACCACAAGGATAGCCAGAGCAACTGTTTCATACCTCAGATCTCGCAACGCCGCACCCCATGGCCTTGGTCTTCCACACCTCAAGTGCAAAAGCGGGTATAATGAAAATGCAAGTTATCGTTGCGATGCCCAATACCCCCACATCACACATTGCATGACTGATCGACTTCCACTGTGATCCCTCAACGTACCACTCCACCACCAGTGCACCAGCAGTTACCAGCAAGATGAAAGGAGCCCACGCTAGGAACCCGAGTAAAACAATCTTTCTCGGCATCCCCCCCTTCAAACACGGTCAGTTCGGTGAGGAAAAACAGTCATATATGTATGCTTAAACGTGAAATTGAAAATATGAACGTGCACTTTGTTTTCTACAGAAAACAGAGCGAAAGAACACTTAACAGATATTAATGAATGAATTGTACAAAAGCATCATATTTTCGAGTCATATTCTCACATTGCCCTAGGTTTTAGCTTATGTTTCAGAAAGCACCAGATTTTTGCCAAAGAATTATCACTTTGCACCACCTTTTAGTAATAAGCATGATTGAGCAAAATTGAACCCCATGGCAGCCACATAAAAGGATTTGGGCTATTGTTGAGATATAATAACACAGTGTTAAATGAGTCATTTGAAAAATCATAGTAGCTCTTGATCTAATGATGAGGCCCAAAGTTCCATCAAGAACGTTAAAAGACTACCTGGTTAGCACACCATCAAAAACAAAATTTATCCTCCGATTGTGTGATTAATCTTGTCTGTAGTTTCCATTTCTCGATTTCCATATTCTCGTTGTGTGGATATCTATTCTAAATTGGCAGCCCCACCGCCATGTCTTTTGATTGTCCACAAATTGATTAAAACCATGGCTTCGAAAATTAATTGATTAGTTCTCCAATTATATAATGAGATATCTACTAATTTTGTTCATTATCCACAACATATAAACTATTTGAAATTTTCATTTTGTGGCTGTCATGTGGGCTCAAGGCCACTTCTTCACGGTCAATGCGAGATGGTGCAAAGTGAGAATTCTTCGGCTAAAACCTGGTGCAAGCTAAAACCTAGCGCAGTATGACAATGTGGGTCCAAAACATGGTGCATTGTGCAATTCATCACTCAAAAAATGAGGAAATACAGCAGCTTAATTGAAAGGGCGCCTAAGATATCTGTTGTACCAAAAGCCGCTCGAATTTATCAGTAACTAACAATAACGCTTAGTTTTTCTGATGTACCTTCAGGTGAACATCCTTGAACAAATTCTCTTGCCCGACGGCGAGGAGGATCAGCGAGCTGAAGATGAAGGCTCCGATGGAGGTCTTGAACGACGCGGCGACCACCGGGGAGCTCACGCCCCAGGCCCGGCGGGCGACGGCCGAGGTGGCCACGGCCGCGCCGGCGACCCACTGGCCCGCGAGCCACACTCCTGACCCTTCGGCGGCGGCGGCGGCGGCAGCCATGGAGCTTGTAGCGGCGGAAACCCTAGGTAGCGGTGGAGCTGCACGCGAAGTGGCGAGCGCTGTGTGAGCTGAGCTGAGCTGCGAGGTGGGGGGAGTGGCTGAGCTGAGCTGCGAGGTGGGGGGAGTGGGACAGGAGGTGTGGAGTGGCTTTTACGTGTCGGACTGCGGGTGGTGCTCTAGAGTCTTCGCTGGGAGATTTTTGGACCTTTTTTTTTGTCACGAGGATAGTTTTAGACTTTGGTACATGTACTCAAAGGGTTGCACACAGACACACCAAATACGGCACTATAATTTTACGCTGCAATGCGTGAGACTCACCTTTTAAGATTAATAATAAAAACCAACAACAATGTAGATGGATAGCTGACATTACTTTTTAACATGATCCAAAACGTCCAAAACGTAAGTGCAACAGAAACTTGTGCAAGAAGTGATAATAAGGAGAATCATCTATCTACTTTGCTGTTGTTCCTAGCACAAGCTCATGTTGCACCTAAATTCTTCGGTGCCTAACTCCAATGTGCATAAGAGCTATCCATTGTTCAGGGAGCTGCTGCTCCTTCCTCGATATGATCCCTCTCAGGTCTTCCACCTGGACTATTAGTATTACCTTACTATAAACTGTACCCAATATTTGCAGAGGCATACATGAACTATGTTAGGGTTGGACAAATTTCCTACGGTTTTCAGTAGCCGCGTGCTTCAATGAATGTGTCACTGGAAAATTCTTCACGGGCTTTCTGAAGATGTTTTCATGTTTACAATATTCTTCTTCCTATTGTCGTAGTATTACAGATTAACAGAAAACTTGTGCTCCTTGAATTTTACATCTTTTGCTCCTCTGTTCCGGTGGTGGGCATAGAGAACATATCCGGTGTTACAAGCGGGTTAGGTGTTACCGTGTTACCAACTTCAATAACGCCTCAAATATGCAACGAAAAATTGCAACAAAAATATGAATGGATAGCTCATGCAACGATCTACAATTCATATTTTTGGTTGAGATGCAACCGAAGCTCGTACAAGAAGATTAAAAAAAGAGAAATCAGACATTTAATAGTAACGGGTTGCGGGTTCGTGATGAACAGTTGCAACCCGCACTATTCACAGTCTGATTTTTGTATCTTCTTGCACGAGCCTCGGTTGCATCTCAACCAAAATATGAATTGTAGATCGTTGCATGAGCTATCTATTCATATTTTTGTTGCAATTTTTCGTTGCATTTTTACGGTGCTACAGTGATCGGTAACACGGTACCACCCATATGGCCGGTAACACTGGATACGTTCTCGGTGGGCATATGTTTATATTCATCAATATGAGACACTGGAAGCAAAAAATTAGTTCTCGTGTAATCAATATTAAGTACCTCATTGTGCACCTCTCCCTTCCATATTCAGTTATACAGATGGCTTTGTATGGCGCCATTCAGGAATGGACAGTGACCAGGTTCTTACCCTCCAAAATGTAGCTTTCCCTGAGTTTAAATTACGAATTACTGCCAAGGACACGAAAAATGTAATGTCCACATCTCTATCAATATGTTTAATCTATTGAAGCATCTATCGTCTGGATAACTAGCAACAGGGGAAAAGAAATCTGTAATCAGGACAATCTCATACTAAAAACAAGATGCAGAAGCATAGTAGCAGACACAGTGAGTAACTAGCCAAGGACACCTTAACTGTTTGTCTATCAAAGCTTAGTTACTCGTATGACCAAACCGACACATCTATATGGAAAAAACAAAATCAATAATTAAGTTGATTTAACATTACAGAACTGGGTACACAGAGGCAACACACACTTCATTTATTTACAGATGGAAACCTTCAAGCACGCCCCTCTCTGCAACTGCAATACTGAAAATACACACAATCCATGCATCTATACTGGCAGATAACCGCAAACCAGTTTTGTAATGGAAGCCACACAACTCATTACCAACAAAGCAAGCATATACACATCGACAATGACAGTATAACTGTTCCAATAAAGTAAAAGAAACACACACTGAACTAATTATACCATGCACTCGGTGTCAGGATAGGGTTATCATGGTAGATGAAGAATCAATCTAGGCAGCCGTAGAAAGCAGTAAGTGATCATGAGTACTCTTTCCAATGCTTTAGTGAGGTGACCTTAACCTCAGATATTAGGGAACTTCAGGTCTGATACTTGAGCTTCATGTTGATCTCTAACGTCTTCCTTTATTGTCTTCGCCTGTTAATGAAATGGGCCAAGTTTTGGTCAGCAAAAAAGGGTACATCTTTATCAACATTAAGGATTCAGTAATGAAAAAATTAGACAAATCTAAACATAACTGTGGAAGATGTGCCACCATATTAAGTGAAAAAGAACTTGTAACTTATATGTGATATCATATTACTGAAGTTCATAGTTTCTTACGGCTTAATTTTTTTTCCAGGTAGTTTTAATTTACAACAATTCATGTCATCAAAACACAATTTCAGAGGTCATCAGGTACCACAGTCTGCATTCGATCATCCTTTCTACAAGAATCTGTATTATGGAACTATCTCCCTTACCCTAACAGAGGTGATACATAAGTTAACATGGGGTACCATGATTTTGAGAAAACGTGCGTGCAATGAAATGAACCCCTAACGATAACCAAATTTGTTTCCTCCGGAGCTACTAAAAAATTGTAGTAGGCAAAGGGAAGGTCCAGATTTACAACCATATCTGTGTAATCAAACTGAGTTTATTGCTTCAAAAAGTATCAGCATTGATACAATGTACGATAACAGAACAGGGTACACAGCATCAATGTGAGATAAGCGAATCACGATGAGATGATGACACTGGGATCCACATTGGCCGCAATGGAGAATTTGTCAAAAAATACATACAATTATTTGTAAAGTATTAGGCTGATACCGGATTTCATGCCATTCACAAGAAATTTGTTATTCAATGTACTTAACCAACCGTGCTGCCATACAAGCAGGTTTCATAGTTCAAGATAATGGTTACTGCATTAAAGAAATTGTTAACACACTATATAAATAAATGAGGCAAAGATACTGCACAAAAGACGCAGGGATTGCCAAGACATAAAAATGAAAAAGAAAAAACAGAGATAGCCAGAACAACTGTTTGATACCTCAGATTTGGCGATGTTGCTGCGCCAATCCTTGTTCTTCCGAATCCCAAGTACAGCCAACGGTACAACGATAAAGCAAACTATTGCCGAGACACCCAATATCCCCAGATCAATGAGTGCAGCACCAATCCTGTGACATTCCTCCCCAGGTACGACTCGCATCAGAAGACCCACGAGGTCTAGCAACCAGAAAAGGGCCAAAGCATGCCCCGAGAGCACAACAGCGAGCTGCTCCCGAGTTAACGCTCCAGAAACCTGATGAGAACGCTCGAGAGCAAAGCACAATCAAACACAATCATATGGTTAGGATCCAGTGTATGCTTCGATGGGACTAGGAATACACAAATGAGCACATTTATATCACACGCAATTTCGTTTTTCATGGACCTGAACCTGATGAGGGCAGATTGTTTCAGGTCATCAGGGCATAATAATCATTTAAGGACAGGATAGATAGGTATCTCATGATTCAATTAGAAAGTGGACTGCTGCAAATGCACTCACATATTCACCGAACCTATAATTTGTTCGGCGAGGGGGGACAAGTGCCTGCATCAAACAGTTTTCTTACCTTCCAGCCGTCTGGAATCTTCTTGTTCTTGACCACGGCCACGGCGTCGGCTACAAACTCCTTGACCAGACGGAGCGCCGTCGCAAGATCTTGAAGGCACCAGGCGACGACGGCCAGCGCGAAGAGGAGTAAGGCTCCTTCGAGGGCATGTTCCAGCGCCCGGTACACAGGGGAATCCTCACCCGAGGTCCGGTTCGCGACGGTGAGAGCGGCGGCGGACGCGCCGATTACCCACAAGCTCGCAACGAGCAGGTAGTCGAGCGCTGTGGCCAGGCGAGAGGACGCCGGCGCCGGCTCCGGCTTCGGCGGCGGCGGTGCGGAGACGACCACCACCACCACCACGGCGTCGTCGGCGGCCATGGGAGCGGACGGAACTGTGGCTAGGCTGGCTCTCGAAGCTCTCGGACGGGGTGGAATGGAGCTGCAGTGCGGTGAAGCTGGGAGATGCGAAGCGTGAGAGAAGAGGAACAGGGGAAAGGTGTGCCTTTTATGAAGGTTAGTGCTTACGCATCGAATGGCGTCCGATCGAGTCAAATCTTCATGGAAGTTTCGATGAAGCTCACAAGGCTTCAGGTGAAAGCTCACAACGGACGGACCGCTGCGCACGGCACGTCACGCGCACTAAAGCTAGATTCTATCGAGCATTTACCTCCCCTGTCTCATTTTTGGTTTATGCATCAATCTAACTCTACTTTTCTCACCAATGTAGTACCGTGTACTAAAGCTATGTTCGCACACAAGATTGTGTGTATTTCTTCATCAAAGTTGAGCTTGTTCCTTTTCCCTTTCCAAGTGAAAGCAAGCAGAAAGTCACGGTTTGAATGAAAATGTAAGAAATTTCAGTTGGGTGTTATGGTGTGAAAATAGTTGGGGACGAAGTGCAACTGACATATGAAATGCTATAGTAGGTGACTTCATGGATGAGCAGGTGTATTATGGCTGCCCTTGAGCTCCTCAGCAAGGCAAGTAGAAAAGTGCTGAAGACCAGTGACCATAAAAACAAACAGGCACGTCAGAACACCGATACAATTGAGTTGTCACGGTCGTCTAAACAACAGTGAAAAAACAAAGGAACCTTCAATGTACAAACTCGGTTCAGGGTCAAGGTCAGAAACATATGCAAAGTGACAGCAAAACAATATTGGCAATTTGGCGAATAAATCATAATTCTCAAAGAAGGGAAAAAAGAGAAAATAAACGGACGAGCTTAGTTCAAGTGAAACCGACACTCCTCGCAAAAAAAAAAGAAAAAAGAAAAAAAAGGGTGAAACCGACACAAACAGTGAAAATGAACATCATCCATACTCCAAAACGGCGCAGGCAGCCACTCTGTCCTAGTTGCAGCCACATTTCCATTAGCAAAGAAGCACTACACACACTCCAATAGAGGTATTCATTTCAAGAATTTATGTGAGCACCTGTGTTCCATTATCCACAGTAATTTCAATCCATCAGCCTCGTTGTCAGGAAACGAAATCCAACAACATTTATACAGACAGCATAATCTCAAATTGCAAAAGAAAGAAGACCATGGACAATGAGAATATCATCTTGGACCAAGATCAACACTATGAAAAATAGAATTTAGTAGACGTAAAAATATCATCGTAAGCCTGAATGTTAGAGCAGATATTTTTCCAAAAAAAATGAAAAAAATCAGCTTAGTGATTCCAGTAATTAGAAACTGTTTTCCCCAATTTGTATTCAGAATATCACTTTGGAAATGCCTCTTTGATTTGCAAATAAAATAGTTTGGAAAGTTAATCAGTTTCAAATTGGGTCCTTTGACTCCGTGGTCTGAACCTTTCTTTTCTTTTTTGGTATTCGTTAGTTCTCACTTGGCAGCAGTTGCCATTGACCAAACTCTACATTACCCAAATTTAAACTTTCATGGTAGCTGAACATAACTAGACCAAACACTACTTCAACGTCATTCAGGCAGTTGTATCGTACTAAAGAATATTGATGACCTGTAAGAGAGCTGAAATATCTGCTACATCCTTCAGCATGAATGAAGAAAGAGCAATGAAGAAAGAGCATGGAACGGCTTCAAATAAGTAAAGACCACACAGTGGGTTCATTACGTTACTTCAAACATCAGATGTACAGCATGCCATCAAATTGCCAGAGAAAGTAATATAGGTCGGTATCAAATAACATCCTAGAAACTGTAGAAAGCAATAAGACTGACTTCAAATCAGTTGCGTTTGATCAGAAACTTGAGCAGCATTCAACAAGCCAGGTATTGTAGCTCCTTGTGATCTTCTAATGCCCTCTCTCCTTGCCTTTGTCTGTTAATAAATCATACAAAGTTTAGGTTAGTTTAACAGCAGAATATGAAACAGATTTGAGAAATCTCAATCAGATTTTGTCAAGTGCCACCCTATGAATCGTATACAATATTACACACCTCAACTTCTTTACCTTTCAACTTTAGCTTTCCAGAGTAATCAAATTAAAATTTACAGCAAAATACAAGAACCTATAATGCCAGTATTCAGTCTAGAAAAAAATGCCAGTATTCACCATCAGACATGTCACATATATCGTTTTACAAGAAACATTGTTACGAAACTATCAACGTGTTTACATGTTAGTTTCTAATGTTGCATACTAGCAGTAAGTAACGCGGTGAGAAGTAATGTGAAAGGGTAAAATCTCTGAACTACAAAACCATCTCTGACAGTTAGAAATTTACATTCTGAAAAACATTTCTACAAAAAATGCGATGGCGTATTGGCATAATACCACCATACAAGTAGGTAATTAGCCAGGGGCTACAGTTAGTCTGATTTACAACCATGTTTATTTCACGAAGCACAAAAGCATCAATCGGGCATACAGTGGTAACAAGTAAATGCACTTATGCAGAGAAATTCTCTGTTGACAGCAGATTGTCAAAGGAATGACACTTGCTAACTGTTATCAGATAGCAGCAAGCACCTATATGTTGTAGAGTAATAGCCGCCCACACAAAAGGAGCATCGCGATAGTAAGCATCTACAGTCAACAAGTAAGTACTCAACTAGACATGAATCATCACAAAATAAACAGCATACTATACTCACAAAAGATGAAAAGTAAAAAAATCACATGCCACTTGCACACAGGTACAAGCAACAGGTAAGTAAAGGATGAAGATCGACCTCAAATGCTGCCAGCCGCCGTGCCGCCGCCCAGATACTTCCTCCACACAATTGTGGGTAGAACCACAAAGTAAAACGTTGCCACAAGGCCCACTGCCCCCACCCTAACCATCAGTGCACCAATCCTAGTGATCATAGATTCCTTCGCAGGTAACATCACCAACACCAGAAAAAAACCTGCATGGAAGAGCAGAAAGAAGGCCCAAACCACAAGCCAAGCAGTGCCCTGCAGCGAGCTCCCCGCTGGCGGTCCATAGCCTGACGAGGACGAACAATTCAGTTCCAGCGAGCGCAGACAGAGCACACGGATAATAAGGATTCTAACTAACATCATGACAATTGACAACCGCACGGATCAGAATCAGGATTTATCGAAGCAAACAGAATCGACAACGTTCTCTATCGCGCGACCGATACCTTGGTGAAATCAACTCTGAAACCCGCGAGCGCGGGGGCGAACCGGGCCGGCAGCCCGGCGACGAGGGCGAACAGCACGGTGCAGAGGATGGCTGTCAAGTAGGCCGAGTACAGCGCTTCGTTCACCGCGCGACCCACTTCGCTGCCGGGGACAGCGAGGGCTACGAAGAAGACGGCGACCAAGCTTGCGTTGGCGACCCAAAAGCTCGCGGAGCACAGGTACAGGGCTGCGGCGAAGGCGGCGCGCGCGCGGGCCGGACCTCGCGGCGACGGAGGCGGCGAGTCCGGCGCTTCGACGGCGACGGGTCCCATGGCCATGGGAGCGGGGAGCGGCGGTTGTTGATGTTGAAGCGGAGGCATGGTTGTTGAAGCGGAGGCATGGTTGGAGACTTGGAGTTGGGCGAGGGGGAAATGGGAAGAGGAGGGATAAATTTGACGAGGAAATGGAAGGGGATTTATTAACGTGCCAAATGGAGAGTGGGGTTGAAGTTGGGCGACGTGGGGTTAATTGAACCCGGGCTGAGGACGTGGTTAGAGGAAACGGTTACGGGCCAAACGGAGAGTTTAACAAGCAAATTAGCATCATTCTTTTTGTTTAAACTACTGTATAATTAATCTACATTCATGTGTCTCGCGGATGTACAATACGCTGCAATGTGATCATTTTGACACAGCTGGTGCCAAAATCAAAAGGAGTAATTCCTTGCAAGCCATTCGAAACTTTTATTCGCAGAATGCCATCGCCGTTCGTTCTGTCAAGTTTGACGCCCAATAAAATAATGCCATCGTTGCTCCTGTCTATCTGACAATGCCATACTCACCGCGAACCAAGGACACTTGAGAAACATCCTTCCGTACAATCTGTAGTCGGCATCACCCTCTGTGATTTTCACACGAGCAAGGACTCCACAATTGAGCTCGTTCACCGTTCTGCAGTGGGAGATGGATGACCGAGACATGAAGGATTCTAGAGAGATGAAGAGAGGAGCAGAACACCACCAGCATACATGTAGAGGCCATTTTGGCGTCAAAACGAGCCCCCTTCCCTTCAAAACTTCCAATGGCAATTCCCGCCACTAAAAATTGCGGGCACCAAACGGAACCAGGGGTAAAATGGATCTTTTCATTCTTCGTCAGGGCATATTGCCTTGACACAACAACAACATTTTCAGGGAAAAAAAGTTTAAGATCGAGGGCACTGAGGGAACATCGAAGGTTCTTGGCATGTCCGGGACTAGACAACTTTTTAATAACCCGGGAAGAATTGACCCAAATCAAACAAGGATGTTCCAGAGAAACTTTTGAGAAAGGCTTCCTTACAACATGAAAGATGCAGAAGTAATTGGTGTAACCGAAAGAAAACATCAATAGACATTGACGTTGGAGACGCATCATGGCAACACTTCTATAGATTGGTAGACTGGATACCATGTATAGTGTTACGAAGGACTAGCTGGTATAAAGTTATTTAAGAATCTAACGCTTTCAAGTTGAACGAGTCCAGAATACATATGTCATTTTTCAGACCTTCATGTGGAGTTCAACTTCCCTGATTAGATGGGGAGAGCACAACCAAACAAGCAACAATAAAACCATTCAGCACACACATACATGCCCGGCTGTATTGTAAAGAATGCTTGAAGACCTACGACATCTATCAGAAGAAATCCTTCAGAAAGAATGAAGCATGAGCAGAGACTTGCCGAAGGAGAGAAAACATCTGTAATTTTGCAATACATTGGCACACTAAACATTCTTAAATGTATAGTCTTTTGCGAAATTCTGCCAAACTAACTGAAGTTTATCAAATGTAACTCATCCAAATATAGCTGAAGGTAGGCATATAGGACGCGGCGCCAAGGTACAAAGTGTAACATTTTTGCAGAGTGGAGCAATAATGTATAAGGTTTTCTCTTTTACATTAAAGTGATTCTAGTAATTATAAACTGTTTTCCCAATTTGTATTCAGTTTTGGAATGCCGCTTAGATTTGCAAATAAAATAGATTGGAAAGTTTTTCAGTTTCAAATTGAGTCCTTGCTCTGAACATTGGTTTTTTGTATTCATAGGAAATTCATGGGACAAATGTGTATGGAAAGGATTCAATCAAGTAAAGACCACACAGTGGGTTCATTACATTACTTCAAACATCATATGCACAACATACCATCAAACTGCAACACAAAGTAGGAGTAGCATAGGTCAGTATCGAATAACATCCTAGAAACTGCATAAAGCAATAAGACTGACTTCAATCAGTGGCATTTAATCGCAAACTTAAGCAGCATTTAACAAGCCAGGTATTGTATCTACTTGTGATCTTTGATCATGCCCTCTCTCCTTGCCTTTGCCTGTTAATAAATCATACAAAGTTTAGGTTAGTTGACCAGCAGAGTATGAAACAAATTTGAGGAATCATCAGATTATGTTCACGTGCCACCGTATGAATCGTATATTTTACACACCTCAACTTCTTTGCCTTTCAACTCTAGCTTTTCAGCGTTTTAAAAAAAAATTCTAGCTTTTCAGAGTAGTTTAACTAGAATTTGCAGAAACATAAATGAACCTATAATGCCAGTATTCACCATCAGACACATCGTTTTACAAGGAACATTGTTCTAAACTATTGAAATGTTTACATGTTAGTTTCTAATGTTGCATACTAGCAGTAAGTAATGCAGCGAGAAATAATGTCAAAGGGTAAAATCTCTGAACTACGAAACCATCTCTGAAATACAATTGTACGAAAAATGCAATGGCGTATTGGCATAAAACCACCATACAAGTAGATAATTAGCTAGGGGCTAAAGTTTACAACCATGTTTATTTTCACCAAACACACAAGCATCAATTGAGCATACAGTGGCAAAAAGTAAATGCACTTATGCATAGGAATTCTCCGTTGACAGCAGATTGTCAAGGAATGACACCTGCTAGCTGTTATCAGCTAGCAGCAAGCACCTATATGTTGTAATAGCCGCCCACACAAAAGGAGCATCGCGATAGTAAGCCTATACAGTCAATAACTATTCAACTGGACATCGATCATCACAAAAAGTAAAAAGCATACTCACAAGAGATGAAAAGTAAAAATTCACATGGCACATACACACAGGTACAGGCAACAGGTAAGTAAAGGATGGAGACCTCAAATGCTGCCAGACGCCGGTTCGCCGCCCAGCTTCAGCCTCCACACCACCATTACCATCATTATCATACTGGGTATAAACAAAAGGCAAGACGTATACACAAAGCCCATTACCCCCAGCTGAGCCATCAGTACACTAATCCTACCCATCAGAGATCCCTCCGTAGGTGACAGCTGCAGCAGCAGAAAATAACCCGCAATGGAGAGCAGCAAGGAGGCCAGAGCCGCAAGCAACACAAGGGACTCAGTGTCCTGCAGCAAGCTCCTCGCTGGCGGTCCAAAAGCCTGACGAGGACAAACAATTCAGTTCCAGCGAACGTAGAGCACAGGGATTAATTAGGATTCTAATATCGTGACAATTGAGAACCGCTCGGATCAGAATCAGGATTTCTCGAAGCTAGCTCAGGAAGAATCTAGCGACATTCTGTAGCGCGCGATACCTTGGTGAACTCAACTCTGAAACCGGCGTGGAGCACGGCGGCGCGCAGTGCCAGCAGCCCGACGACGAGGCAGACGAGGATGAACAGCAGGACCAAGAGGTGTCCCATGGAGACCGAGAACAGCGCATCGCTCACCGGGCAGCCCTCTTCGCCGGCGGGGCCAGCGAGGGCGGCGGCGGCGGCGCCCACGCTCGCGTTGGCGACCCACAAGCTCGCGAGACACAGGTACATGAGCGCCTTCGCTGCGGCGAGGTCGGTGCGCGCGTGCGCCGGACCTTGCGGTGGCGGAGGCGGCGAGGCCGGCGCTTCGACGGCGACGGGTCCCATGGGAGCGGTTGTCGGAGCGGGGGGTTGAAGTTTGGCGAGGGGGAAGTGGAAGTGGAATGGGGATTATGGGTGTGTTTGGATTTCAGCCACACTCTGCCACAGCAAAGGTTAGGCGGCGCCATAGGAGAAAGGTTGTTGCTTGGTTGCTGCGTAAGCGTTGATGCGCCACAGTTCATCTTCAGCAATCCTCGTTATTCTCGCCACAAAGTGTGGTGGCGATTTTTCACACCAAACGTTCGGAGCTGCCGAAGTTACGGCGTGGCGCAGTATGGCCGGCGTCCAAACAGCCTCTATTTCACGAGGAAATGGCAGGGGATTTAACGGACAAAATGGAGAGTGGGCGAGGTGGGGTTGAAGTTGGGCTGATGACGTGGCTGGTTTAGAGGAAACTGTTACATGACAAACGGAGAGTTTGACAAACAAATTAGCATCGTCCTTTTCGTTTATTATAACTGTTGATGAATAACTATACTGTACAATTAATTTAAAGCAATTTTAATTACTGTCTAAAATAATGATCATTAATTCAAAGGTAGTTTTGTAATTGCACTACGCGGCGGTGGAAATGGGGAACCACGACGGAAATTGATGAGAGAGATGAATCCTAACCTACCAAGCTAATAATAACAAACAAATTATTTACTAGATTAATTAATAAACAATAAAGATTAATTAGATTACAAATTTGATTTTACTTATGAAACAACTACTTATTAGAAGTCTACTACTCTTTATTTTTCCAATATTACCCTTACTAATGAGCAATTATTACTCTTATTAATGACCACTAGTAATGGATTTCTGATATTAGATCTACACCATTGGATCAAACTAATAGCCATTAATTTTGTCGTGGTCGTGCTATGGTTTGGTAGTCGTGGTCCTCATGTGATCGCATTCGTAGCGGGGTGGCCTGATCTGTAGCAGGATCTGTGTCATGGCAGCTTGTTCAACCAATTTGCTCCTCCCTTCCCCTTGTGTTTGATCGGTTGCGCTCAACCCTCTTACTTTTGTTCTTGGCGTCAAGATGGCCGAGCTAGGGCTTTGTGGGTAGTGCTAAGTTGTTTTCTCATGCTAAACTTGCCACGTAATGGAGCACCCCATTGGCAGGTCTCGTTGTTCGACGAGTCCTCGCTAAAGTGGTCGGCTTGCGTGCCATCTGTGATGGTCTGATGGATCATCATAGGTTGCTAATGTCGCTAAAATCTTCCATGGTCACACCTCGTGCTCTGGAAGCCACGTGGTCCATGCGGTCTCTAGGGTATATTTATGATGGGTTGTCATAGGTTGCTTAGGTCGCTAACCTCTTCATGGTCGCGCCTCCTGCTCGGCAAGCCGTGTGGTCCATACGCCTCTAGAGTGTCCCATGATGGCGGACTGCTTCGCGTGATGGGTCATCAATGTCACTTTTCTCTTTCTTGGTTGTGTTCTTGCTCTCGAAACCGTGTGGCCATCCCCGCAGCCTTAGTTCCTCATCATAGTCGCCTAACGCTTTGAAAGGCTTCAGCACACTACCCGATCATCTTTGGTCGCTTTCTCCTAGAATACCAAGTAATCATCTTGATCATCTTCGGGCATCCTCGAGGTTCGCAAAGCTGCGGTGGATTGTCTCATTGAGGTAGTGTATCACTTCGTCAAGGCGCGCCGAAGAGGTTTTGGTCGTATAGCTATCATAAGTCCTAGGGCTAGGGCTTGTTGCTAGCCTTTTTGTTATGTGTTTCGTCCTCCTATTTCTTGACCTTCGGTCTGCTGTAACAATAAATCTGTAATTCTTCTTCTTTATAATGGAATACGTGCTCCACATTCTTAAAAAAATAAAAAAAATCTTCCCTTCTATATTCAGTTATACAGGTGGCTTTGTATCGCCATCCAGGAATGGTCACTGACCAGGTTTCTTGGCAATTCTTATATTGAGATAATCGTACACAAATCAACCTTTTACCTTCCAAATTGTATTCTGACACTCCCAGCCTCTCCTTGAATGAAACCCATAGAGCATTTGCTTTAGCTGCATGATCAGTAGCAACTGAGCCATCAGGTAACATCAGTTGAGCAACGGAATTATGTATCATTCTCTGATTGGCTATGACTTGGAAGAGTTTTGTATTTTCATCTCCAAACTTAACCCATCTTATGGTGGTCCCCTGCCTCAAGTAAGTTCTTTTGGCTTCTAGCAAAGAGAGCAGGTGCTGCTTTAGATATTTCCTGAAATTCTTCTCAACTCTGTCTAAAGCTCTTTGATCTTCCAAACCATCTAAGAAAGCCAAAATCCAACTGCATTTACTGATGTTCTTGTTGAGCTTAGAAAGCTCCGTTGACCATGCTCTCAAACCCTTTCTCACTTGCTTGAATTTTGCTGTCAGGTTTTGGCTGCATTACTGAAGAAGGGAGTGCAGTTCCAATCGAGTTCAATAGTATCAGTGAAGCCATCAATCTCACTCCAATAATATTCAAATATGAAACGCAGGATTTTGGAATGGAGGTGCCCACTTTAGTTACATAAGGTATATGATCAGATACTGGTCTCCCAAGTGGCTGAACAGTGCAATCAAGGTATGAAAGTCCAAGATGTTGAAGTGAAAACCCAGTCAAGTTTTTCTAGCAGTGGGTCATCCTGCATATTACTCCATGTAAAGGATCTCCCTTGAAAAGCTATTTCAACTAAATCAAGGTGATGGATTAAGTCATTGAAGAGCATCATGTCATTCACATTACCACCAGGCCTGTTTCTGTTCCTCATGAGACCTGATGAGGTTAAAATCCCCTAGGATCAGTAAATCTTCAAAATCAGTTGTATCAAAGTTATAGAGCCAAGAAATGAAGGCAGCTTTCTCTGTCCTCGAAGCAGGACCATAGATGTTACTCAAGTGGAAAACACTGTCTGTGCTTTTGGATTTGAATTTCATTGCGATGGAATATGATTAGCAAATATAACCTCCCCATCAAACATGGAATCATTCTAGACAGTAAAGGCCCCCAGAAGCAAGCTTGGATAGTTGCCGAGGACAGAACTTTTTGATACAAGCAGTATCAAAATTTTCCCTCTGTGATAGGCACTTCCATTTATTTTATCTCTTATACTATCCCATTTTTCCTGAGAATTAATCCATCTAACATTCCACTCCAAGAAATTCCAAGTTCTGTTGTTACTCGTTTTTTAAATTATCATCCAAAATCAACAGGTGAGTAGACAGAGTCCACCACTGAACATGACTAGGTAAATCAACATCACAGAGCCAAGGGAAAAACTTATGATGATACCCAGTCAAATCATCACAGAATTGCCAATTCAGGAAAGAGACATCAGCAGCATGGGTAAACATCACAGCCAGAAAATAACAAACAAAGCAACTTTCATAACTGAGAGGTCTGATTGGTCTGATAAGCATCACACAAACCCACAGCAGGGGCACCCACAGTACTTGTACTTGCGTAGCTAAAACAACTGACATAACAACTAGGAAACGTTTATCTTGACACCACATCTGACTATTCGACTCTAGATGAGCTAATTAAACAAAATAAAGGACTCCAAGTCCCACACTGCAGACAATCAGGTAGGAGCTTAAGCATCGTCATTGAGACAATCATCGCTTTCATCTGCGTATTTAGAGATGGAAACCTTCAAGCACACTCCTCTATCTGCAATGCTGAAAATGGACACAATCCGGGCATCATCTGTACTGGCAGATAAGAACAAAACGATTTTGTAATGGAAGCCACACATCAGCAATGACATTCTGAGTCTATGAGAAGTATTACTGTTCCGAAACAAGTATAAAAAAACACACTGAACAAATGACACCATGCACTCGGTGTCAGGATAGAGTTATCATCGTAGAGGAAGAATCAATCTAAGCAACTGTAGAAAGCAGTAAGTGACCACGAGTACTTTTTCCAATGCTTTAAGTGAGGTCACCTTAAGCTTCATGTTGATTTCGAACATCTCTTATTGTCTTTGCCTGTTAATGAAATAGGCCTAGTTTTGACCAGCATGAAATAGTATATCGTTATGGATTAAGGATTCAGTAATGAACAAATTAGACAAATCTAAACAAAACTGTGAAAGGTGTGCCGCCATATCATGTGACACAGAACTTGTCCCTTATATGAGATATTACTGAAGTGCATAATTTGTTACTTTTTAAAAAGATTCTAGGTAGTTTTTGTTTGCGACAATTAATGTCATGAAACAATAATTTCAGAGGTCATCAGGAACCACAGTCCACATTCAATCATCCGTTCTACAAGAATATGTATTATGGAACTATCGCCATTACCCTAACAAAGTTGATATATTGTTCCCAAAAAAAAAAAAACTTGATATATAAGTTAACATCGGGGAAACCATGATTCTGAGAAAACATGCGTGCAATGAAATGAACTAACCCCTTAACCAGAACCAAATTTGTTTCCTCTGGAGCTACTACAAAATCGCAGTAGGCAACTAAGAGGTCGAGATTTACAACCATATTTGTGTATTGAGTTTATTGCTTCTAAAAAAGATATCAGCATTGACACAATGTCAATGTACAATAACAGGACAGGGTACACTGCATCAACGTGAACATGCAGATAAGCCTGTCAAAAGGATGACATCGGGCTTCACATTGGTCTCAATGGTGAAGTTGACAACAAAGACATACAATTATTTGTAAAATTTTTAGGCTGATATCAGGTTTCATACCAAAGTTCACAAGAAATTTGTTATTCAACATTAATAAACCAACCATGCTGCCATACAAGCAGGTTGCATAGTTCAAGATAATGGTTACAGCACTAAAGGAATTGTTATAACACTATATAAAATAAAATGAGGCACAAATATCTACTCAAATGGACGGTCTACCATAGCGGGAGCCAAATCAAATGAGGCACAGATATATACTGCACACAAAGACACAGGTATTGCCAGACATACAAATGAAGAAAAAAAATAAAGGGATAGCCAGAACAACAGTTTGATACCTCTGATATCGTGATGCGCCAAACCTTGTTCTTCCGCATCTTCCGTACATATATCGGTACGGTGATAAAGCAACGTATTGCCATGATGCCCAATGTCCCCAAATCATTGAGTGCAGCACCAATCCTGTGACACTCCCCAGGAACCACTCGCATCAGAAGACCGACGATTTGTAGCTTCCTGAAAAGGGCCAAAGCATGCCCCTCGACTGCGAGCACAACATTGTGCTTCTCCCGAATCAACGCTCCAGGAACCTGATGAGAATGCTCGAGAGCAAGCACAATCAAACACAATCATATGGAGGATCCAGTGTATCCTTCGATGGAACTAGGAATACACAAATGAGTCACATTTATATCACGGGCAACTACGTTTTTCTTGTACAGAAAATTAAGCAACTCCCACATGCATGGACCTGAACCTGATGAGTTGGGCAGAATGTTTAGTTCACCGGGGCATAATTAATTAATTAAGGACAGGATAAGTATCTCATGATTCAGTTAGAAAGTGAACTGCTGCAAATGCACTCACATATACGCAGAATCTATAACTTGTCCGGCGAGGGAAATAACTGGATGGGACAAGTGATTGCATCGACGTTAGAAAGGGGAAAAGAGTTTTCTTTTCACGCGCTTACCTTCGAGTCTGGAATCTTCTTGTTCTTGACCACGGCGTCGGTTACAACAGGCTTGACGACACGGAGCTCCCTCGCAAGCTCGCGCAGGCGGAAGGCCAGTACGAAGAGGAGGAGGTAGGCTCCTCCGACGGTAAGGAACAGCGCCTGGTACACAGGGGAATCCGTACCCAAGGCCCGGCCCGCGACAATGACAGCGGCGATGGACGCGCAGGTCACCCAAACGCTCGCGAGGTACAGGTAGACGAGCACTTTGTCCCGGCGACAGAGCGGTGTGGCCAGGCGACGGAGCGCCGCCGGCGGAGTGGAGACGACCACCACCCTGGCGTCGTCGTCGGCGGAGGCGGAGGCCATGGGAGCGGACGAGACTCTGGCTAGGCTGGCTGGCTCTCGAAGGCTCGAAGCTCTCGGACGGGGTGGAATGGAGCTGCAGTGCAGTGAAGCCATGGGAGCGGACGAGACTCTGGCTAGGCTGGAATGGAGCTGCAGTGCAGTGCAGTGCAGTGAAGCTGGTACTAGACTGTGTGAGACGAACAAGGGATGGGGACAGGTGTTTTTTTTTTTTATAGTTAGTCTTGAGTCTTGACGCGTTGAATGGTGTCGAGTCAAGTCTTCATGGAAGTTTCGTGGAAAGCTCACAAGGCACGGACTGAAACCGGACTGAACACGGCATGTCACGCGCACCTGACAGTCTCTCGACTCTCGAGTATTCCCCTCCCTCTAAAAGATGATGCATCACCACCCTACTTCTCTCACCAATGTACCGTGTACATTTGGACTGACTCCGACAAGACCTAATTTTTAGATGCAAATCAAGCATTGCCTGCTGTCTACAGTAACTTGCAGTTCCTCCCCATCTCCTCATCTCCAACAAGAACTTGCAACCTCGCGTGGCATCCCACCGGCTCTGCCTCACCCCGGCGACCCGGCCGCGCGCCGCCGCGCGCTTCGCCTTAGCCCGGTCCCGCGCTCCGCCTCACCCCGGCCCCGCGCCCCACCGCGTGCTGCCCCGCGCCGCCGCCCCGCGCACGCGCTGCCGCGCTCCGCCTCACCCTCACCCCGCCCCGCCGTGTGCGGTCAGGGTGTCGGACGTGTCGTCGACGACGGTGCCGGAGCCGCAGAGGAGGAGGAGAACCGCCGCCGCGGCGCGCGCACACGGCCCCAGCGCGGCCGCCCGGAGCGCCCCGACCAACGCCTCCCCGTGACCGCGAGCCCGCGCCACCGCCTCCCCGCGACGCGCTCGCCTCCCCGCCGCGCTCCTCCTCCGCCCCCACTGCCGCGCGCCTGGAAGTCGAGCGGCAGAGCACGGCGACAATGTCGGCGTTGACGCGGCTACGGTCGCGCAGGGCATCGGACTGGTGCAGCGACTTGCCCTCCTCGTTGGCGGCGTGGAGGCCGGTTTGCGCGAGCACGCGGAGGTCCAGCGCGGTGCGGTGGTCGAGCGTCGGCACAGCGGCAGCGGCGGACTCAAATGCATCAAAGGAGAGAGGCATCTCCTCTCTCTCGAGCCTGCGCAGGCCGTCGAGCTGCTCGTCACCGCCGCGGACATGGAGATTGGCTTCCGGAGTTCGGGGTCAAGCACGGATCGGGCCGCGACGACTAGCAGCCAGGGACCCTTCCTTGCCGACCGCACAACGTCCGCGCGTGCTCAGCCTCATTCCCTGCATCGCGCCGTCGATTCGACGCTGTGAGACCTCGATTTGGCGGCCGGGGCTGGGGTAGACCTCGATTTGGTGGAGGCAATCCTCGATTCGACGCCGTCAGACCTCGATTGCATGCTCTTCGATTCGATTCGACGGCAACCAGGTGGTGTCGAAGGAGGCAAAGCGGCTGGTGCGGCTCGCCGGGCGGGCATGGCGGAGCGGCGCAGCCGGGGCAGAGCGAGCAGGCGCGGCGAGGCAAGCCGAGCGGGTGCGGCGAGAAGAATGCGTTCGAGGAGAGAGGATGTGCAATTTTGCAGCTTCTCTCTCTTCAAAGGGCAAAATGCATACTCTTTTGCATCGTCTCTTGGAGTCCATTATGATGATGCACAGAACCCATCCAGATGCATATTTGGGTTAGCATCTCCCTGTTGGAGTCAGGCTTACTATGTTGTATTTCTTCGTCAAAGATCATGAGCTTGTTTCTTTTCCCTTTCCAAGTGAAAGCAAGCTGGAAGTCACGATTTGAAAAAGTAAAAAATCAGTTGGTCAGTATGGTGTGAAAATGGTTGGGGACGAAGTTTTACCTGACATATGGAAAGCTATATGCGACTTGATGAGCAGGTGTATTATGGCTGCCCTAGAGCTCGTTAGAGACAAACACTCAGACATGAGCGGTCATGGGTAAGAAGGTTTTGAGCGCTGAAGACCGTAACAATGAGCATTGCTACAGCTACGCAATTATGCATTGCTACAGCTACGTAATTATTTACGCGCTTGTTACGCACAGATTGATGTGGCAGCATTTCATTAGTTCAACATTAGGTGTGCCTCTGTTTAATTCATGGAGGACTATTCATTTTTGAAACAACGTAATGTGTGAGAATTGTGAAACTTTTTTTTCTAGTTCCAGCATTACTCCTGTAACAATAAGTCACCGTGGCAAAGGAAGGAAGCTTCCTCCACATAGTCAAGCATCATCACGTCAGAACACCGATCCAATTGGGTGGTCACGGTCATCTAAACAAACAGTGAAAAAACAAAGAACCTTCAATGTAGGAACTCAGTTGAGGGCCGCGGTCAGAAACATATGCAAAGTACGTGTGACAACAAAACCAAGAACATATTGGTAATTAGTGAACAGTTAGGTGTTCATAATTCTCCAAGAGAAACAAAGAGAATAGGAACATCATCCATACTCCATAACGGCGCAGATAGCCAATTCCGTTAGCCAAGAAGCACTACACACAGCCAACAGAGATATTCATTTCAAGATACTGTTTAGGCCCCGTTTGGAATGGAGGATTTCTTCTTCATTTTTGCGAGAATTGAACTATTTCCTGTGAAATTCCTGCGTTCCAAACGGGCCTTATGGGAGCACTTATTATGTTTGATTATCCACAGTAACTTCAATCCATTAGCCTTGTCAGGAAACGAATTCAAGCAACATTTATACAGACAACATAACCTCGAATCGCAAAAGAAAGGCACATGGACAATCAGAGCAAATATCATCGTAGATCGAAACCGATACTATGAAAAATATAATTTAGTAGCACTAGAAATATTATCGCAAGCCTGTGTAACAGAATACGGTTCTAGACCTTTAAGCCTGCAGTGTGGGCCCCGCCTCACAATAAAAGGGCTACAGTTACTAGTTACAACTAAACACTAGACTAAGTATTTAAGGTGATCATGCTCTCTCTCAACTTTCAATGTGAAACCCATGCACACTAGCACTACATGCTCAGCTGCATTTTAAGCCGAATTTCTTTGGGCCGGGCTTTCACACTCTCGTTGCCCACCTCCGGCGGTGAAGGAATCACGACGAAAATTGGCTTGTGAAGTGGGGAGTGAGGAGTGCACGACCAGCAGTGCGGCGACGAGGGCGAACAACACGGTGAAGAGGATGGCTGTCAAGCAGGCTGAGAGCAGTGTTGTTCACCGCGCCACCCTCTTCGCAGCCGGGGACAGCGAGGGTAGGACGACGGCAGCAGACACGCTCGCGCCGGCGACCCACGAGCTCGCGAGGCGCATGTACATGAGCGCCGTCGCCGCGGTGAAGGCGGTGCGCGCGTACGCCGGACCTAGCGGCGGCGGAGGCGGCGAGGCCGGCTCTTCGACGGCGGCGAGTTCCATGGGAGCGGGGAGCGGTAGTGGAAGCCTGTCGAGGTGGGAATCCGGAGGCATGGTTTGGGAATCCGGAGGCATGGTTGAAGTTGGGCGAGGGGGAAATGGACGGGCCAAATCAAATGGAGAGTGGGCGAAGGGGGGGGGGGGGGGGGGGGTTGAAGTCGGGCTGATGACGTGGTTTGTTAGAGGAAATGGTTACGAGCCAAATGGAGAGTTTGACCGACTAATTAGTATCATCCTTTTTGTTTACAAAATGTTGAATAATAACTACTACTGTATAGTAATTCATTTATCTTCATAATAACTACTACCGTATAGTAATTCATTTGCCGAAAGGAGTAATTCCATCGATGCCATTTAAAACTTCTTGTATCTCTGTTGTCCCTTGAGTGCCAGCCTTGTTACATTTTTATCCACAAAATGCCATTGCCGTTCGTTCTGTCAAGTTGGACGGCGAGCGAGATCTAATAATGCCACAATCGACCCTTTCTCTGATAATGCCACTCACCACGAACCAAGGACACTTGTGCAACATCCTCCCTTGTAGTCGATCGGCATCAACCTCTGCGATGTTCACACCAGCAAGGACTCCACAATTGGGGCAGAACCAGGGTTTGCAAAACCGCCGGTAACCGGTCGGTTATCACGGTAACCGACCTTACCGGTCCGGTTCGGTTTCTTCGGTTTACCAGTTTTCAATTTTGAATTTGAAATAAATTTAAAAATTCGACGAATTTTATCCGGTTTTCATCGGTTTTGATCGGTTTGACCGGTTACCGACCGGTAACCGGCCTTACCGGTCCGGCTCGGTTGGAACGGTTGCATCGGTAAGGTAAACCTTGGGCAGAACTGAAGACGCCCTGGAGAAACATCTTCGTTCACCCTTCTGCGGTGGGAGATGGATGACCCTCGAGACATGGTGGATGATGGAGAGATGAACAGAGGAGCAGGACACCACCAGCATACATATGGGGAGGCCATTTTGGCGCCAAAACGAGCGCCCTTAACTTCTAGTGGCATTTCCTGCCACTAAAAATTGCGGGTAAAATCGATCTTTTCACACTGTCACGACGGAATTGTCTCAACATTGTCAACAACAGCTTTTTAGGAAAAAAAAAAGGGTTTAAGATCGAGGGCACTGAGGGAACATCCGTCATATCCGGAACTAGAGAAGTTTTGAATAGCACAGGAAGAATTGGCCCAAATCAAATAACGGTGTTCCAGAGAAACTTTCGAGAGAGGCTACCTTACAACATGAATGATGCAAAAGTAATTGGTGTAAGCAAAAAAAAAAAAAAAAACATCAAAAGACATTGAGGTCGGAGACGCATCATGTTCGGCTAGGTACATCACAAGACTTCTATAGACCGGCCGACTGGATGCCATGTATAATGTTACGAAGAACTAGCTGGTATAGTGGTATTTAAGAATCTATCCAACGCTTTCAAGTTGAACGATGTCATTTTTCAGACCTTCACGTGGAGTTTCAACTTTCCTGATTAATTAGCAGGGGAGAGCACAGCGAAACAAGCAACTTTAAAATCATTCAGCATACACATACATGCACGGTTGTATTGTAAAGAATGCTCGAAGATCTACGTTTTCTATCAGAAGAAACCCTTCAGAAAGAATGAAGCAAGAGCAGGGTTGCCAAAGGAGAAAGAACATACAAGATATTTAACGCACATAAATCGAAAGCAATTTCAATTTCACAGAAAAATTTCGAAGGAAAGGACAGTACATTTGCAATAAGATATATCATAAGCCTTCCCATTGTCATTTTGCAAGGGTATGTGTTCCAGACCTCCAGCAACATAAATAGCTATGCACACCACGTAGCACAAGGGAATATTTAATACTTGATGCATATTACAGTTAGTACATGAGGGGAACTAGGAAGCAGCGAACATGTGAAGAAAATACATTTTTGTTCCAATGGCTGTTCATATAAAGAGGGATAAACAATGCTTATCAATAAACGCTCGGAAGATGATAATATTCAGAGGAAAAAAGGAAATGAAATGCTTGAACACGCACGATCAGTCCTACTTCACCCCATTCTCCAGAGCATAGAAACAAAGAGAACACGTGAGCTCACAATGACAAACTCATAATGGTTATCATGAAACCCGCTAGCAAACAGGCTTATACCATGTTGATCAACATTAAAAGGTGAAACGGTGGAAGTTATAGAATCATCCAACAGATAAACTGATGTGGGACCGATTTTGTTCCCAGGCTACAAATGCCAGCTACATACATCATACAGTCAATTTCAAGAGGAAGTAGTTCAGGGACATATCAAATATCATCATAGAAGAACCACAAGAGAACATACTGAAATTCATAGCTAAATTAGATTGTAGTAGCCATAGAAAGCAAGACTGACTTTAACATTTGGGCATGACGAACTTCATCAACATTCATGATCTGGTGTTTTAGCTTCTTGTGATCCTCCTAAATGCCTTCTTTTCTTGTCATTGTCTGTTAATTAATCAGACTAAGTTTTGGTTAGAACTTAGAATAACATCATAAAATAATGCTGTGTTATCAACATAAGGCACAGAATAGGAAACAAAGTTTGCATATCCAAATGGAGGACTGTGAACAACGAGGTGAGCCCTGACGGTGTGAAACTTTACGGCATCCATTAGGTTCAATGGAGAAATTAATTTATTAGGACAGATTTCGCAAAAGTGCTACTCCTACATGCTAAAATTTTGCAGCCTGCAGCAAACACCTACTATGTTCTAAGGGCATCAACAGCGATGGTTCGATTTTTGGAAGCTGAGTCGGATAGCCCGATGCGCATGTTAATGATGGTTCGGTTGCTCTAACATGACATTCGTTTTGGCGGGGCTCGCGACCGAATAGAGAAAGAAAGAAAACAGTACCCTACACCCATTTCTCTCTGCGTAAAACCAGCGCCCACATGAAAGGCAACCTAAATGTCCAACCAGATGTTTATTTTTCTTTGCTTTCATCGCTCAGTTCAACCCAAGTTTAAAATGTAACCAGAAGAATTTTTCTCGATGGTAAGCAAGATGACACATTTGCAAAGCGAGGCATACATCACTCCCCCATCTCACGGTTCAGTTTGGAGGCACATTTGCAGATGCTCTAATAGCAGCCCCAATCACAAAGATCATGGTACACTAAGTGATATGTTCCCTAATACTAATGATCACCAAAATCAAATGCCATGCTCACAACAGGAGTGAAACGGGCGTAATAAACAAAAGTGAGGGCAAAGAAGAGATGGAGACCTCAAACAATGCTGCCAGCAGCCGCAGCACCGCCCAGATTCGTCCTCCAAAGCTTCAGCACCATACTGGGTACGATGAGAAAGCAAATGGTCGCAGTGTAACCAGCTATGAAAAAAGGCATCACGATCACTGTCCAAATCCTATCTGGCGGAGGTTGTTTTGACATCTCCACTACCCTCAAGCAAGCACCGGTGAGTAGCACAACGAAAAAAAGAGTCCAAAGATACTCTGGCACAACAGTGTCGACCAGCATCCTCTTCAGCGTCGGACCACCAGGGCGGGGTGGAACCCGCGGGCCAGGGCCGCGGAGACCGCGCTCGCGTCGCCGGGCCACAAGCTGGCGACCACCGCCGGGGCGGGGCGGAACCCGAGGGTCAGGGCCGCGGCGACCGCGCTCGCGCCGCCGGCCCACAAGCTGGCGAGGCAGAGGTACATCAGTGGCTTCACCGCGGCGAGGTCGGAGCGGGCGAGCTCCGGCCCCGGCGGCGGGGGCGAAGGCGCCGGCGCTGCGTCGGCGATGGCGGCGGCCATGGGAGCAGGGGAAACGAAATCGCAGGATCTGGATTCTGGAAGCTTCTCGAAGTGGAGGTGTGGAAGGCGGCGGCGGTGGTGTGATTAGCGCCGAACACTGGTTTTTAAGCAGATGGTGGTCGGGTAACGGGCAAATAATGGGCTCCGAATCGGGTTAGGATTTTTTTGATAGGCGCACCCAGTGGATTACACCCAAATACTCAATGAGAGTGGCGAGTGGCTGCTGTGTAAGAGCAACTCCAATGGAAGCCTCAACTTCAACCCCTACTCAACATTTAGGGACCGATGACCAAAAAATCAACTCCAACAGAGCCTCAAGTTGGGTCCCTACACGGAGGCCCCCAGATTCCCCCCTCTAGCCCCTACATCGACGGGGTCCGGAGGCCGGCCCCTACTCCGCTCCTGCGCGACGAAGGCCTTCCCGCCACCTCACCCGCGCTCCCGCCACCTCTCGCGCCGGACGCCAGTGCGCCCCGCTGTGAAGCGCCGCCGCCCCTTGCAAAGCATCGTCGCACCAAATCTGAGCACCGCCGTCCTCTCCCTCCACCCAGATCCGTGCGCCGCCACCCCAAATCGGCCGGGTCCGAGAGAGAGAGAGAAGGAGCAGGGGACGAGGCCGAACGGAGAGAGAGAGAGAGAGAGAGAGAGAGAGAGAGAGAGAGAGAGAGAGAGAGAGAGAGAGAGAGAGAGCAGGGGACCAAGGCGGCGGGGCCGGACGGTGGGCAGAAGAGCGGTGAGCTCAGTGGGAGAGAGGAGAGGCGAACCAAATCGCGGGCTTCCCGACGCAGCATCGGCCTCCGGCATGCTGGATCTCACCGGCCGCGGCCATGTCGTCGATCTCCTCTGCTCCAGGTCCAGATCCGGCAGCACGACTCCCTGGGCAAGGCCCTCCGCGGCCGAAGTAGGTAGGGGAGGAGAGGAGGGAGTCGTGGGGGTACGGCAGGCGGGCGAGGGAGAGGGAGAGAGGGCGGGCGAGGAAGAAGGTAGAGCAGAGGCGGTGGACGGGCGAGGGAGGAGAGGAGTTTCAATAGATCAAGAGAGAGGGGGACCGGTGGGGATAGAAGAAATAAAAACAAATGAGACACTGGCGGATAGGTCCTACTAAAGTAGGGGATGGCTTTCAGGGGTTGCTGTTGGAGTTGAGTGTATAAAGCAGATCCCCAGAATGAAAAAGCAGCCCCAACTTGAAATGTAGGCCTTGATTTAGGGTCTCCCATTGGAGATGCTCTAAGCTTCTCTCCTCTCCCGTTGCAGTGGAAGCAGAGTGGTGAGCGGCTGCTGTGGCCTGCGGAACAGGGGAGCGACGAATACGCCAAAACAATGGTTAAGAGCCATTGTTTGCTAAGTTCCAGCATTTCCAAGTCACAAAAGGAGATCAATAAGAACGAATTTTCCCAGAGCCTTCTCATTGTAATTAGCGCTCAATCACTTACTAATTGACATATGTTTTTGTTTATTATCAATTATGAGCCACAATTTTCATATTTTCTTTTGCGAGAAATGAGCCACAATTACATATTTTCTTTTGCGAGAAATGAGCAACAACTTCATGTTACTTTTACATTCTATATTTTTACATGTATCTTTGACTATTTGAATCTCATATCGTATTCCTTTGTATGCTCAGAAATATATTTGGGGTACATGCTTGATGCCTCTTTTTCTTTTTCTTTATTATTATCTGGTATTTGTGTGTATCCTAGTTTTGTTACACATATTGAAAATGATTCCTTTTGATCTCAAATGGTATCAAATGATTTTTTTGGGCGTTATTATTTCTAATGTGACTTGAAAGGAGTTCAATTGTCTGTACATTTTTTCGGGTCAAAAACATTGTCTGTACATTTTCACAGAGACAGGTAAAACTTGAACTTCGTGTACATCAACAATCAACTTCAATCAAGGTACGGAGCTTAGGCAAGGCCAAGGTGGGCCGTGGCCCCCTGGCCCAGCGAAAATTCAAAAATTGACCATGTAAATGCAAGCAACCAGCACTTGGTAGGACTGAAGCAAGGGTAAGGACTGTCGAAGCTCGAAAGTACCAGAAACTAATTATTTACCATACATAATTGCAGGCAAGGTTCAGCATAAATTTAGTAGGGTGTGATGTCCAGAGAAGCATCACCTACTAGGAACTTATTATACAAAGGTTGAAACAACACTAAGACACCATTTGACATGTCGCAGCACCTTCGTAGCCTGCAGTCTTACAGTAGCATAGTGAAACCATATTTTCAAGTTGCCACAATTCATAGCACAGGGGAATAATTGCAAAATACAATTAAAAGATAATAGAACTAGGAAGCGCAGAAAGGTATGAAGAAACTATAGCTTTTCTCCGAGCGATTCTCATCAGCAAAGAGTCAGTAGTAGTTGTAGCTCCTTGCCCATCTTCACGGCAATTTCTCTTCTACAAGGCTTTGTCTACGGTCTATGTGTCCTGGGCTAAAACCAGGCAGTGCTACTGCACCCGTACTGATGAATGCAACAATTAATATTATCTGGAATAATTACTAAGAGAATCTCTAAGAGATCCTCATAAAATTGATCTCATAAACTTGTTTTTGGGAGCAACCGCTAAGAGTGGATCAAAATTTGGGCCACATCAGCATTTGGGGGCAAAAAAATTAATTCTATTGAAAAAAGAAGAAATGAGAGCTCTAAGTCTTCCCCTGTTTGTAGCTACAAATAAGGGGAGTTTAGGGGCTATGAAAAAACTTTGAGTGGTTCTAAGGTCCTGTTAGAGATGGTTTTTTTTATTGAATCCCAATATTTTGATTTAAGGGATGTTTATAAAGCTATCTTGGACATGCTCTAAAATCGCATATTTCTCCTTGCTCAACAAATCATCTTTTTCTTTCACTATATTTTTAGATTCCAAGAATGTTCCATCAGTTATGAGTGATCTCGAGGTTCTCTAGCGGCCATTCTGATATAATAGTGCATAATAATGAGGTATGCACCAGTTGCAATGGACAATTGGAAATTTTTTAACAGTACAAGTTGTAGAACTAAGCTATTTATTTCAGAATATGATATCTCATTTTATTATGTCCTGACTTACAAATTTAGCTCAATCATAAATTTTGTTGTTCCAACAAATTGTCATATATTTTCAACCATTTGTTTGCAATTTCAATAAAGGTTATAATGTTTTTACCTATTTAACCCTCCTACGCACTACTAGGTCTGGGTCCCCAAATTTTAAATTGATTTACATTTCAATGTGATGAGGTCTTGTCAAGTGTTGATTCTTTTATGAACAAATAATTGCTCGGTTATGAGGTCTTGTCACATGTGAAAGACAATATTTTTTTCCATTCAAGGTCTTTACCTTCAAGCAGGAGCCAGGGGAGGGCGACCAGGGCTGCAGGGGCACAACACCCCCCCCCCCCCCCCCCCCCCCCCAAAAAAAAACGCTCCATGCACACAAGCTTTGTACCCTTAAATAACCATGTAAATTAGGAAAAAATTGAATTTGGCCCTCATATGAGTCAATTGTGTCATTTGGCCCTCTCATGATCAATTCCTGGCTCCGCCTCTGCCTACAAGGATCAGCCACATTCATCAGCAAACAGTCAATACTTGTGTCTTCTTGCCTTTACGCTCAGCCCTTTCTCCTTTTAAAGGTTTTTCCTGTTGAAAAAGCCAAATACTGATTAATTACATTAGCTGTATAAAGGCAAGACGTATGGATGATTATCACCATCAGTCAACTGATATCTAAGACTATGTTTCGGCAAGACCAGGCAATACACCAACATTGGATTTTTAATCAAGTTCCACCCACAGTGGAGGAGTGTAAGAGGAAGTTTCTGAAGGATTTCTCTCTGCTGTTGCACAGAGCGAAGAGAAGATACTTTTCACAAATAGAACAACGGCTAGATTCTGTTTCTTAATTTCCTGTACTTTTTTTTTTAGATTACTCTGATGTAAACTTACTTTTATCCTTCTATATATATATATATATAAAATCAGTAGGGCCTTGCTGCCCCCCTCCTGTTGCCTAAAAAAAAAATACACGAACATTGAGAAACAAAATATTCTGGAATAATTACAGTACCTGTATCTTTCATATCCTTTCACCATACAGACCATTTTCAGAAGCAGATTTTAATCAAAAATTTAAGGATGAAGGTATGGAAGTCCATAGTGTCGTAGTGTGGGAACCACGGCAAACGGGGGCCTAGCACGGCCTCCCTTCGAGATTCGGAGGGGAGCGAACGGTTCTAAGTGTTGGAAACACGATCGAAAGAGAGAAAAGACACAAGCGTTTTACCCAGGTTCAGGCCACCCGGAGGTGTAAAACCCTACGTCCTGCTTGTCTGGTATTGCTCAAGTATTGTCTGTTGTTTCATGGTACAAGGCACTCCTTTTATAACGCAAGGAGAGGCCGGACACGTTTATGGGCCGTTGCAGGGGTGACTAGAGTGGCCGCCCTTCTTCGCCCGAGATGACGGACGTGTAATCCATTGTCAGCGCACATCGCTCACTTCGGCCTTCATGGCTTCGCCAGCTCTCGTCATCCTGTCTTGTCCGTCGTACTCCGCGCGCGGTCTTGCGGAAGCAGCGGGGAGCGGGGCGGACCGGATGCGCGGTACTGCGCCTCGGTCCGACCGATGCGTCGTACGGTGGCAGGCGGCGCGCGTCAGCCCACGCCTCCCTGTCGTCCTACCCCAGCGGTCGCAGGGCTACGACCGGTCGGGTCGCGTCAATTAGTCGCGCCCTTGCGTAGGCCGCACACGCATTGAAGTCAAGCGGCCCGCGTGCGCGAGCGCACGGACTCCCACTGGCAGGCTGGTCCCCCTCGTCGAGGGATCCCTGTGCCCTGGATCCGCGCGTACTGTTCCCCGCACGAAATCCCGCACGTCTTGTCGAGCCGCGGCGCCTTAAAGTCTTCGGTTCCACCTGCTGCCACATGCCGGCGTCCCACCGGTCCACGGGTCCTCATCCTTATCCGCCCATCGGCGAGTCGAGGAGCGGGCAGGGGGTAGCCACGTGAAACCCGGGGCTACCGCTACCGCTCTGCGTCCACAGTGCCGCGAGGGCCTGCCTCCTTTGGCTGGGCCGTGCCGGCCCATTCGACTCTTGGCCAACTCCTCCGGCCCTAAGAGGATTCGGGCCGGACCTTTTGACCGGAGGAGTGGGGACCCTGGTCCCCAATACACCGACACATAGTGTTCAAGAAACTGCAATAACAATGGAAGACAACACCCATGCATATGGTAACATAGAACTATTTTCGCCATAAGCACCCAATGGGTGCAGAACCCATGGCTGAAATGGTGGAGCACCAAAGAGGCAAAGAACATTACTCCCTATATATCTGCAGGTAGTGTAACATATAAATTTTAATATAGAAAGCTTGAGGGCACCTAAAGTGAAAATTATGTGCACCTGCAGGTTTCTACATTAGAATAGTGGACTGTAATAATGCTTGTCTGGATTTAACTAGAGACCGCAAAAAAGACCTATTGAACTGCATATTTTGCTTGAGAACTGGTGACTACATACATACAGGCAAATCATTCCCTGGGTATCGAAAATAGTATTAGCACAGTGATTGTAATGGAAAGATTAGAAGTGATGCATTTTCAACGAGTGGCTGGTAACAAAGAAGTTTTTTTTTGTTACCAAAAAAAAAAACAAAGAAGTTTTTCTATCGTGTCAATTTCCTTGCGTAACTAATCAAGCAGATGTCATGACATAATAAACAGAGCAAGTTATCATGAGAAGAAACAGATATATAGCTTGGAGCCATCCTTTGGAATTCAGGACGCGTCTCTAATTTCAATAATAACAGAGCTCCAAGAAACCCCAAATAAAGGTGCTTATGAACAGAGTTGTACAAGCAGTTCAAATTCTTCTATAAACTTCACTAGCTGCGTCATTGGCTGCAACAAATATTATGGGTACATCTGAGCCGATTGGTGCAAACGATATGTTTCGGTGTACAAGTATAGAGTAGTTGAGCAATTTTTCTTTCCAGGGAAGGTTGAGGAACTTTTATTAACATAGGGGAAGGTTGAGCAGTTACTGATCAGCACAGTATATACTTTTGTGTTGATGTTAAACTGACTTCCAATGCACACGAAACACTTTCTACAGTTACAGAAAGATATTCTGGCTAGGGGTGCAAATTGGTGACCTTAAAGGATCACCTCCGACCCTCTTTAGTTCAACCAAATAAGCTAGATTTTCAAAATAACGCAAACAGAGTCAAGGCAGAAAGTGGCTGGCTACCTCAAACGCACTGCTAAGCTGCTGTGTCGTGGGTTCTGTGAAGTGTATAAAGACGTGTTCTGTGACCATGACCACGATATGGCTTGTTCAGCTTCGACTGTCGAATCATAAAGAGTCATGCCATGTGAGTATGTGACACCCTCGTGTCGACACCACGTTGCAGGACCACGACACTAAAGAGGTATATCATTTTGTGTCACAAATTCACTTCATTACTAACCCTTAGCACTTAACATCCTATCTCCTCTTATCATCACTCATTATGACGTTCCACATTTGTTCCATCTCTGCATAGTATCTACATGTATCTTCACTCTAATCATGTGAGTTATTTTCATGTGTCCTTGTCCCCGTGTCACCACCAATTGGCATCACTAATGCACTTCTATATTGTGCTCATCCAAGCACATTTTACTTCCTACGGTATTGCTATCGACGTGTTGAGAGAAAGGTGTACCTTCTCATGACCTGACCTCTTACCATCCAAACTGTAGCTTTCCTTGAGTTTAAATTAGGATTTACCTCTAATGACACTAAAATGTAATGTCTAAATTTCTATCAATATGTGTCTAAACTACCAGCTATCGTCTGGATAACTATCAACAGGGGAAAACAAATCTGTAAACAAGACAATCTCACATTATAACAAGAAGCAGTAGTAGTAGCAGACAAACTAACAAGACAATCTGTAATGCTTATTTATTCGTATTACCAAATTGACATCTGTATGGAAAATAAAATCAATAATAACTAGCTGATTGACAATTTTACAGAACAGGGCTACACAAAGGCAACACACACTTCAGTTATTTAGAGATGGAAACGTTCAAGCATGCTCTATCTGCAATGCTGAAAATGGACTCAATCCATGCATCATCTATACTGGAAGATAACCACAAACCGATTTTGTAATGGAAACCACATAACTCATTACCAACGAAGCAAGCATATACACATCAGCAGTGACATTCTATGTCCATGAGAAGTATTACTGTTCCAATAAAGTATAGAAAACACACTGAACTAATTATTACACCATGCACTCGGTGTCAGGATAGGGTTATCATTGCAAAGGAAGAATCAATTTAAGCAGCCATAGAAAGCAGCAAGTGATCACGAGTACTATTTCCAATGCTTTAGTGAGGTGACCTTAACCTCAGATATCAGGGAACTTCAGATCTGGTACTTCAGCTTCATGTTGATTTCTGCATCTTCTCTTATTGTCTTCGCCTGTTAATGAAATAGGTCAAGTTTTTGTCAGCACAAAATAGCATATCGTTATCGAAAAAGAACTGTGGAAGGTGTGCCACCATATTAAGTGACACAGAACTTGTCCGCCATACGTGATATTACTGAAGTGCATAATTTGTTACTGTTTAAACGTTTTGCCAGCTAGTTTTAATTTACAACAATTAATGTCATGAAACAATAATTTCAGAGGTCATCAGGAACCATAGTTCACATTCAATCATCCTTTCTACAAGAATCTGTATTATGGAACTATAGCCATTACCCTAAAGGTGATATATAAGTTAACATTGGGGAAACCATGATTTTGAGAAAACATGTGCGCAATGAAATGACCCCCTAACCATAACCAAATTTTTTTTTTACTCCGGAGCTACTAAAAAAATGTAGAAGGCAACTAAAAGGTCCAGATTTACAACCATATTTGTATATGACTGACTTTATTGCTTCTCAAAAGGATATCAGCATTGACACAATGTTCAATAACAGAACAGGGTACACGGCACAACGTGAACTTTCTGAACAGGGTACACGAGGATGACACTAGGCTTCACATTGGTCGGTGTAATTTTCAATAAAGACACAATCATTTGTAACATTTTAGGCTGATACCAGGTTTCAAACCAATGTTCACAAGAATTTTGCTATTCAATATTTAACCAACCATGCATGCTCCCATACAATACAAGCAGGTTTCGTAGTTCAAGATCATGGTTACAGCACTAAAGAAATCGTTAACACACTATATAAGACTAACTGAGGCAAAATACTGCACAAGAGACAAGTATTGCCAGACATAAAAATGAAAAAAAAAGAGAGAAAAAAGAAACACACAGGGATAACCAAAATAACAGTTTGATACCTCAGATATCACGATGCTGCTGCGCCAGTCCTTGTTCTTCCAAATCTCCAGTGCAGCGTGCGGTACAGTGATAAAGCAACATATTGCTGAGGAACCCAACGTTCCCAGATCAAAGAGTGCAGCACCAATCCTGTGATATTCCTCCCCAGGCCCAGGTACCACTCGCATCAGAAGACCGACGAGTTGTAGCAACCCGAAAAGGGCCAAAGCAGGCCTCACGAGCTCAACAGTGTGCTTCTCCCGAATTAACGCTCCAGGAACCTGATGAGAACGCTCGAGAGCAAGCACAATCAAACACGAATGGTTAGGATCAAACACAATCAATGTATGCTGCAAATGCACTCACATATTCACAGAATCTGTAATTTGTCCGGCGAGGGAAAATAACTGGAAGGGACAAGTGGTTGCATCAACGTTAGAAAGGGGAAAAGAGTTTTCTTTTCGCGCGCTTACCTTCTTGTTCTTGACCACGGCGTCGGCTACAAGCGCCTTGAGCAGACGGAGCCCCGTCGCAAGCTCGTGAAGGCACCAGGAGACGATGGCCAGCACGAGGAGGAGGAAGGCTCCTCCGAGGGTAAGGACCAGCGCGTCGTACACAGGGGAATCCTTACCCGAGACCCGGCCCGCGACGGCGAGAGCGGCGGCGGACGCGGAGGCCACCCACAGGCTCGGGAGGAGCAGGTAGTCGAACGCTGTGGCCAGGCGACAGGGCGCCGGCGCCGGCTCCGGCGGCGGCGGAGCGGAGACGACCACCACCACCACAGCTTCTTCGGCTCCGGCGGCGACGGCACCAATGGGAGCGGACGAAACCCTGGCTGGCTAAGCTGGCTCTCGAAGCTCTCGGATGGTGGAATGGATCTGCAGCGCAGTGGAGCTAGGAGATGTGAAGCGTGAGGGCTGAGAGACGAACAGGGGAAAGGTGTGTTTTAAGAAGGTTGGTAGTGGTAGGTACGCATCGAATGGTGTCCGAGTCAATTTCGGATAGAAGCTCACAAGATGGACTGCACACGGCAGGTCACGCGCACTTAGAGATTTTTTTCTCGAGTATTTCACTCTCCTGTCTCCTTTTGGTTTATGCATCTATAATGTACCGTGTACAAGGTTATACTCTCAATCTAGTATTGCTCTTTACAAGATTGTGTGTTTCTTCATCTAAATTGAGCTTGTTTCTTGTACCTTTCCAAATGAAAGCAAGCATAACTTTACGATTTGAAAATGTATAAAATCAGTTGGGCAATATGGTTTGAAAATAGGTGGGGACGAAGTGTACCTCGCATATGAAAAGCTATATGTAAGCAGGTGTACCCATAATATATATGGCTGCCCTTGAGATAAGTAGCAAAGTGCTGTCATGCGTGAGCTTTAGGTTTTTCAAAAGGTCGTTCAATACTCACTGATATCCCATACTTACTTGGCCAAGGTACACGTCGTTATACTTTCAAAGAAAAAAAAGGTACACATTGAGGGCCCATTTGGAACGCAGGATTTTCACAGGAATTGTACAGGAATTTCACAGGAATCAGTTGACTGTTCACAGGAAAAACGCAGGAATAGGAAAAAATCCCGCATTCCAAAGGGGGCCTGACATTGCAGTAAAAATATAGGCAGTAATTTCAAATTGTCCGATTTTGGGAACACGGCATAAAACTATGATAACAGAATCAAGCCGGTTGATGAAGAGAATCCTTTGCATCCAAGATTCCAGAGGTATGTCAATATGTAATGACAACATCCTTTTCTTTTCAGACTTTCAGTTCAGATCAGCCCTATTCATCAACAAATATCTGATAAATATAGCTCCTGCTTCTTGCCCGTCTCCACAACAGTTTCTTCTCCTCTAGGCTTTGCCTGTCACCACAATAGCAGAAAATGAGTATAGTAGATGTTTATAGATTTTAATCCGACAATATGACTTGTGGGAGTGCTCTGTGTAACCAATCTAAAATTAGGTGCCGCCCCCATTGAGCGATGCAGACAACTCCGCTGAAGTATTACTGAGTTCACATCTTTCGCCTTCTTTCTGCATAAACTTTTGCTGATGCATTTTTCATTCCACTCAAAAGAGGAAGATATGACTATTTGTCTTGTCTAAGACCTAAGTCACAAAGTTCCCAGAACGTTAGGGTCGAGGAACGGGAACGTGGGACATGGTACGCAACTTATTAAAAACCGGTACGTTTGGGGTATACATCTTCGGAACGATAATTTGGGAACGTGGAACGTGAACCAAAAAAATTTGGAACGATAAATGGGAACGCTACAGCAGATGTGTGATAAATATTCATGTTTGTAACAGAAAAAAGAAATAAAAAAGAAAAGGAAATGAGGTAATAGGAGCTATTTCCATTGTTTGGCCCAGTCGGTCCATCAGCCCACTACCACTACTTAACATAACCACAGCAAAACAGCCAGCCGCCACCACATCTTCTTCCTCTCGCTACCTCTCTCTTCTCCCAAAAGAGATGGCGATGGCTGCTACAGATCGCTCGCCGGCGGCCACCTTCTCGCATGGGAACTAGCAAAATGGGTAGCTCTCATCCTCCTCTCCTCTCTAGTATCCTTCCCGGTGACTAAGTCTAAGACTACTAAGACTACAGAGGAAGATGGCAGATAAGACATGAGTTGGCATGCAAGTTTGATGCTATGAACCCGGAAGAACTGTTTTCTACATTAATTACCAACTGGAATTGGTGCAAACTGCAAAGCTTTGTTTCTATAATGTAATGACTGAATGGAGAAGTGCAAAAGCACATTGCTTCACCACCTGTATAGGAGGTGCTCATAACAGTAAGATTTGTTCTGTGAACATGGATAACTAGCATTACCACCACAATGGGACTAGCTCATCATAAAGAGTGCAAATTTTGGATACACATGCACGACACAACTGAAGTAAATCTAGAAAAGCCCAGCTGTCTTTAAAGCACAAATCTTTGTATGGTGCGCATCCAAAGCATAGTTGACAGTAGAGCAACTAAGGATAATGTGCTGGCCTAATCTGCAGTTCTTCCATCTCAGATATATCTAGATCATTTTTAGACCACAAAAATATTTTTAAAAAAGGAATCATAGCACTGTTTCAAACCATACCGCCTAGACAAATAATGGATAAAATTAATCAAGGCACTCCTGGGGCACCAAAATGGCAATCATAGTTCATTGAACTAACGCCTGCAATTGTTGCATGTGTTGGTTGAAGAAAATAAGAGATGTACTTGACAAACAATTAATGGTGAAGAGCCATTATTTGCTAAGTTCAAGCGTCAAGTCATAAAAGGAGATCAAGAAGAACGAATTTTCCTTAGTCTTCTCATTGTAATTAGTGCATAAACACTTATTAATTGATTACCCGCAAAAAAAATCACTTATTAATTGACATATGTTTTCGTTTATGATCAGTATAAGCCATAATTTCTTCTTTTTTTGGCAAGAAATGAGCCACAATTTCATGTTACTTTTAGTTGTATTTGATGATTTGCATCTCATATCATATTCCTTGGTATGTTCAGGAAAATATTTGTGGTTGTTGGGTACATGCTTGATGCCTCTGTTTCTTATTTGTTTCAACTATTATCTTGTATTTTGTGTATCCTAATTTTGTTATACAGATTACAAATGGTTTGTTTTAATCTGAAATGGTATTGAATGGATCTTGTATTTTGTGTATCCTAATTTTGTTATACAGATTACAAATGGTTTGTTTTAATCTGTTTCTTATTTGTTTCAACTATTATCTTGTATTTTGTGTATCCTAATTTTGTTATACAGATTACAAATGGTTTGTTTTAATCTGAAATGCTATTGAATGGATCTTTTTTGTGTGATTATTTCGAATGTGACTTGAAAGGAGTTAAATTGTCTCCACATTTTCACAGCAACAGGTGAAACCCGAACTTCCTGTACGTTGACAAGCAACTTCAACATCATTCCACTTGCACGGACCTATTATACATCTAATAAATAAGAAATAGTTAAGCCACATATGCATCCTATGGTAGGACTGAAGCAAGGTAAGGACTGTCAATTATTTTCCATACATACTTGCAGGCAAGTTCAGCATAATTTTAAGTAGGATATGATGTCCAGAGAGGCATCACCAACTTGGTACTTATACAAAGGTTGAAACGACTCTAAGACAACATTTTACGTGTCCCAGCAGTGACTTTAGCTTGCAGCCTTACAGTAGCATAGACAAACCAAGTTGCCACAATTTATAGCATAGGGAATAATTGCAAAATATAATTAGTAGATAAATAGTACTAGGAAGCGCAGAAATGCACGAAGACACTATAGTTTTTCTTCGAGTGATTATCATCAGCAAAGAGTCCAGTAGTTGTAGCTCTTTGTCCATCTTCACAGCAATTTCTCCTCTAGAAGGCTTTGTCTGCTAAAAAATTACTCCCTCCATTCCACAATATAAGCATTCCTAGAATCCCAATGCAAAATTAGTCAAGTAGGGAAAAGTCATATATACCCCTCCTTTTAACTCAACTTATCAATCACTCACCCACCAACCCACCATATTTTGTCCTATCTATAGGAATGCTTACATTGAGGAAAAATTTTTGAATGCTTCAAATGCTTATATATTGGAATGGAGGGAGTACACATAAACATTAGGCTTATGGATATGGTCTATCGTGCTGGTCTAAAACTAGGCAGTGCCACTGCACCAGTATTGAACAATGCAGTATTCAATATCATCTGGAATATTGACTAAAAATCATATCGTTCTTGTCGTTTCAACAAATCATCTCAATCGGTATGCATACCTGAATATGAACACAAATATAGTGTCCGAGAAACTGATACAACAGTGGAAGAAATAGAACCAAAACGATGGGCAGAAAGCCATGTTTGGTCTTCTAGACGGTTTAAATGGCGAGCGGCAAAAGAGCATTGCTCGCAATTTTGTGCAGTTAGACTACCTAGCTAATGCAACTAGATACGGGCGTCAACAACGACCATAACCAAACCAAAAAGCTTATGATCAAACCTCCTTTCTTGAACAAAGAATTGCTTGGCTATGTGTTCCAGAAGCACAAGCGTAGGGAATAGTACTATTCTACCAGCAGATCCATAATCATATATAACGTCATAGACGCAAAACAAAGTGCATTCATGTGAAAGATGCTATTTTTTCCATTCAAGGTCTTTACCTAGCAGGATCAGCCACATTCATCAGCAAATAGTCAGTACTTGTGTCTCCTTGCCTATACGCGCAGCACTTTCTCCTCTTGAAGGTTTTTCCTGATGAAAAAGCCAAAGACCAATTACATTAGCTGCATAAAGGAGGGCGTATGGATGATTATCGACATCGGTCGATTGATATCCAAGACTTTGTGTTTCGGCAAGACCCGGCATCCACCAACGTCCTGCCTTTATATAACCTTGTATCTTTCACATCCTTCCACCATATGTAACCTTTTTCAAGAGCAGTTTAATAAAAAACTCAAGGGTGAAGGTATGGAAGTCCATAGTGTTCAAGACTGCATAACAATGGAAGACAACACCCATGCATATTGTTGGCATTCAATTACGATGTGCTAGGACTCAACATAGAACTCTTTTCACCATAAGCACCCAATGGGTGCAAACCCATGGCTGAAATGGTGGAGCACCAACGAGGCAAAGAACATTCCTCCCTATATATCTGCAGGTAGTGTAACATATAAATTTTAATCTAGAAGCTTGAGGGCTCCTAAAGTGAAAATTATGTGCACCTGCAGGTTTCTACATGAGAACAGCTAGTGGATTGTAGTGATTCTTATCTGGATTTAGCTAGAGACTGCAAACAGACCTATTGAACTGCATATTTTGCTTGAGAACACATACAGGCAAGTCATTCGCTAGGTATCGATAATAGTATTAACACAGTGATTGTAATGGAAAGATTAGAAGTGATGCATTTTCAACGAGTGGCTGGTAACAAAGAAGTTTTTCTATCGTGTCAATTTACTTGCGTAACTAATCAAGAAGATGTCATGACATAATAAACAGAGCAAGTTATAAGGAGAAGAAACGGATATATACCTTTGGAATTCAGGACGCGTCTCTAATTTCAATAACAACAGAGCTCCAGGAAACCCCAAAGAAAGGTGCTTATGAACAGAGTTCTACAAGCAGTTCAAAATCTTCTATAAGCTTCACTAGCTGCGCCATTGGCCTTTTAACAAATTAAGGGTACAACTGAGCCAATTGGTGCATTTCTAAACAAATGCAATGGAACAATCACGGTATTCAAGTAGATAGCTAGCTGAGGACCAAAGCTAGGGACTGTTGAACCATGTCCACCATCATTCAATTCTAGTTCAGTTACACATCGAATTGAGTTTTTTATTTACATTTACACTTAATGGAAGAAGCTAATTTTGGTTGACTTTTGAACTACAGGAAATTTTGGGTACTTCTGTGATCACTTGGTTCGATTAGCATCTGAATTAATTGGCCACTTGATCCATATTTAAAAAACAACCCTGTTTGCACCTCTTTAGAAACACAGTACAAAAAAGATGTTTAATGATTCAATACAGACCATTTACTCATGCCACAAAAGTAATAGCGAAATCAGGGGATTTGATTGTATTTCTATCAATGGGCTAAGGATGCACAAAAGTTAATTGGAAGCAGAGAGCAGAGCCACAGCAAACAGAGGATACCTCAAACGCGTAGCGGCGGCACACCTTCCATACCAATATAGCCAGAATGGGGAGGATTATGAAGCAGAAAAGACCCACACCTCCCAAGACTCCCACGTAAATCATCGCAGAACCTGTTCTGGCCCTGTGAGATCCTGTGATAGAGGAGTCTGGTTGGAGTTCTTTCAGCTCGAGACCAACAAATGCGAGCAAGAAGAAAGGTATAGCCCCAATCAATCCGAGAACGAGAACCCACAAAAATTGCCGCTCTGTCCGTGCAACATCCTTGGGAACCGGGGCCTGCTGCACAGCCAAAAAGTTTCAGACCAACAAATGAGCACAAAAAAGAGCAATTCAGGTTCCACAGACACATTCAGTTGAATTCGCAGCGCTACTTAGGTGAAATTGGATGCAGAATGTGCTGGTGTTTTCAGTACTGCTCCCCGGTGCCTGCCCTGGTCTTCAATGCCGCGGTGAGGAAGCTCCCCCCGGCGACGACGGTGACGAGCACCAGAGAAATCGAGGAGCAATGGATCGCCTTGCGCGCCGCGGCGACCTCGGCGCAGTCTTCGCCGCAGGCGACGAGCCCGACGAACAGGGTGCCCATGCTCGCGAAGAGAAGCCATATGATCGCCAGGAACAGGTAGACGGCGGCGACCGCCAGGGCAAGGCGGCTGCGCGCCAGCATCGCCGCAATGTTCCGCCACGGCGGCGGCGGCGAGGGGGCCAGCGCATCGCCTCCCGCCATGGGAGCGGGCGAAGCCCTAGGTCCGCTGCTCGGCTCGAGCTTCTCTCCTCTCTGTCGCAGTGGAAGCAGAGTGGTGGGTGGTGCTGTGGACTGCGGAACAGGGGAGACTCGGAGAAGGTTGAAACGTGTCGGTGGACTTTTACCTTTTAAGACAGCTTGTATGAATGATAAAAATGTTATTCCGATCTTTTTTTTCTTAACGTTCAGATAAAGCTTTTCGTTCAAATTTGACTACCATTCGTGTCTGAACATCATCAATAAAAAGAGGATGGAGTAAAGCTTCTAATGAAATATTCAATATCACAAATTTTGATACAACAAATTCTAGGGCATCGGTATTCCAAAAGAATATTCTAGAGCTCAAAGTCAATCTACTCGACAAACAGTTAAAGAGCCATTATTTGCCAGGTTCAAACATTTTTATGTCCTAAAAGGGGATCAAGAAGAACGAATTTTCTCAGAGCCTTCTCATTGTAATTAGCGATCAATCACTTGTGAACTGACTTATATTTTTGTTTATGATCAGTTATGAGCCATAACTTCTTTTTTCGTGAGAAATGAGCCACAATTTCATGTTACTGTTGGTTGTATTTGATGATTTGCATCTCATGTCATATTCCTTTTATGTTCAGAAAAATACTTGTGGCTGTGGGGTACATGCTTGATGCCTCTATTCCTTATTTTTTTTCGACTATTATCTGGTATTTTGTGTATTCTAGTTTTGTTATACAGATTGCAAATGGTTCGTTTTAATCTGAAATGGTATTAAATGAATCTCTTTTTTTTTTGCGTGATGATTTCGAATGCGACTTGAAAGGAGTTGAATTGTCTGCACATTTTTCACAGCAACAGGTAAAATCTGAACTTCCTGTACGTCGACAAGCAACTTCAATATCATTCCACTTGCACAGACCTACTATACATCTAAGAAATAAGAAATATTTAAGCCATATATGCATTATACGGTAGGACTAAAGCGGTAAGGACTGTCAGAGCCTGAGAGTACCAGAAAATAAGTATTTACCACACATAACTGCAAACGAGTTCAACATAATTTTAAGCAGGATATGATGTCCAGAGAAGCGTCACCTACTAGGAACTTATACAAAGGTTGAAACGTTTTACGTGTCCCAGCACTGACTTTAGCTTGCAGCCTTACAGTAGCGTAGAGAAACCATAGTTTCAAGTTGCCGCAATTCATAGCATAGGGGAATAAATGCCCAATACAATTAATAGATAAATAGCACTAGGAAGTGCAGAAATGGACGAAGATACTATAGTTTTCTTCGAGTGATTATCATTAGCAAAGAGTCGGTAGTAGTTGTAGCTCTTTGCCCATCTTCACAGCAATTTCTCCTCTACAAGGCTTTGTCTGCTAAAAAAAATACACATAAACATTAGGTTTATGGATATGGTCTATGTGTGCCGGTCCAAAACCAGGCAGCGCCACTGCACCCGTATTAATTGTTCAATGCAGTATTCAAAATCACATCGTTCTCGTGGTTTCAAAAAATCATCTTAATTAGTACGCACAACTGAACATGAACACAAATATAGTGTCCGAGAGACTCAGACAACAATGGAAGAAATATAACCAAAACGATCGGCAGAAAGCCATGTTTGGTCTTCTAGACAGTTTAAATGGCGAGGCGGCAAAAGCATATTGCTCGCAATTTGTGCAGTTAAACTACCTAGCTTAATGCAACTAGATATCCACGACCAAAACCTAACCAAAAAGCTTATGGTCAAACCTGCTTTCATGAACAATTGCTCGGTTATGTGTTCCAGAAGCACAAGCGTAGGGAAATAGTTTTATTCTACCAGCAGATCCATAATCACATATAACGTCATAGATGCAAAAAAATGAAGAAAGTGCATTCATGTGAAAGACAACAATTTTTTCCATTCAAGGTCATTACCTACCAGGATCAGCCACATTTTCATCAGTAAATAGTCAGTAATTGTGTCTCCTTGCCTATACGTGCAGCACTGATCTTGAAGGTTTTTCCTGTTAAAAAAGCCAAATACCAATTACATTAGCTGCATAAAGGCAGGACGCATGGATGATTATCGACATCGGTCAACTCATATCCAAGACTTTGTGTTTCGTCAAGACCGGGCAGTACACAACATTGAGGAATACAGTATTCTGGAATAATTACAGAATTATATAACCTTTTTCAGAAGCACTTCAATGCAAAAACTAAAGGGTGAAGTTATGGAAGTCCATAGTGTTCAACAGACTGCATAACAATGAAGACATAGAACTCAACATAGAACTATTTTCACCATAAGCACCCAATGGGTGCAAACCCATGGCTGAAATGGTGGAGAACCAAAGAGGCAAAGAACATTCCTCCCATATATCTGCAGGTAGTGTAACATATAAATTTAATCTAGAAAGTCTGAGGGCTCCTAAAGTGAAAATTATGTACACCTGCAGGTTTCTACATGAGAACAGATAGTGGACTATCTTATCTGGATTTAACTAGAGACTGCAAACAGACCTATTGAACTACAGACAGGCAAATCATTCCCAATTTAGGGGAAGGTTGACCAATTCTTTATCCAGTTTAAGGGAAGGTTGAGCAATTTTTGGTCTTGTTCAATAGGGACTGAATTAGTTGTTCCATTGACTCCGCATGTAGAATTTTCACTGGTGGCACCTGATCAGTATACACTATTTCATCATGTTAGCAATGCCAGTGGAAAATGTGAAACCAGAGAAAAATAAATAAATTTGTCTTAATGTTAAACTATCTACCACTGCACACGAAACAGTTTCAATTACAGAAAGATATTGTGGCACATAAACATAAGAGAGAGTCAGAGCAGAAGGTGGATGGCTACCTCAAACGCGCTGCCCCACCTCCAACCAGACCGCCGCATCCGCCACACCTTAAAAGCCAAACTGGGGATGACAATGAGGCAAAACAAAGCGCCCATGCCAAAGAACCCCGCATTCACCATTGCAGAGCCGATTCTTTCCTCACGAGACCCTTTGATCGGAGAGTCCCCCTTCACCAGAGACCCAACAGGCACCAGAAAGAAGAAAGCCATAGCAACGAGGCTTCCAACTACCATCACAGTATTGTCAGCGAAAACGTCCCAGACTGCTGCTTCAGAACTCCTTGGACTAGTAGCAGGCACCTGGCACAAGCAAACACAAAAAAGTTTTTTTTTTCCCGAGTCGCCAAACAAAAATGTTTGGGAAGGATGCACGGATAAGATCATCTTGAACTAGCTAGATCACATATGCACAAGTGGAATTTAGATGCTAAAGGCACGGAATTTCGCTTGAGTACCTTGTCGTCGTCGTCCTCGGCGCCGGGGTCCTCGATGTCGATGCAGAAGCAGAGCAGCCGCACGAAGATGGTGCAGAGGAACAAGGAGAAGAGCGCGGCGAAAGTGGCGACCGCCCACGCGGTATCTTCCGTGGGGCGGCAGTGCTCGCCGCAGATGGCGTGCGTGATGGACACAGCGGCGTAGCCCGCGAAGTGAACCCACGCGCTCGCGAACCACACGCACATGACGGCGTCGGCGGCGGCCAGCGCGAGGCGGCTGCGCACTGGCGGCGCCGCCGCGTCAGCCGGCGGCGAGTACAGCACCCCGTCGGCGACGGCCATGGGTTCTCTCGGTCGATCGAAGCTTCACTCTCGCAGTGCGTTGTGGAAGGTGCGCGTGTGCAGTACTGAACAAGGGGGTTCTGTGGAAGTGTATAAAGACGTGTGCTTTTGATAACAAACGAGTCCCATACCTCTCCACGTAAGTACGCTTGGCATCTAATAGTGTCCTCTCCTCTCCCTGTGCTTTTTGAGCTAGACCTCTACACACCCTACATTGTATCACAAATTCGCTTCATTATTAACCTTAGCACTCAACATCCTATCTCCTCTCATTATCACTCACACATGTAGTCGTAGCCTTGTGCCCATATCCTTCCTGTCGTTTATCACATCTTATCACCAATTCATTTCCTTACTTTCCCGTTGCCTCCACAGTAATCAATTATGACGTTTCCACATTAGTTCCACTTTCCAGCTCTGTGCAATATCTAAATGTATCTTCACTCTACTCATGATCATGTGAGTTACATTCATGCATGTGTCCTTGTCCCCGTATCAGCACCACATGTCATCACTAATGCGCTTCTATGTTGTATTCATCCAAGCACATGTATCTTCAATCTAATAATCAGGTGAGCTATTGCAACATGTCCATGTCTGTGTCACCACCAGCACACCAGATTGAATCACTAATGCACTTTTATTTTGTATTTACCCTGATTACCAAGTATTGCCATCTATGCCCCATCTTCATGAGCAGACATTTGTGTTTAGTGCCTTGATTTGAATCTTGCTTTTCTGTTTGAACTTTAAATCCTTATAATTAGCTTGGAGACACATTACATGGAACCAAAATAGGAGCTTGAGATTATAGTGTAGTTACTATATCTATCTAGCCATATAGTACGTTCCAAATTAGATTGTGATAGCTTCTCGTTCAACATGTTTCAGCTTATATAATTCCAGGGTCCTAGACCCCTAGAATCTCACAGGCATTTTGGGTAGTATATGGCACAATAAACAAGATGATCGCACTGATCCACACAAGAAAACAAGAGAGTTGTACCAGCTAAATTAACAGGCCTGTTTTATGAGTTAGTGTCAAATAACTCAGCATAATAGTGCTACATTATCACTTAAAAGTTCTCAAATAGACCCAAAAAAGAAGATACTAGTACCTACTAACTAAACAGATGGTTTCATGCACCAGTGTCACTGATCATCCAACATAGTACTGCTACATAATGACTGTTCTCAAACAAACCTAACCTCACATATATACCAGCACTCATCATCCAACCATGACTCCGGCAGCTCTCATCCTCATCCTCCAAGCCTCGTTATACACCTCGTTATCATCGTCGTCGTCATCATCAGAGTAAGCGTCATACATGGAGGGGAATGTTGAATCTGGACTGCCTCTATCAAATGCACCTATTATAGGATGCTTCAAATCATCTACCCCTTGGTTCTTGCATGCATAGCAATGTCCTACAAGGGAAAAAGAGAGAACACAATGTTAGTTGCATCACAAACAAGCACAAAATTGAAATTGTTGTGCTTATCAATATTAATTGAACCCAGTACAACTGAGGAACAATTTGCATACCGTTTTCCTCCGGCTCTAGAGGACAACAGAAATAGATCTTTCGTCCGAATATCTCTTTCACTTCGGCAAAGTAGAGCACTGATGTCCAATCAGTTGAACCAGCAGTCTTCATATTGACAGTAAAGTTGAAATGGTGGAAAATATGGTTATAATTTTCTACACTAAAACACTGGTTGCAAAGTTCATCGAGTTTGTAATCACAATCCTGCAACAACAACAATTATTAGTAAATGCTTTCCACAATTGAAACATTTGAATCAAATAACATACACACCTTAAGATCGTCCTTTCTTTCATGATATTTCTTAAAGGCCACCATCACCTCCTCGATCATCCATTTCATCCCAGCCCGAGCAACTTCTTCTTTGGAATTGGAACCTTCAGAATATTCCCCTTCTGCTGGTCGAGTTTCTTCACATGTCAGAACTTGTCGAGCTTCTTTGTCTTTGGGTGCTTGAACTGGTTGAGCCTTTTCTGGTTGAGATTCAAATTCGTCTAATGAAGACTGCTGTGATGCTGCTTGGTTCATAGCTTGAGCAGCTCTCTGACTATTACAAAAAAACTCAAAAAGATCCTCAATAGTATCAAATGTATGCTCTTTCAAGTACTCCTCATGTTCGCGTAGCTCCGCTGATCTAAATAAAATAATGATCATCAGTAAACAAAATTTAGTTTATCTGGAGTATGCAGCAGATTAACTCACAGAAGGTCAGGGCTATGTTCCTCCTTGCTTGGAAGAACGAGCTATACATTACATCACACTCTAAATGGTTACATGTTATGCCACACAACATGTAAATCTGTTAAGGACCTCGTTCAGCAGACAAGTGAACTCATTTTCTTGAAACTAAGAACAAATGCTCATTCATGACCTTTTGTAGAATAATTAAATAAAGCCCTGAAAATAGAGTACTAATTCATCCATATAGTAGTAGGTTGGCCACTTACATATTAGTGTTCTTATATACTAGACCATTTTTTTAAAAGTTATGGGTTTACCAACTATACAGTAGTAGCAGTTAACCGATTTACATGATGGCATTCCATTTATGGTGGTTACATTTTGGGTCACAAACAATTCACATGTTCCATTGCTTTGTTTCTTTTCTATGCTTGGAGCTTTGGACCATGTTTAACTAAAAATATTAAATTTATTTCTTTGAGGCTTAGGCGTATCTGTTCAAATTACATGTCAAAAAAATTTACAAAATGATGGATTCATCAATTGAGAACCAAAGTTGTGGAAAACGGCAGCAACAAATTAAAACAGTACTCCAAGAAAGATACAAGTTGTCCAACTTTCCAGCCAAAGCACAAATTGATGCTAGCTTCTACATCATCAGAAACCAAAGTGCGCAGAATTATAATCACCAAACAATATCCCATACTACTCTAGTACAAGATGGTTTCTTATCCGAGTTTCTGCTGGTAGATAAGCCATTTTCTTTGCTCAAATAGAGCTAAGAGGCCCCACAGGTCAGAAGGAAACAAGCACTCGTTCCACATAATGTTATGCAGGATTCAATGTTCCCACCAATAAAAAAGGATCTGATTTTCTCTTTACTAAAGTTTGGTCAGGACGGTTGTAACCTATAAGACTTCTATCAGGTCCCAACAACCATAACCAAGATGTAATGGAAATGGAATGGGGGCAAAGCACCACAACAAGGCCCTAACAATCATACCCATGCTGTCAGTCAACATCAATTCATCATAACTGGATTGGAGGCATGGAATTCTTATGGAAACAAATGAGCCAACACTCAATAATGGTCAAATAGTTCAGATGTGCTTACCTGGGTGACAGAGCTTCATCAGCTGATGGTGCTATTATTGTAGAATCAGGTAGACCACTGCCCATGTCACTAGCATGCACCATAGCCCTGTATCAGAACAATTTTAAACTCCCAGTCAATTTTTTTCCCAATCTTCTTGCAGAAAGAATTTTGATTCTAATAGTTCTTAACCATATTGCACTTCTGCATTCTACTCAAGTTCAAATAAGTCTGATCAGGGCATAGCAGCAATTTGCTGGTCAATCTAGAGCTCGAAATGGTTCTTAAAACGTAATTGTTCTGCAATTGTCTGTATTACACTCACTGAAGTGTTTGTGGTGTGTGATAAGCATGATATCAGATCAGATGGAACATGTGAGAACAGAAATGTGAAAGATCTATCAGTTGCATGGAGGAGGATGGTGGATAGCGGGTATGAGATTACTAGTGAAGTTTATTTGACATGTAAATCAGCCCCTCACAGCTCGGTTCGGAGTGAGGTGGCGTAGTTTGTAAGGGACCGTTTTTTCCTCTCTATAATACAAAGATAAGCAGCTCTCCTGCGTATTCGAGAAAAAAAAAAGAGATTACTAGTGAAGACAGAAGTTGCGATGGTAGGGAACTATGATACTAAATAGTGCAATTGTAGTGGGGAAGACAAGTTCATGTCCTCCTGATAGCTTACCATGAACAAAGATTCCTCTACCAGTTATAGGGCAGGTCACAGTCAGGATTAGCAGTCCAGCATCACTGTCCATGCCAAAGAAGGCAAATGAATTGGTGATGCTGGTTTCGGGAATTTAGGATTCTACCCCTTGTTTTCACTTGCGCAGGAGAGCTGCGCACCATTGCATTAAGAGAGAAAGAATCGGTCCCTTACAAACTTCGCCACCTCACTCCGAACCGAGCCGTGAGGGGCTGCAAAAAGTTAAGTTAGCTCTAAAGGAAGAAACAAAAGAGGACCTGACCAACAAGCCTAGGGACAAGAAACTAGGCTACACCTGGACCTAAAGAACTCATACCCATGCACCCGCCAGACACCAAAGATGAAGTTCATTCTTAAATTGTCAGACCTGTGCCTTTTTGGATTGGTTGCACAAGTCATACTACATTCAGTAGGTCGGCTAGGCCAAGAAACTCCGACAGTGAAAAACTGTGAATTGCCATCCGGCTTTTCGCTAATGTGACTTGGAATTCTAACACATTGATGGCTATTTTTGTAAAGCCCATGTCAAACACAAGGGCTACAAACATGTATGTCAGCAATTTTAACCCATAGAAACGGTCAACAACTATTATAATCTTGTTGCAAAACAAAAATCCAAAGACACTCAAATTTAATGAAAAAAATGATTACAAAACAGTTGGTGAGATTTATGCTAATTATTTGGAAAAAGCAAGGTAAGAGGTCCCCCAGATTCCAGAAGGCAAAATAAAAAATAACAATCACCAGGCTTAGCAGCACCCGTTCAATTTCGCAGGTCCACCTAGAGAGCCGGGAATGGTTCCATCAGGCTTAAGTCTGTTTTATGTGATAAACACAGAAATGCTGCTCTCGGACGGCACGTGGGAGAAAGGAATCTTTCTCAGCTGGAAAAGATGTGAAGAGTGTCATCTACTAGGTGGGATGGCGTTATAATTGGTCAGGAGCGCCTAATCCTTGGATGAGCACAGAAATTTGTGGCAAAACGCATCCAGTGATTTTGTGGGGCATAATCATAGCAAGCAGAATCATTTTAAAGATATAATCCTACCTAACAGTCGAATCAAGTGCAGGGGATGAGTCATTTAGCGACAGTGTCTCCAATCTTGTAGGCCCAAGCTCATTGCTTTGTCACTTCACTGGCCCCAACCCTGATCAGAACATATAGTTTGATGAGTACCTAAGTATTATGATGAAGGTATTGCACAAAATTTACAGATATTCTGATAGAAATCTAGGATATTTATAGACATAGGAAAACAGTTGAATACTTGCAAAGTCGGCCAATGTTTATCCCAATCTTCTTGCAAAAAGACCTTTGACTCTAAATAGTTCTTATACACAAAGTAGTTGTATCAAATCACAATTCTCCACAAGTTGAAATGAGTGTGACCAAGGCATAGAACCAGTTTGATGATCAATCTAGGAAGTTTGAAATGGTTCTTTCAACACAAATTACAAGTAAACTGTAGTCACACCCTTTTGTTGTAACCGAAACTGTAGTTGTACCCTTGTAGGCTTGTACTGCACTTCCCTACATTCTACTCATCTAAAGTGTGTGCGTGCGTGTGTCAAAATAAATCAAAAGTAAACTGTAGCTGTGCCCTTATATTGCACTTCTCGATACCTAAGAAGGTGAAATGAAATGAGGAAAAGCATTCTCAGTTGCTTTGTGATCACTGGTTAAAACAGTGGTTCTGAACTATGCAAAATGAAAATAATCGATTCTAATGGCCCTTTATTTTAGTAATTTAAAAGAGTACAAAAATTTTGACTTGTGCTAGCAATTTAGAAAAGGCAGGGAGACAAAAGGTCCCTACAAAAGTACAGTTGAAGCCTTGAACATAACAATTAAAAACAGCCATGTGGCTTTAACTGTTAGAAAGCAATTTACAGAAGCAACCACAGAAGCAATTCGGTGGTCTATCTAGAAAATGCGAATAGTTTCTTCAGGAGAAATAACAAATAATTTCTAATTGTAATGCACTATTTAGTAGCTACTCACCGATGACACGGAAATGCAGCTCTATGACACGCAGAACAAAGAAGATGACCTAACTTAGGTTGGAGCAGTTTGGTGTAGGGACCAATACTACTAGAAGGAATACACAGCTTGACTACCAGACCAGGAGTTAGTAAGGTATGCAGCATGAAAGGGCCCTTCCACGGCTTAAATGGGGATAAACACACAGAAAATTTGCACCATCCACACTTGGATGACCACTGATATTTGTGCAAAGCACAATCAAGGATGTTACTTAGTGGTATAATTTATGACAAGAAGCAGGCAATGGTTTGAACGAAAGAAACAGTACCCATAGGTGGTATCAAGTATAAGGGCTTCGTCATTTAGCAATAGTGTCTCGAATTTTGATGTATCAGAAATCGAAGGGCCAAGATCAAGGCTGCTCGCTTTGCTGGTGCTCTCCTCCAACCTGATCAGAATATGTAGTTCGTTGAGTATGAAGGTATTGTGATAAAGTCCAATAGAAATCTTTGAAATTTGGACATTATATCACTTTTATGATAAAGTCCAGTGCAAACACTACAACAAAAATGAAAAATCAATAAGTAGACTCTGCTGGGCACTCGACGTTCCAGCTTTTGCATGCCCTGCTCTCCGGCCAAGGCTGCAAAAAGATCTATGTTTCCTAGGAGGCGAAGACTTTGTTCATCATATGATGAGGAAACATTGGGTTGGCGTGGGTGATAAATAGCATACTGGCAACAGGGAAACAGAGAGCGCAAATGACAGGAGCATGATAATCTCAGAGCGAGTGAAAAAAAATTTTTTTTTGAGATAATAAAACTATCAACTCAAAAACTAGGACCTTTTTTGTTCTCCCCACCCATGCCTGCTCCACCGGAATCTACTCACAGTGGAGAGGGCGTCGGACGTCACTCACTCACTCACTCACCCAATTGCACCGGAGGAGGATGCTGCAGACCGCTGCAGCTGCAGCTCCTTCTTCTGACGGCGCTTCTTCTCACCCCGCTCCTTCTTCTCACGCCGCTGCTTCTTACGCCTCTCCCTCTTCTCAAGCCGCAGCTTCTCACGCAGTGCCGCCGCCTCTTCCTCCTCACGCCGCTGGGAGCGGAAGCGGCGGCGGTCGGATTCTACCCAGGCAGGGTTACCCGGGTGACTGGAATCGCGGTCCATGGCCAAAGTTTCCGATCCGCTCGCGCCCTTGGTTGGGGAAATTTGGTCTCTAGGGTCTCTCCCCTCCCTCCCCCGCCTCCATTCCAATCCGGCAATCCCCCTCGCGCGATCGGCTCGGCTCCCCCAATTCCTTTTGTTTGCCTTTGCTACTCCGGTGGACTGATTGATGACTACAGTACTCAGTATTTTGTTCGGAAAACACTGCCACCGTTAATTTTTTTCGAAATAACCAAGTAGCAGTATTTTTTTTGGAAAATAGCAGTATTTAACAAGGAGGTCAGTAGCCATAAAAGAAAACAAAAACTAAACCCAATGGGTAGCCATGAATGAAGAAGAGAAAAAGTAGCAAGGCGGCCTCTACCAATAAAACGAAAAAAAGAACCTAAGAATTTTTGTTATTTTTGTAAAACGAAATTCATTGATATTGAAGCATATTATGTCTTCTGATTACAAAAGCATCCCGAACAGAAAAAAAATTGCTTCACTTTTTAACGACTCTGACTCTCTGGCATTTGCTTGGCTTTTGGAAGTCAGCAGCTGGATTTATATTAGAAGCCAATAGGTCTAGATGCGCTTTTGTTTGCCTTATGCAGAATGTTGTCTTTGTGGGTACTATATATTTTATTATCCACTCACAGCCAATCTATAAAGATGGCTTTTCAATTTTTCAAAATACAATCAACTTTAGAAGCCATCATTTGAAAAGCAAGAAAAGAAACAAACAAATACTGTAGAGCATATGGGACACTGCAAAAGGCAATACTTATTGTTGGGCACTACGAACCGTGAATCTTTATACACAAAAAAAACAACCAGTCTCCATAGCAAACATCAGGGAAAAAAACAATAGCTGATGTTAGGATATTAGATTGCGTTCAACAGTAAGTATCCATGACTATAAAGTGTCCAGTAAAAAAATGTTGATTGTTTTGAAAGTCTCCCAGCAAAAGCCCATTAAAAAAAGTCAGAAAGCCTTGTGGCAAAAATTTCGCCTTGACAAGAAATTTTTGAATAGTTTTCCTACAATAAGATGTTTTCAATATTTTTCCCATTCATAAATACCGTCAACGCAACTCGAGTCCATTGATCTCATGATTTACTGTCTATGTGAGTTGTAAAACAATCGCTCAAACATTTATTGCAGACAACATAAATGTTATTTATCATCAAAGTTTTAAAATTTGATTATAGCCTTATTCAAATTAAAATGACTTTATATAATCCACTAATTATCACCCCTTATGTACCTAATTAAAACATGCAATTTGCAGTGTTAAAAATTAGCCAACATCTGGATATAAAAAACTTCCACCTGGCACATTAAGACACTCTAGCTTCGCTAGTGCCCAAACCTGATGTAATTAGTCTACCTGATGGGACAGAGTGGAGGAAGATGGTGAGCAAGGGATACGGAGCAGTGGACAATGGCAGTGCCAAGGTACGATTTGCATGATTTCTCGAGTAAAAACCTGATAACTACTTCTGGGTTGATTTCGTGAGATGCCTTGTACGCGAACCACGGCAGAAGAGTCCTTTACTATCTTCGACGTTTGTCTACACCGGCTATCAGATGGTGATCAGGGTTAAAAAAACCGACAGAAACCAGACTGGTTTTCGCCGAAACTGATCTTACCAGTCCCGTTCGATTTTCTCGATTTACTGGTTTTTGAGTTTGAATTTAAAATAAAATTGAAAATTTAACGAATTTTGACCGGTTATTGACTAGTAACCAGACTTACTGATGGTGACAACCTAGGAAAGATCTATAGACAGCAACCGCTGGGCTGCTGCGTCGACAGGTAGATTCGGCGACAAATAATCTGAGTTGCGTCCCATAGCGCCGTCGCCAAATATCGCTTCGATCTTGGTCGTCTGTCTTGTTCGCAGGGGAGCGAGCGCACTACGGCAGACGCACGTGCAGGTATATATACGGAGGAGGCCGTATGAATCCTGGCTCAAGTTTCAATCGGAAATCGAATCTGAAGCGGAAGCGCACCGACCTCGATCAAAGTAAGGGATTTGAAATTCGGCGCAGATCGAGCTTGAGTGACCTGATACTAGCAATGCGACATCCATGATCCATCATCCTTCTTAGGGAGTCAGGGGTCAACTCTGCATTATACTAGTATAAATAAATTGAGCTGCAAAAGCAGCCGCAGTAGGGAGACTCTGGCAAGGCATGGGCACACCTAGAGAATAGGGGTTGACTTTGACGGCTCTGTAGGTCAGTACATGCGTTCTTTCTTTCTTTTTGGCCAAAGAAGTCAATCCGTGATGGCAAAGCCTGACAGGCGACGAGCTGCCGAGCTGGTCAGCTGGCGCAAGCCAGCAGCTGGTGGTGAACGTGATGTCGTCGGTAACTAGCGCACAGCAAATCCAGATGGAGTCCATTCGTTACTCGCCGGTAACTGGCGCACAGCAAATCCAAATGGAGTCCATTCGTTACTCGCCGGTAACTAGCGCACAGCAAATCCAGATGGATCATCCACGCATGCAGCTGATCTGTTTGTTGGCTGCTTCTTCGTACTGTTGCACAGATTAGGGGCGCGTTTGGTTACCTGCAGATGGGCCGGCCAGGCTCCAGAGATGCAGCTTTGCAGCGATTGGTTGCCTGCACGGGGAGTTGGCCCTGGCTCGGCGGGTGCAGGAGGCGGCAGCGAGCCTGGCTCGCGGGAAACGCAAATGATATCCGTTTCCCACGGGCCAGGCTCGGTGGGTGCGGGTGGCTCCACACTAATGATGGTAATTAGCATGCGATTAGCATATATTAAGTGATTTTAGTGCTTTTTAAAGTTGATTAAGGTTTAATGAGATAAAATAAGAGCATTTTATGACATACTTATATAAAATAAACATCATAGTTGCATTAATTATAATCTTTTCTTTCATGCAACATGTACCGATGCGAGCAACCAAACAAGATCTCTGCTTAACCAGGCTGGGTAGAAACAGGAAACCAATCAAACCATTGTTGCATCTGCTTAGCCTGGCCAGCAAGGGCCTGGCTGGTAGATACGAGCCAGGCTGGGCTCAGAAGAGAACCAAACACGCCCTAGCTGCATCAACTCCTATGAGGTTATATTTTCTGAGGTAAAAACCAATGATCCGGTTACGGCTGGATCAAACTACGGCGTCATTGATGTCGCATTTCTCTTTGGAGGCGTAGTTCCGGATTTAGGACCTCTAACATCTTTTGGTGCAATGTTGGCGGAAGAAGTAGTGTCTTGTTTGGTTGTTGCTCAGTTGCAAGATAGAGTTTTATTTCTATTGTCTGCTTCTTTTTTCCTAGCACGTGTGCATCAGGAATGAAGCGTTCCTTTTCATGTAATCGTTATAGCTATATGCATCGTTTTAATGCAGAGGCTGGAATATCAATATATTCCCGTTTCTAAAAAAATAAATAAAAGGCAGCGGCAAGACTTTAGCCTCACATGTAGCTAAGCCAGAGCAGCTTGCCATTCTCATCCTCCAGTTGCTGTTAATGAAATATTGGCAAATGATGTGCCCCATGAGTAAGAACCATCTAGTTGGGTGCGTGTGCACACGTGTATCTGAGGTAGTATTGTGTTTCGAAAAAGAAAAAAAATCGTTGAGCACAAATGATACTATACATTAATTATCATCAAGGAGATGAGGAGCACAGAGTAGATAGGTTATTTGTTGACGGTGCAGGAAGGGGTGCTTCAGGAGAAAGCGATGGCGACCGAGTCCTGGACGTTTGTAAAGGCGGAAGCTTTGTGCCTTTGTGCTTGATGCTGTTATGAAATGGACGGTGGGCGATATCCTGACTGCAGAGCTCTTCAAGCACAAGGTTATTAGTCTCCTGATGTCTTGTTTATATTTCTGGAGCTTTGGTTGTTTCAAGTTGGTGTCTTGAAATCCGAATGTTTAGGAACAGCTAGCGCTTTCTTTTCCTACCAATTTGTCTGAAGCACAAGGTTAGTCCTGATTTCTTGTCTATATTTCTGGTCCTGATCGGTGTAGTGCGGACATGGAATTTAGCTTTGATGTCAAAAGTGTCATCTAGTGTTGAAATACTTTTCAATTATGCAAAACTGTTGGACAATGCAAAATTTAGTTTTTATTTTCCTGTTTTTGCTCTCTGTCTCTAGTTGATATATGAGGATTTTATTTCCACATGCCTTGTGAGATGAATACGCAATGTAGATATCAGAAATGGATAGATGATATGAATGCTTAAACAAGGAAGGTACGTGGGTTTTCATGTTTTGGCTCCATAAGCAAAACATTCCAGTGCAAAGAGCTAAATTCTCATGAAAGGGAAATCTGCATTTTCAATGACTCAACAGCCAATATCATGGAAGTTGCAATTCCCGCGTTAAACAATATTTACAATAGTATTCTCCACCTCAAGCCATTTATAATGATATTGTGCAACTCCATCTCTTTTGCAACGATATTGAGATAATTTGCGTGTAAATTTTCTTACTTGCTGTCTCATGTGGAGTTTGTTTGACTCACTCTTGTTTAACGTTGTGATATATCCTTCTGTCATACTGTATGATAGAGAGAAAGTTGCTCTAATATAAATACGGAAGAGCTCTAATATAAATTTTCACCCCAAGGGCACGATGTATGAACACAAAAGAAAAAGCTATACACACGATCGGTGTGTCTGACTCCCGGCTGGACTGGACGTATAGCACCTTTTTCTTTTAGAAAATGGAAACAGTTTCCCTGCTGGACGTGTAGCACTTTTTGTAGCGCGCGCTCACCAATTCATTCATTCAAAACCACCCAGCAGGCTGGACGTGCAATTCAGCATAGTATAAGCAGGATCCATGAGACCGCTATGTACCTCTGGTTGGTTGATGAGACCCATAGAGGACTTTCGAAGATATTATTTAAGCTTATGGGATGTATCACGTATGGGAGCTGAAGTCATGCAGAACCAGAAGTCTTTAGGTTTTTTTTAATAGTTATACAGTCATCTAATATGTTTGGCCTATTCGCTTGAGCCTTTTACGGCTGCTCTGTTTACTGTAGTGTGTCTTGTGGCTGGCTGTTTTCCAGCCGCAACCAGCCAAAAATATGACAAGCGAACAGGGCCTCTGATGTTTGCTGTCCCTTTTTTTCAGCACACGTAACCTAGATTTCTACTGTTAAGTGAGATGCTTGGCTTTGGCACTCATAAGAAAAATGTCCTTAAAACCTGATTTTCCCCAAACAAGAACCATCTTCAGGTACGACATATATACGATCGATGAGTTACAATGAATAAATATGTGGAGACTGCATAATTGAAGAGACCAGAAAGACGTCCTAATGCACGAATTAAGCAACATTCATGGTCCTATGGAAATAAGAGAGCATGTTCTGTCATGGAGACCCATAGAATCTTTTTCTTTTTAGCAAACCCCATAGAATCTTAAAGAAGGGAAATATTTAAGACATCCCACATCCTGAGCGAAGCAATGCCCACCTCGTTCCAGTCACCGAGGAAAAAAAAAAGGAAAAGCAGCAAAGGTACAAAATAGTAGTAAATCAAAGGGAATAATATATAAAGCGAAGAATACTTAGCAAAACACAAAGTAATAACACTCCCAGTAAGATATTATGTCCAGAGAAGCATAGTTTCCTACTAGGGTATTACATTGATTAAAAAGCACATTAAGGCATGACCCTCCTCATTGTCGCCTGGGTATGTGTTCCAGCATCATAGACACACCATAACTTCAACTTGGTTCATAACATAGGGACATATTGTATGGAAGTATGAGATGCATAACGGCAGAGCAAAGTCCATGACAGATGAAAAATAGGAAGCAGCAGTGTGTTTCCCGCTTTCAAGACTTTTATCTGCTAGTATCAGCCACATTCATCAGCAAAGAGTCGATACGTCAGGTTCCTTGCCCGTCTTCATAGAACATTCTACTCCTGAAGGTTTTTTCTGTTTAAAGCCAAAAATATCGAATTAGCTCCACGAAAAGATGGATGTGCGGACAATGTTTATCAATAGGTTTTTTAGATGTCCACAGGGCAGAGCAACTAATAATGAAATATTCAGGATTGTATCTTCTGGAATTATATTGATCTCATACTTTTTGACTAAACAGTTTTAGGTTTAGTACCCTGGAGGCCAGGATAAAAGTGGAAGACAACAGAAAATGTTGGTAAGTCACAATGGACGATGGTAATTAAGGCGCGTGCCAAATCATATAAGAAACTGACCAAGTTGAGACCACAAATCACAGATTGATCACTTGTGGATTCTCAAATCTCCACCAAAACTTGATACCTGATGTTGTAACTAGAAGCTGCAACTAATGGCTGGCACCCTGCCGCATGATGTAAACAAGCTAGCTATTTGCCATGGCGATTTCTTAAATATATGAAAAATTGTGAACCAGAAGCAGGTCTCTTGTGTTTTGTGAGTCATTCGGACAACAGTCGTTAGAGCCTAACTACATAAACAAGATTTTCTGGTTTTGAGCAAAGGATGATTTGAGCAACTGTACTGATTACTAAGTCAGATAAGTAGCATCGGAGTTAAACTGACACCCGTGGCATCTCCACACTAGGTCAGTTAATCTAACCAGGATAAATGTTGATTCAATATATAACACTTCTTCATGTTAAACAGTAAGAACAGGCAACAGGTCCCAAGATCTGCAAAGTGATTGTGAGACCAGAGCTCCGCCTTGCTATCAATATGACCCACCAATCATGCACAAGAAACACATCTGTTGCATAACAAACAGATGAAGAATCAGAGCAGAAAGCGGATACCTCACTCGAGTCGCACCAGCGCCAACCAGATCGCCGCAGCCTCCAAGTCCTCAATGCCAGTGTGGGAATGACAATGAGGCAGCACAACGAGCTCCCGCCCGAGTAGCCTACATCCATGATGGCAAAGCCAATCCTCTCCCTCCTGGATCCTTTGACAGGCGAGGGCCCCTTCACATAGTTCCCAACAGCCCCGACAAGAAAGAAGGCCGTAGCAGCGAGGAATCCCAATACGAAAGCGCAATCCACGGCATCCGGCGTTGCTGCTGCGGAGCTCCTCGGGCTAGCAGGTGCCTGACACAGAGCAATTGTTTGTGAGGAATTCACGGATAAGCTCGAAATTGTGCGAAGGACGTGCTCTGGAAATGGATCACGTATGCACATACACACGAGATCTACAAAATTGGCTGGCATGTATGGGAGGAAGGCCGAAATCAGATGTCAAAGGCACTAAATTTCACCGTACCTCGGCTTCCTTGGAGTTGGAATCCGGTATGCAGGTGCTCAGGCCCACCATGGCGATGAAGCAGATCAGCAAAGAACAGGACGCGGCGAAAAATACCTTCCCCGACGCGTCCAGCACAGGGCTGTCCTCGCCCCAGGTGGCGTGCCCGATGAAAAAGGCGTCGGCGGCCGCGGAGAGAAGCCACACGCTTGCGAAACACACGCACATGACGGCGTCGGCGGCGGCCAGGGCGAGGCGGCTGCCCAGGCCCAGCACCAGCGGCGCCGCTGCTCCCGCCGGTGGCGAGGACACCGACCGATCGGCGACGGCCATGGGGTGCTGGATGATCTGCTTTACTCTGGCAGAGGAGGCTTGAGCTGCCGTGTGGGTGTGGAAGAAGCACACGAGTGGAGCAGAAGTGAGGAGGAAAGGGGGTTTGGTGAAGGCGCGTTCAGACGAAGTGAAGGTAGGTACAGGTTCATGATTATTTTTATTTTTATTTTTATTTTTGACACCTACAGGTCCATGATTAGCTTGTTCAGCTCCTGTCGTAATTTCATGATCTCCTGATAAGATGTGCCGTCGTCGCGTCATTTGAGTTTCAGCCATGTGCCACCATCTTTGTGTGTCACACGGCGCTACACCAATTAACTTCCCTACCATTCTTAGCGTCCATAATATCGAGCTAAAAACTCTGAATCGGAATCCAAAGAAGGTGCTACTTCATCATTTAATTTCCACCAATTTCAAGTCTTATTATGATTCTTTCTATGAGGGAAAATGTCTTACGATTTTTTCCTCTCTCATTGCTAATGCTTTGCATACTTTAATGTTCCTATTCCTAACTTTTTTATGGATTCTTTTTACAAGGTTATAAGCTATCTAAATACTAAAAATATTTTAGTAATGGAATACATATCGTGAATCCGTTATTCTTGCCAGCTTCAAAATTTGATGACTAATAAAAAACAATGTCGATCTTGGGGTAAATAGTTTACTACTCCCTCCATACTCACAATTCTGGGCGTTCTGGGAATCGTAGCAAGTTTCACAATTGTGGTCGTCCTGCAGCGCGTCCGTCTACTTGGGACGGTTTTGCCCCCGGCTGCCGCACGCTTCGGAGGCAGTTGCTTCGGTTTCTGCGGGCCGGCATTAAAACGCGCACGCTCCCAACGAACACATCCATTCGCGCACGTATACGCTCACGCACGCTCGCATGCATGGCTCGCGGGTCGATCCGCGCTCGCTACTCGATCGCATGGCTCGTGCGCCCTCGCTCCGGTTTTGATTGATCGCCGGCATGGATCGCGCGCCAGCGTCGATCGCCCGCGTGCCGCCATCGATGCGCCGAAGCTCGCTCGCGCCGTCGTCCGTGGACGCAGGCTCCATGGGCGAGAGCGCGAAACGATCTCGTCGCACCGGCGACCTTGCTGCGGAGGCTCCACATCTTCTTCTTCGGCTGGCAAGTCGATTGCCTCTGCCTCTGTGTTCAAAGTCACGCTAGAGCATGCAAGGCAAGCGAGAAAGAATGGACTCGTTTTTTTTAGATAAAGCCATCGGCCTGCTTTTATTGAAAGCGATTAAGAGTTTTACAACCACATCCTTTCGACAACTGACTGGGGATTCCAGTCTTTAACATGAAAGCATCAAGCCATATAGGCAACCTACTGAAGCGAGATTACATGAAGTCCTACTGAAGTGAGATTACATGAAGTCCCTCTCCTCCGGCACTGTTCTTCTTGGTTGCACCTGATAAGTATGGAACCAGGCCTTCAGCTTTTGGATCCTTGCGTCCAGTGCCTCCTTCTATTGTGACCGCATCAAGATACTCCACTTCTGCATGAAAGCAACAATTTTGCGCAGTATATCAGTAGGTTTCCTTGGAAACTCCTTTCTGATCGCCATGGCATTTCTGGTCTTCCACAAGACCCAGTATGGGGAAACAGAAAATCCCAATGTTATATGCATCCCCCCCTTCCGGTAACCAGTTACTAAGTAAATCGCTCATGGAAGTGGGAGTCGAATCCCATTCCAGAGCCTCTCTGAGACAAGCCGACACAAATTTTGATGTTCTGCAATTGAAGAGTATATGATCAGTGTTTTCAGGTGTACCACACAGCACACAATTTATACTTCCCTTCCACTTCCGCTTCTTCAGTTCAACTGCTGTTTGCAGTTTGTCCTGGAAGGCTAGCCATAGGAACACTTTGAGTTTCAGAGGCATTTTACTTTTCCACATCTTCATCATTCGTTTATTCACAATCCCCCTGCAGTTCAGAAATCTGTACATGGACCTTGTGGTGAATTTGCCTGATTTCTCAATGGCCCATACCACATTGTCTCTCTCTTCATTTAAGTGCACTTCTGCTAATTCATCCATGAGTAGATTCCATTCTTCAGTTTCTTGTGCACCAAAATTTCTCCGAAACTCAATCTCCCAGCTATGGTCTTCCCAATTTTCAGACACCAAGCTGTTCTTGTCCCTACATATGTTGTATAGCCGAGGAAATTTGAGTCTCAGGGGTATTTCACCGAGCCACACATCTTCCCAAAACAATGTGTTTTTACCATCTCCCACTTTCATTTTGGCCCCCTTTTGAAGTGGTGCTTGACTTTATGTATTCCTTGCCAGAACTGAGACCCCCCTTCAGGTTTCGCATGAAACATTGTTTTGTCCCCTAGGTATTTCTTTCTTAGAAAATTACAACACAAATCCTCTGGATCATTCTTCTGAATTCTCCAGATCCATTTGACTAGCAGGGCCTCATTCATCCATTTAGTATTAATGATAGCCAGCCCTCCATCCTCTTTTGGCATGCTTACATTCTCCCATTTAATCATGTGGTACTTAAAATCTCCATCTGCACCCCTCCAAAAGAATTTTGACATGATTGTGTTAATTTTCTGATGCACCTCATCTTGCAAGTTATACATTCCCATTGTATAGATTGGAATGCTCCCTAGTGATGAATTCGGCAAGATCAGCCTAGCTCCATATGACATATGTTTGAAAGAATGGACTCGTTACCAGGAGGCAGTTGGTTTAGATCGAATCGAAGTCCATGTGAGGAAACGATGTGAGGAAATGACCGTGTAATCAGTCAAGAAACCCAATCGACATTATCTAAAAAAAAACCAATCGTCTCTAGCCAAATTTTTCGGAAGAGAAACGAGTGAGCGCCGCACGAGGTGAAAGGAATAGCGGGCGAGAGAAAAAAAAAACGAGCACTGCGCCTGGATCCACGTCCGCACCATGCAAAAAAGTTGAGGCCGCAGCGAATCAATCCCTCGCCCTCATGCTTCGAGGCAAGAGAAGGCAACCAGTCGGATGGAGGGGAGGTTGTGAATGAAGTGGACCCGATACCCTATTTAAAAAGGGCAAACGGGGAAAATTACCCCGTAGTTAATGACTCCTTGGTAAGCTAAATCATGTCCTAAACGCCCAGAATTGTGAGTATGGAGGGAGTACGTTTACTTCAAGTACTAATTAATACTCCCTCCGTTCAGAATTATATGACGTTTTGGCTCTGGGTACGAAGATCAAGGAGAAGTGAAAAAGGTGAGTGCACAGAAAACAAGAAGGAGAGAGATAGAGATGTATAAGGAAGAGAGAAAGGTGCATTGGAAAGCGAGAGTGTCTTATAATTTGAGAAAATTTGATGAAGCTAGAGTGTCTTATAATTTGGAACGGAGGGAGTAAGTTGTTTTGTTTCACTCATAAGCTATATACTTTAACTTACCAACCTGAATACATAATAAGAAAAGGAAATAAGAATTCAATGAATTTTACCACACAAAATCCAGCCAAGAATACCAATGCAAAAAAAAAAAAAACTCAAGTCAACTAAGAATATTCCTGGCAAGATAGTGGGAAAATGTTAAACAATGTTACCCACTTATTGTTCGGTTGAGAGAGGCATTGTTACCTACTAGGATATGTTTATATGTATTGCAATCATAGAGAACACATTAACCATGTCCCTCGTTTTGTCATTTCAAAGGTACATGTTCGATCCAGCAGCATAAACACATCGCAACTAACTTAAAGTACAGAGGGCTCGGCATAGGGAAATATTTTATGCCAGTGGCAGGTTCATAATGACAGAACAAGTTCGTACACGAAGAAGGAAGCGACAGCTGTTCATTTTCAATATTTGAATATCTACTAGGATTAGACATATTCATCAGCACAGCATATAGGGTCGGTACTTATAGCGCCTTGCCATCGTCATCACACTTTCTACACACTTTGAAGGTTTTTCCTGTTAAAACGAGACAAAATACTATATTAGCTTCATAAAAGATGAATTTGCAGGCGATGTTTATCGATATTAATCGATCAGTGTTTTAGATTTCCACAATAGGCACTACCATATATTCGAAGCAAATTATACTCTTGGAAATAATCAGAGGAACTGTTACACCGCCCTCATCCGTTCAACTTGAATCTTTTCAGGTTTCATTATAACGAAGACTCAGCTAATGCTATTGATTCCAGGAGACTAATAGTAGATGACAGATGAAACATGGGTTGCCATTCAAGTCTGATGCTCGAAACTCAACCTTGAATCGTCAACAAGGTGCCAAGCCATGTTTCAGTCCTATAGATGGTTTCAAGAAGGTGATGGGCTGAAGAACTTTGCTAGCAATCTATACAAACATTATGAAGCTAGCCGACTACATCATACGAGCCATCTACCACAACTGAAGTGTATATCTTGTGATTGAACATCCTTATTCCATGGAGTTCATTAACATTACCATGTCACATGGTAGGACTAGGAAACAATAAAATCAAAACCTTAATGTCACCCAACACAGCATAGTGAGTGCAATTCCTACATGTGCATCATATACACACAAGGCCGGGCTCCTATAGTGCTAATTAATTGGAAATGTGTCTATAACAACATTTGAAGTCATATCTGAAGTCCTACAAGTCAAACATGTAAGAAATCGTAACTATATAAGAGATCCTACAACTTATACGAAGCAAGCTGACTTATAAAGTTATGTCGGTGAAAGTCAAACATGTAAGAAAACATAACTACACAAGTCACAGAAGCCATTTATCACACACAAACTGACATCCAAGATCAGAAATTTTCAGTAGGATATACATTATTAGGTCCGGTTAAACAGTGTGTCCCCTGTTAGGATATACAATGAAAAAAAGAAAATGGAGTCACGCCCCTCATTGCCACTTTGACTGAGTATATATGTGTTCACGAAGCACAAGGGTAGGGAAATAATTTAGTCTAGCAGCAGATCCATGTATAATGACATAAAATTTTTAGAGGAAGAAAATTAGGAAGCCAAAGCAATGTGTAGGGTTTTTCTTTTCAAGAGTTTTACCTGCGGATCTGCTATATTCATCAGCAAATGGACAGTGCTTCTGGCTCCTTGACCATCATCACATCAGTTGCTCCTCTTGAGGGTTTGCCCTGTTTAATTAGAAACACAAAAATATGAATGGCATTAGCTTCTTTAAAAGCTGGATGTATAGATGGTTGTCGAGACGTCTTACAATCCGAAACCTGACTGCCACACATACTGAGGAACGCACTACAATATCTTCTGGACTACAGAATTGGCATCATTCTCATCCTTGGAACGTAAACTTTCTTTTTTGGTAGTCGAACGTAAACTTTTCAGGTGTATTTTGAATGAAAAGACTCACAAGTGAAGATATGAAGGCCTAATTAAGTGCCAATCCCCAAATACCGAACAAAAGAAGGCCTCATGGTTACAAACCCGTGTTTTAGTCCTCTAAACGACTGAAATGGTGAAGCACAAGAGAACGTTGCTCCCGATCTGCACAACTATGCTCTAACAATTGTCATGAGGGACATCGACTACAAGTTCACAAGTGTAATGCCTATGACAAACACGAACACGCTTACTAGCTAGCACGACTGTGGCACGTAGTGGAAGTGGAACTACCAAGAAGATATTACACTATTCCTCCATGTAATTAAGCAATGCTAGAGGAAAATGTTTGTTGATGCAAACAGAGAGTAGCTATAGAGATATCTGTAGAGAGAGATGAAGGAGGCTACCAGAAATTTGCCGCCCCATCCCCAACCAGCTCGCCTCCTCCTCCACCCGTCAAGCGCTATTGCTGGAAGGAGAACGAGGCAAGGCAACCAGCTAGAGCCCGAGATCCCCAATCCCAAGAGTACGAAGCCAACTCGTTCTCTAGTGGAACCTTCTACACGCGAGCTCGCGTGCAGGCCACCCCCAACCAATATGAGAACAATGAAAGCCAGATGAGCTCCTACATAGAGGATGACAGCGCAAGCTGAAACTTTCACCATTATTGGTACCGGTGGGGAAGTGGCAGGCCCCTGGAAGAATCAATCAAGCGGAAATGTTAGGAAATACGCACGGGTAAGCACAAATGTGTGGAGAACACATGCTCTAGAACTGGATCACGCGCAAGATCTACAGAAAGTCGCTAGCTGTACCTGCTCTTCCTCGGCGCCGGAGGCGGAGTCGGACATGTAGTGGATCAGCAGCTGCATCGCGACCGGGCAGACCACGAAGGCGAGAACCCCAGCGGAAATCGTGACTATCCGAGACGCGTGGGTGACTGGGCAGTCGTCCCCTTCGCAGGCCATGCGCCCGACGGCCAAGACTGGCCAGGCCGCGCAGAAAACCCACGCGCTCGCGAGGAACACGCACGCGACGGCGTCGGCGGCGGCCAGGGAGAGCCGGCTGCGCAACGGCTCCGGAGCAAGGCCCGATGGCGGCGAGGGCACCGCCTGAACCCGATCGGCGACGGCCATGGGTTCGGGATTGAAGCTTCACTCGAGCAGAGGAGGGGGAGGAGCGCCCGGAGCTGCTGCTGCTGCTGCCGTAGTGCCGTGTGGGTGTGGGTGTGGAGTTGTGGACTGTAGAGTGGGAGAGAGGGGAGTACTGTGAAGCGTACAAAGGATGAAGCTTCTATCAATGCACGGTGGCCCAACCACCAATCTATCTACTTCTTTAAAAGAGAGAGTTGTCTACTTCTTTAAAAGAGAGAGTTGGTGATGATGGTGTGACTGCCATCTTGCAATCTGCGCCATCCGATTTGCATCCAACGGACGTGTGCCCTCCGTCCCATTATCTCCCTTGGCGCCGACAAATGGGCCCCGCATCCCATCAGACGCCTCCGCCACCACCCCTTCGACCGCATCGCTCCCGGCTCCACCTGCCACCGCCGCCCCTGCCCCTCCTGCCGTATCGCAGCCGCGTCATCTCTCCCAGCCAGGACTGCTCCATCCCCGGAACAAGAACCCAGGCGGCCGCTGCGGCTTCCTTCCCGGCCGAATGGCTCGCGGTTCCTCCTCGTGCAAGAACTCATGGAGAGGGGAGGGGAAAGGGAAACGTGCGGGACGGCCTTCCGGGCGTCCGGCGTACCGTTCGCCCCGCGCCGTGCCGTTTGCCGCCGTGGCCGGGAGCCCCGCACGTGGTGCCTTTGCTGCCGCGGCGGGCTGCCCTGCTTATCGCTTTGGCCGAGAGCTCCACGCCGCGACGCGCCGTTTCCTTCACTCCGCGGACCAGAGCCCCACGTGGCGGCGCTGGTCACCGCTGTGACCGGCAGTTCCCTCATCCCTGCGTGGTGTCTTTCCTTTATACACCTTTCCTCTTGCAATTTTTTGCTCTGATTCTTGGGTGTGGCCATGAAGACACAGGTAAAGCTTCTCGGAGAAGCAGGCGTTGGGAGAGAGAGAGAGAGAGAGAGAGAGAGAGGCACTGGATAAGGCCTGAATGGCGACAGCTTTTTGTTGGCCATGAGGACAGAGGTGAAGCTTCAGGAGCTTTGTGTTAACATGAGTTTGGATGAAAAAAGATGCTTAGAGATAAGTTCTTATGAGCTGGGCTAATCAGGTCATCCGTCTTGCTATTCTGTATCTACTGAAAACATTACTACTAATTTTCCTAATGGAAAGGCTAAAGTATCATTTGTGAAAAATTTCAGCCGAGGAACATATCAGTCTTCACACATTCATAAAATAATTTATCATGCATTTTAATGTAATTCATATCAAATTGGAACAATTGCATGCTTTTGTTTTTAAACTGGATTTCTTTGAATAGAGTGCCGTAGCAAAGCACGGGTAGATGGCTAGTCAATCGTAATGGATAAGTCTAACCCCGCACACGGAGGGACGTCCTATCTGTAGATCGTCCGACGACATCTCAGCTCTAGGTCAGCCCACGGCCCGCTCGCGTCGGCCCACGGCCCGCTAGACGTCGTCTTCCTCGTGCCGCCGCCGCACCAAGCTCGCCGCCGCCCGTCGTCATGGTGCTCGCCCCCGCCGCCTCCGCCTCCCGCCCGGCTCCGGCAGCGCCCCCGCCGCCGCCCTCGCCCACCGCCGTGCTAACCCGGCGGGAAGTGACGCCCCGCCCTTACCCCGCCCACCGCCGGCCGCCACCACCACCGCGCCCGCCGCCTCGCCGCCCCGCCCGCATCGCGCTGCCCACCGCCGGTCCGGCCGGCCGCCATATTTCTATGTCTAGAGGGAGGAGGAGGAGAGATTGGGGGTACAAACCCTGCGCAATAAGGGATTCTCCGGCGAGACGCCCCTGCCCCGCCCTCCTCCATCGTCTCCAGCGGCTCCCGCCGCCGGATCCGCGGCCGCCGCCCTCCGCCGCACTAACCCGGCTGCGCCAGGCTCGTCGCCGTCGCCGTCGGGGAGGCCGGAGGAGGAAGAAAAGACGTCGACCGTCGGATGTGTGTTTTGCACGAATCTTAAAGTGTTCTATCGAAACGTTTTTATCGGGCGACCTACGTATAGGATTCACGGCACACGGACGCGCGCGTCCACTGCGGCCCGGCCCAATAGCGCAGGGTACGAGCGGGCGAGCATCAGCCGGCCGGGGGCGGGCGGCGCGGCGCGACCGCGGAGTCACCGGAGGTGGAGAAGACCAGCGGGTTAGAGTTCCGGGATTGTCGAGGCCTCGAGGGTCACCAACCGGCGGACATAGAGGGAGGGGTTCTGGTGGCGGCAGCCGCAACCCGGCGGTGGACAGCGGTGCGGCGAGCTGACGGTGGTGCTGCGGGCGGCCAGCGAGCGGTGGGTGGGGTAGGCGGCGGGGGCGTCGCATCCCAATGAGTAAGTGGTGGGCAGCGGCCTGTTGGGCGACGGCGGGAGGCTTGTTGGGCTACGGTGGTGGGTCCGGGGGGGGGGGCCGCCGACCGCCGGTGGTGGTGGAGGGCGGAGGTGGAGCGGTGTGGCAGGGCGGCTTCGGCGTCGGAGACGGCGCCGGAGGCCGCTGGGGCGGTGGGGCGGCGGGGCGGCGGTCGGCGACGAGCTCATCGACAGACAACCGATCGGACGTGCGTTCTACTATCGCGTTTCTTACGCGCGATAACCGCGTCCAATTGTAATTTCACTCTGCTCTCGTTTACATGCATGGTGGCCAACCATCTGTGTCCTTTTTTTTTCCCCTTTGAATGGAGATGAATTTCCATTAACCGGACCAACCACCTCTGTCCTAGGCTCCTAGCTATGCGGTATACAAAGCATCGTATCGACATCACGTCATTATCTTCCGTACGGTCCTTAGCTTCGGTAATGGAGTAATTGTGAGTAGTCTCTACTACCTTCTGTGCAATGTGAGCCACTGGCATGTGTCTCTCTTGCTATAATCAATATGCAGTGTATCTTATCACCAATCAGTTGTGTACCGCTAGCACGATAAGTTTCATTAATTCAGTATCTTATCTCTTCTCTGTATGTGTCCTTGATCATGTAGTTATATACTTGTGTCCCTTGTATTGCTATCATCTCTCCGGTTCACATTCATAGATTCCGCACCTCCATAGATGCGTTGTTCACCTCCTCTCTAGCTAGATGTATCTTCACCCAGCCATGACAATTACCCACATGTTCTCATATTTTAAATCAACACGTCACCAATTCACTTCCGTACCATATTTCATCCATGGAGATTTCGCGATCACTTCTTCTAAAGTATTGTCGATGCCAAATGTGTTCCCTCAGTCCCTCTATCAAATATTTGTGCCACATTCTTTTGTGAGCCGCAAAATTATGTCATGCTCCAGCCTACTCAAGGGCTCCCACCAGTGGCAAAGAGCAATAATGTACCCATGGATGAATACGTATAATTAAAACATGAACAAAAGGTTGAATTTCATTTGTTAAAGTTTAGCCACTTGGTTTGAACCATTTGTCTTGTCTCAAGATGAATTTCTTTGTACTGGTAAGGAATTGGTTTAGGGCACGGACTAGGATTTTACCCTCATGATTCTTTTTGCAAGCTAGTGTGGGCATTATGTGGAACCTAACATAAGATTGAGAAATTGCTGACGATTACTATTTCATTATAACTCTGGAGCTACAAGTCTGAAGCTTGACTTGAAATCAGGACATGCTCAAACAGGACTTTTTGAATGAGACCTGAAAATTGATATAAGATGATATTGTTTGTACAGGTGTAGGCCAAAACTTGATTTTTTGTGGTAGTCAGCTGAGCGCTAGTATTATACAAACAACTTTTTTTGAGGAATATACAAACAACTTCACAGCAAACATCTTCTGTATTACACAACACGCATAGTACATCTGCACTGGTACATATTTCGATACCCATATATAATCTTAGAGACAGGAAATATTCAAGACATCTCACTATGAGCGACGCAATGCCAACCTCATCCAAGTCACCAAAAAAAAAAAAACAGCAAAGGCACCACACAGTAAACCAAAGTGAAGCCGAGAATACCATAGCAAAGCACAATGTAATCATTCCCACTAGGCTATTATGTCCAGAGAAGCATAGTTTCCTACTTGGGCATTATAGTGAGTGAAAAAAAAAAGGCACATTAAGGCATGACCCTCATTGTCGCATAGGTACATCATAGACACATTGTAACTTCAAACTAGAGTTCATAACATAGGTAAATATTGTATGGAAGTATCAGATTCATAACAATAGAACAAAGTTCATGACCGATGAAAATTAGGAAACAGCAGTGTTTTCCCCTTTCAAGGCTTTTATCTTCTAGTATCAGCCATATTCTCAGCAAAGAGTTGGTACGTCAGATTCCTTGCGCATCTTCATAGAACATTCTACTCCTGAAGGCTTTTTCTGTTTCAAAGCCAAAAATATCGAATTAGCTCCATGAAAAGATGGATGTGCTGACGATGTTTATGAATGTTAAACAATAAGTGTTTAAAACGTACACAGAGCAGAGCAACTATTAGTGGAAAATTCAGGATTTATATTGAAGTCATACATTTTTTACTAACATTTTTAGGTTTAGTATCCTATAGAGGTCGGGATGAAAGTGGAAGACAACAGAAAATGTTGGTTAGTTACAATAGATGATGGTATGGAGCTTAGACAAATCCTGCAAGAAACTAACAATGTTGAGAACACGGATCACAGAATGATCACTTCTCAACCGAAACTCGATACCTTATATTCTAACTAGTGGCTAGCACCCTGCAACATGAAGTAAACAGGCTATTTGCCACGGAGAAGTTCTTAAATATATATGAAAATTTTGTAGCCTTAACACAACCAGAAGCAGCTCTTTTTGTTTTTTGAGTGACTTGGACAACAGTCGTTAGAGCTTAACTACGTAAACAAGGATTTCCAGTTGTTTTGAGCAACTTACTGATCACTAAGTAGCATCTGAGTTAAATTGACACTGGTGGCATCTTCACGCTAGGTCAGTTAATACAACCAGCTGGTCAGGATAACTGTTGACACTGGTGCATGATAACTGTTGATTCAATAAACATCATTTCTTCATGTTAGAAGTACCAACAGGCAAAGAGTTTCAGGACCTGTAAAGTGATTGTGAGACCAGAGCTCGGCCTTGCTATCAATATGACCCACTAATAGTGCACAAGAAACACATCCGTTGCATAACAAAAAGATGAAGAATCAGAGCAGAAAGTGGATACCTCACTCGTCGCACCAGCGCCAACCAGATCGCCGCAGCCTCCAAGTCCTCAGTGCCAGAGTGGGAATGACAATGAGGCAGCACAACGAGCTCCCGGCCGAGTAGCCTATATCCATGATGGCACAGCCAATCCTCTCCCTCCGGGATCCTTTGACAGGCGCGAACACCTTCACCGAGGCCCCAACCATCCCGAGAAAGAAGAAGGCCATGATAGCCAAGAATCCCAGTATGTCAGTTTTATTCAGGGCTTCCCGCGTTGCTGCTGCAGAGCTCCCCGGCTAGTTGGTGCCTGATAGACACACAACAATGGTTTGGGTGGAATTCACGGATAAGCTCCAAATTGTGCGTAGGACGTGCTCTGGAATTCCCGGTCAAAAAAAACGTGCTCTGGAACTGGATCACGTATGCAGATGCACACGAGACCTACCAAATTCGCAGAGATGCAAAAGAGGATGCCAAAAATCAGATGTCAAAGGCACTAAATTTCACTGTACCTTGTCTTGCTTGGTGCTGGAATCCGCTATGCAGGTGCTCAGGGCCAGCATGGAGAAGAAGCTAATCGTCAAAGAAGCGGCCGCTGCGACAGCTACCACCATCGCTGCTTCCAGCACAGGGTTGCCCTCGCCCCAGATGGCGTGCGCGATGGCTACGGTGTCAATACCAGCGAAGACCAGCCACACGCTTGCGAAACACACGCACATGACGGCGTCGGCGGCGGCCAGGGCGAGGCGGCGGCGCAGTACCAGCGGCGCCGCAGCGCCCGCCGGCGGCGAGGACACCGATCTATCGGCGACGGTGGCCATGGGGTGCTGGATCTGCTTCACTCTGGCAGAGGAGGATTGAGCTGCCGTGTGGGTGTGGAAGAAGCACACGAGTGGAGCTAGCAGGACTGAGGAGGAAAGGTGGTTTGGTGAATCGTTCACACGCGAAGTGGAGGTAGGTACAGGAACAAGATTGTGTGTCACACGGCGCCACACCAAATTAACTTCTCTGCCAAAGTACTATATCATTTCCACCAATTTAAAGTCCTTATTATGATTTCTTTATGAGCAAAAATAACTAGTGATTTTATAGTCTCTCGTTGCCATTCCTTTATATACTTAGTATTCCTATAATCCTACCTTTTTGTGGGTTCCTCTTATATGGTTATAAGTTATTGTAATAACTAAAAATTATCTTAGTAACAGAATACACATCTTGAATCCTTTATTGTTGCCTCCTTCAAAATATGATGACCAATCAAACAATGTCCTTCTTGAGGTAAATACTTCACTATGTTTACTTCTACTACAAATTAATAAGTTGTTCTGTTTCACTCATATAGCCATATAGTTTAACTTACCAACCTCAGTACATATTAAGAAATGAAGATAAGTATTCTATGGATTTTGTCGGAAAACCTTAGTACCTCTTCACTCAATCATGATAGCAAGAACCATATCCACATGTCTATGTCTATCTTATCATCATCCCATCATATCACTAAAGTATCTATTTTGATCCTTCCAGTTTTTAAGACATGAGCTTTAAAAAAAAGTAGAGAGGATGCAAACAACTCAACTTTTGGTTCATTGTTTAAAAGCTATCTATCCAGATTTTATGAACCCTTAGCCCAACCTAGCTATGCAACAAGCTTTTGGATCGAGAAAAGACATTTATACCCATCACAACAAAAGCTTTTGTAGAAAAAGAGAGGGCAGGTTGGTCATTTAACATTAAAATGCAAACAATTAGTCTATGAGAAACCAGGGCTCCAAATACCCCACCAAACATTTATTTGGAAACCATCTTCTGAATAATAGTTAGAAATCATTTAAAAAAGAATAACTAAAAGTAATCAAACAAAGCCTAATTGATTTCAGTACCGTTCTTAGCTTTGACAATAACTCGTTATGGGCCCTCCACATCCTATCTTCTCCCATTTTTTTGCATCCTCCCTCAACATTGTGAGTCAAGCCATGTGTCGAAACCCCTCGTGTCGTTGTCATGTTGTACCACCACCACCAATTAAATTATTCCATACTATCCTTGGCTTCCATAGTAGTTCAATATGGCCTTGGTTCTCATAAAGTCATAGCAAATAGCAATAAGCTTATTCCCTCATATCGCCATCACATTATATCACCAACTTATTTCTATACGACCCTTAGCGTCAACAATAATTTAGCACGACGCGTACAAATCTCTCTCCCTTGCGTGTCTAGCTACCGTCACCTAGTTACATGAGTTCCACCTCTCATGGCAATTCATCCGGTTAGAGAGCGATGACATTCTGCCGGAGCTGCAAGGGGTGATGCCTTGTCAGGTGGCCGAGTTCCCAATCAAGTATCTAGGTCTCCCTCTATCCACTGGTGCCATCCCCAAGGCGCACTTGCGACCGGTTGTTGAGAAAGTGGCTGCAAAACTACCGATATGGCAGGGTTCTCTAATGCCGAAGAGCAGTAGATTGATCTTGGTCAAGGCGGTCATGACCGCAATCCCCATCTACATCATGATGGCGAGCAAGCTGCCACCATGGATGGTGAAGGAGCTAAATAGCCTTTGCCGCCAATTCCTATGGGCCGGATCAGACGCTTCTGTTAGAGGCAAATGTGCGGTGGCATGGACAGTGGTTTCTCGTTTGCAAGCCACTGAAATTTGGGGGCCTGGGCATAACAAACTTTGAGCTTGCGGGCTTCGCCCTAAGGCTACGCTGGCTTTGGCACGCTAGGACGACGGGCGACAGGCCATGGTCTGGCATGCAGCTGGACGTGGAGCCTGAGGTGAAAGCTTTCTTCTCGGCGTCAGTCACAGTGACCATCGGTGATGGGACACGGGCGTTTTTCTGGGAAGACAAATGGATCGATGGCAAACACGTGGCGGATTTGGTGCCGGCGGTTTATAACGCTGTCGGGCGACACGCAAAGAAAGTGAGGACCGTTGCCGAGGGGTTGCACAATAGAAGCTGGATCCGCGACATTGATGGGGTGATCTCAGTCCAGGTGTTTGTGGAATACGTCCACCTACGGTCACGGCTGCTAGATCGAACAGTCGATCAAGCTAGGCCGGATAGGTTCATCTGGAGATGGACAGACGGAAATTATTCATCGAGGTCAGCGTACGAGATGCTAAATCAGGGTGGCAAGGAATTCCAGGGCGCGTCGCGTATATGGATGTCCTGGGCACCACTAAAGGTGAAGTTCTTCGTTTGGTTGGCCTCAAGACGACCATTTGGACAGCTGATCGACAGCGAAGGCACGGGCTTGCAGCCGCAACCCTCTGCTCGCTTTGTGATCAGGAACCAGGGTCTTGCGACCACATGCTGGTAACCTGTTCGTTCACCAAGGATGTCTGGTGGCAGGCTATGAGCTGGGCGCGCTGCGCCTGCCAGTTCGGCACCGCGCGCACACTGCAGGACTGGTGGGAGCGGGGGTCATGGCACGGCAGCCTAGTGCAAAGCGGGAAGGTCTCCACAGCCTTTTCATGCTAATAGCTTGGAGCATTTGGAAAGAACGGAACCCGAGGGTCTTCGATGGGAATCACTCATCGGCGACGGAGGTGGTCCATAATATCAAACGCGACGCGGAACTCTGGGTTCTAGCTGGCGCCAAGAAACTAGGTTGTTTGTGTAGTGAGTAGTCAGCTTAGGAATTTTGTTGTGGTTGTAATTCGCATCGGGGGGACTGCTGTGTTGCGCTCGAACTACGGGCACGTTGTAAATTTTAGTGCTATTTTGGCACTCTTCGTCTTAATACAAAGATACGCAGCTCTCATGCGTATTCGAGAAAAAAAATCCTCGAAATTGACAAAATCACCACTGGCGCCTCACTGACGACGGAAGCATCGCCTACCACTGAAAGCATAATGCCGTTAAATCCTAGAAAATTCGCTCCTACAGGGAGTCGAACCCAAGACCTTACGTGTTACTAAGGCTCTTGTAACCACTAGGCTACATGCCCTTTCACGCGCCACACCAATTAACTTCCCTACCATCCTTATTCCTTAGCTTAGATAATAATCGAATGGATCGGAATCCAAAGTACTGCTCATCATTTCCACTAATTTCAAGTCCTTATTATGATTTCTTTACGAGCACAAATGACTAGTGATTTATATTCTCTCATTGCCAATCCTTTATAGTATTCCTATAATACTAACTTTTTATGGATTCTTTTTATATGGTTATAAATTAGCGTAATAACTAAAAAATATTTTAGTAACGGAATACAAATTGTGAATCCTTTATGTTCGCCTGCATCAAAATATGATAACCAATCAAACAATGTCCATCTTGGTGTAAATACTTTACTATGTTTACTTCTACTACAAAATTAACAAGCTGTTCTTTTTCACTCATATAGCCATATAGTTTAACTTACCAACCTGAATACATATAAGTAAAGGAAGATAAGTCTTGAATGGATTTCGTAGGAAACCTTAGTTAGTATCTCTTCACTCAATCATGATAGCAAGAACCATAGCCACATGTCTATGTCCATCTTATCATCGTCACATCGTATCACTAGGGTTCTATTTTGATCCTTCCAATTTTTAAGACATCAGCTTTTAAAAAAAGTAGAGAGGATGCAAACAACTCAACTTTTGGATCATTGTTGAAAAGATATCTATCCAGGTCCAGAGTATGACCTCTACTTTATGTACCATGTGAGCCACTGACATGTGTCTCTCTTGCTATATCAAGCAGTGCTTCTTAACACCAATTTAGTTGTGTGTTGCCAATAGCATCATAAGAATCATTAATTCACTTCATCGCTGTCCTTATCTTCTATAATAATTCAGTAGCTTGTCCCTTCTCTTTACTTGTATTGCTTGAGTAGGCTTGATCATGTCGTTATATACTTGTGTCCCTTGTCTTATTGCTATCATGTATCCGGTTTATCCATAGATTCCGCACCTCAGATGCCTTGTTCACCTCCTCTCTGGATGTATGTTCGCTCAGCCATGAGAATTACCCACATGTTCTCCTAATTTTCATCGTCACGTCACCATATCACATAACCAATTCACTTCCATACCATGTTTCTTCCAAGGACATTTCGCTGCTAAAGTACGTATTGCCATAAACATGTCAATGCCAAATGTGTTCTCTCTACCAAAATATCTGTCCCATATTCTTTCCCGAGCCGGTAAAATTAAAGTGTCATGCTCCAGCCTGCTCAAGTGTTCCCACTACTGAGAAAGAGCACTAATGTACTCATGGATGAATACTTTTTAATGAACAAAAGGTTGGAGTTCATTTTTAAAAGTTTAATTAGCCACTTGATCTGAAGCGTGTCTTGTCTAAAGATGAATTCCTTTGCATTGGTAAGGAATTGGTTTAGGGCATGGACTAGGATTTTACCCTCATGATTCTTTTTGTGAGCCAGTGTGGACATTATGTGGAACCTAGCATAAGATTGAGAAATACATTGGAATCGTTAGGCTTTATGGATCATTTGGCTTTATGGAATGTTCCAAATCAATTATTGATCTCCCTCCCTCCCTAAATATTATCAAATAGAACATTCTATTTTAGTCCCTTAACTTCTACTCAAAAGCAGTTTACCATGCTCTCATAAAGATAAAATCAGCAGATAGTCGCCAAATGTATGACTTCGATATGGTGTATTTACAAAAATAAAAAGAAAAGAAATTACTATTTCATTATAACTCTGGAGCTACAAATCTGAATTTTTACTTGAAAATAGGACATGCTTAAGTTCAAACAGGACTTTTTTGAATGGGACCTAAATTGATATAAGATTATATTGTAACTATGGTTTGTACAGGTGCAGGCCAAAACTTCACTTTTTCTAGTAGTCAGCTGAGCGCTAGTACTATACAAACAACTTCACAGCAGACATCGTCTCTATTACACAACACATAACATGCACGGGTACATATTTCGATACCGATATAATCTTAGGGACAGGAATTATTCAAGACATCCCACTATGAGCGGCGCAATGCCAACCTCGTCGAGGTCACCAAAATAAAAAAAGCAAAGGCACCATACAGTATATCAAAGTGAAGCCGAGAATACCATAGCAAAACACAATGTAATATCATTCCCACTAGGCTCTTATGTCCAGAGAAGCATAGTTGCCTACGTAGGGTATTACAGTGATAAATAAAAGCACATTAAGGCATAACCCCTCATTTGTTGCCTAGGTTTGTGTTCCAGCATCGTAGACACACTATAACTTTGAATTGGAGTTCATAACATAGGGACATATTGTATGGAAGTATCAGATTTATAACGACAGAACAAAGTTCATCACTGATGAACTTTACGAAGCAGCAGTCTTTCCCCCTTTCAAGGCTTTTATCTTCTAGCTAGCATCAGCCATATTTATCAGAAAGATTTGGTACGTCAGGTTCCATGCCCATCTTCATGGAACATTCTGCTCCTGTAGGCTTTTTTTGTTTTACAGCCAAAAATATCGAATTTAGCTCGATGAAAAGATGGATGTGCAGACGATGTTTATCAATGTTAAAAAAATGTTAGACAATAAGTGTTATAAATGTACACAGGGCAGAGCAATTAATAGTGAAAAATTCAGGATTGTATCTTCTGGAATTATATTTAAATCATACTTTTTGACTTACATTTTTAGGTTTAGTATCCTAAAGGCCAGGATAAAAGTGGAAGACAACAGAAAATGTTGGTAAGTTACAATAGACGATGTTACGGTGCTGGAAAAATTATACAATACACTAACCATGTTGAGACCACAGATGACAGAATGAGCAGTTGTCGATTCTCAAATCTCAACCGAAACTTGATACCTTATATTTTGACTAATGGCTCGCACCCTGCAGCACGATGTAAACAGGCTATTTGCCACGGGGAAGTTCTTAAATATACGAAATATGTAGCCTTTTAACACAACCAGAAGCAGCTCTCTTGTGTTTTGTGAGTCACTTGGACAACAGTCGTTAGAGCCTTAACTACATAAACAAAGGTTTTCTGGTTGTTTTGAGCAACTGTACTGATCACTAAGTAAGACAATGAGCATCTGACTTGAATTGACAGTGGTGGCATGTCCACACTAGGTCAGTTAATATAACCAGGATAACTGTTGATTCAATAAACATCATTTCTTCATGTTAACAGTACCAACAGGCAACAGGTTTCAGGATCTGCAAAGTGATTGTGAGACAAGAGCTCGCCCTTGCTATCAATATGACCCACCAATAATTCACAAGAAACACTACGTTGCATAACAAACAGATGAAGAATCAGAGCAGAAAGCGGATACCTCACTCGAGTCGCACCAGCGCCAACCAGATCGCCGCATCCTCCAAATCCTCAGTGCCAGTGTGGGAATGACAATGAGGCAGCACAACGAGCTCTCTCCCAATAAGCCTACATCCATGATGGCCGAGCCAATCGTTTCCCTCCGAGATCCTTTGAGAGGCCCGAACTCCTTCACCAAGCCCCCAACAAGCATGAGAACAACGAAGGCCATGGTACCGAAGGATCCCAGTATGTCAGTTTTACTCAGGGCTTCCCGTGTTTGCTGCTGCTGAACTCCTCGGAGTAGCTGGTGCCTGACACACAACAATGGTTTGGGAGGAATTCACGGATAAGCTCGAAATTGTGTGAAGAGGGTGCTCTGGAAATTGTGCGAAGGACGTGCTCTGGAACTGGATCACTTATGCAGATACACACGATACCAACCAAATTAACAGAGGATGCAAAAGTGGAATGCCGAAAGTCAGATGTCAAAGGCACTGCATTTCACTGTACCTTGTCTTCCTTGGTGCTGGAATCCGCTATGCAGGTGCTCAGGGCCAGCATGGAGAAGAAGCTAATCGTCAAAGAAGCGGCCGCGGCGAGAATTACCAGCAGCGCTGCGTCCAGCACAGGGCTGTCATCGCCCCAGATGGCGTGCCCGATGGCGAAGGCGTCGGCGCCCGCGAAGAGAAGCCACGCGCTTGCGAAACACACGCACATGACGGCGTCGGCGGCGGCCAGGGCGAGGCGGCTTCGCAGCACCAGCGGCGCCGCAGCGCCCGCCGGCGGCGAGGAAACCGATCGATCGGCGACGGCGGCCATGGGGTGCTAGATCTGCTTCACTCTGGCAGAGGAGGGTTGAGCTGCCGTGTGGGTGTGGAAGAAGCACACGAGAGTGGAGGAGCAGGAGGCTGAGGAGGAAAGGTGGTTCTGTGAAGTGGAGGTAGGTACAGGTCCAACTGTCCAAGATTAAGCTTGTTCAGCTCCCATCGTAATTTCAGGATTTCCACCGATTAGATGTGCCAGTCTTCGCCGCATCATCTGAGTTTCAGCCACGTGCGCCACCATCCTTGTCTGTCACACGGCGCCGCACCAATTAACTTCCCTACCGTTCTTAGCTTCGAGTGGATTGGAATTCAAAGAAAGTACTATTTGGTTATTTCCGCTAATTTCAAGTCTTTATTATAATTTCTTTACGAGGAAAATGACTAATGATTCATATTCTCTCATTGCCAATCCTTTATATGGTTATAACTTATCATGATAACTAAAAATATTTTAGTAACAGAATAGACATAGTGAATCTTTTCTTTTTGCCAACTTCAAAATATAATGACCAATCAAACAATGTTGATCTTAGGGTAAATTTACTATGTTTACTTCTATCTACTACATATTAATAAGTTGTTTTGTTTCACTCATATATACCTATATAGTTTAACTTACCAACCTGAATAAGAAAAGGAAGATAAGTATTCAATGGATTCGTAGAAAAAGCTTAGTACCTCTTCACTCAATGATGATAGCAAGAACCATACCCACATGTCTATGTCTATCTTATCATAATCACATCATAGCACTAAGGCTCTATTTCGATGCTTCCAGTGTTTATTAAGACATCGTCTTTTTTTTTAAAAAAAAGAGTAGAGATGATGCAAACAACTCAACTTCTGGACCATAATTAAAACCTATCTATCCTTTTTTTTAATGAACCCAGGACTAGCCCAACCTTGCTACAACCAGCTTTTAGACCAAGAAAAGACATTTATACCCCATCAAAACAAAGCTTTTCGGGAAAAGAGAGGGCAAGTTGGCCATTTACCATAAAATGCAAAATTGAGAAACAGGGGATCCAAATATCTCCTCAATCGTTTATTTAGAAACCATCTTCTGAATACTATATAGTTAGAAGTCAGTTTTAAAAAAAGCTGAAACTAATGAAAACAAAGCCTAATTCATTTTAGTACCATTCTTAGCTTCGACAATAACTCATTATTATGGGCCCTCTACATCCTATCTCCTCCCTTAGATGCTTCCTCACTCAATGTTGTGAGCCAAGCCATGTGCCGAAATCTCTCCTGTCATTGTCATGCTGTACCAGCAATTAAATTTCGTACTATCCTTGGCTTTCATTGTAGTTCAATATGGCTTTGTGTCTCATAAAGTCATAGCAAATAGCAATGAGCTAGTCTCAAGAAAAAAAATAGCAATGAGCTTATTCCCTCAGTATCGCCATCCCATTATATCACCCACTTATTTCCATCGCTCCTTAGCATCAACAATAATTTAGCATGACATGTGCAAATCTCTCTTCCTCTCGTGTCTACCATCACATAATTAGCTCCACGTCCCATGTCTCTTGTGTTGCCATCACATTGAATCACCGATTAACTTTTGCACTTTATTTTGTACAAGCAAACTGTCACACCCCAAAATTTCAGTTTTGGGATGTAAACCGTTTTCCAACTCTAAAGACCGATTTTCTCAATTTGACATAATCCCGTCCCTGGTCCAACGGTTTGTCAGGCAACCTACTTCAGTTCAAACTCATGCCAAAATTGCAACCGATTCTCGTTTCATGCCTTTCTTTCAGGTCAGCCATCGACCTTTCCTGGCACATTTTTTGAACCTTTTCTGAACCTTTTCTTGTCCTTCAGCTTATTGCATTTCCTTTTATGCAGAATTGCATTGGTGCCATCGATGGTACTCATGCTCGTATCACCATTTCTGAAGATAAGGCTGCTCCATTCAGGAACAGGAAAGGGTCTTTATCACACAATGTCATGTTGGCTTGCGATTTTGATCTAAATATCACATATATTTCATGTGGATGGGAAGGATCAGCATCAGATGCAGGGGTTCTTCGATTAGCTATAAGCAAGGGATTTCATGTGCCACATGGGATGTTCTACCTTGTGGACGGTGGTTACGCAAACACATCCCAATTCATTGCTCCATATCGAGGAGTTCGGTATCACCTCAGCGAGTTTAGGAGTCGTCGAGCATATGCGAACTACAAAGAACTCTTTAACCATCGACATGCAATCCTTCGCAACCACATAGAGAGGGTCGTTGGTGTTCTGAAGAAGCGGTTTCCTATTTTGAAAGTAGGCACGTTTCATCCAATTGAAAATCAGATCAAGATTGCAGCTGTTGCGGCTGTGTTTCCCAACATTATCAGAAAAGAGAATGGTCAAGAAGGGTGGCTGGATAACCAACCTACATATATCCAACCAGACCAATATGTTGATGTTCCAGAGGGTGATAACTACCCCACCGACTCTGATTCGGCAAATGGAACTAGTCTGAGGGACCAGATCGCCCTACAGATGTGGGCTGCGTACAATGCTTAGTTTGTGTAATAATAAAGTAGTTTGTTTAATAAATGATTGTTTAATAAATTTTACATGCACTAATAAAGTAGTTTGTTTAATAAATGATTGTTGTGTAATTTGTTTAATTGATTGTTGTGTAATAAAGTACTTTGTTTAATTGAATCCAACGTCCAGTTCAATTCAGTAGCAATGTCAGAGCAATCAGCAAGAGCTGTGTGGAGTTTTGCATATGAAAAGGGGCTAGTGGACATCTTAATTGAGCTCAAGGTCAATGCTCGATTCAAAGGCCAAAATGGTTGGACGTCAGAGGCTGGAAAACTGCGGCTGTCAAGTTCAATGAACAATTCCCTCTGGCACGATTCTCAAAGCAGCAACTTCAAGAGAAGGAAAAGGATTTTAAGGCGAGCTACAGAGCCATACGTGATGCTAAAAAGGAAAGCGGCACTGGATGGAATGAAGTAATGGGCATGATAACTACCAGAGATCCAGAGATTTGGAAGAAATGTGCAGATGTAAGCTATATGCAACCAAATCATTCTTTTTCACATGTATATATACCTTGGCACTAATATATATTTTCTCTCTACAGAAATACCCAAAAATAAAGAAGCATGAAAAGAAAGGGTTTCCTCTATTTAGGAGATGTGAAGTGCTGTATGAAGGTAAAGTGATCTCCCTCAGTTTCTGTTATGTTTTTCCTACAGTAAATATTAAATATTCAGTTTAAATTTGTCTTCTACTTTTTTTTGTTGGAACAGGGAGCATTGCCACTGGAGATTTGTGCTTTACATCAACTGAACCATTGGCGGAACCAACACATCTTCCTACTGAAAGTCTTCAGCTTGCGGCGCAGCCATCAGCGTCTGAAGCAAGTGTTCCTGCTGTTGCAAGTGCTGCTGCAAGTGAAGATACTGCTGACAACCCCTTTGGTGCAAGTGAGGATGGCCAGGAGGCGACTGAAGCTCAGTCTGCACCCTCCGGCAGTGGGAGAAAGAGGAATCAAAGTCAGATTGCAGCTACCCTTGGAGTGTACCTGGGTAGTAAAACAGATTAGGCTCAGAAAACTGTGGATGCGATAATGCAAAAGAAGAAGCGAGAAGAAGACTACTCGGTGGGAAGTGCCTTGACACTGTTGAAGCTATGGAAGAGTTGACGGACGAGGAAAAAGCTGCAGCTGCAGGGCTATTTGAAAAAGATATCAAGAGGGAGATCTTCATGAAGTTCAAAAACCACAACGTGAGACTCATATGGCTCAGGAAAGAAATTAGGTATGTATGACCACTCCCCTCATATGGCTTAGGAAAAATATCTGTGAATAAGCTCACTTTCTTATGTGTGGGTCTTTATTACTTGCAGCAAGCTTGAATAGAGATGGGATGCTCCATAGGTAATGCCACTTCATCTCCTATCTGAACTCATTTGGAACTCTGTCAATCTATTAACATATATGATAAATCTGTTTTATTGAAGTTCAACTATGGTCAGTAAGATCTATGGTAAGTTCAACTTGGATCAATAAGAATCTACAGTCTGAACTAGTAAATTTTAGATAGTAATTAGTTTCATATCATGCTAGTAGTGATATACAAAGGTTGTGGAACACTGTGCTTACAGCTTGTGAGCATGTTTCAGTTTAGCTATCAGTATATATTTATGCTATGTTCTATTTATGATAACTGTGAGCTAGCTCCAAAGCATGCGTACTAACTGATTTGTTTTGTTCCCTTGTGATTTCAGCTGTCCAGAAGTTGAAGCATCTTGCTCATGTCTTTGACGCGTAATCTGTCTACATGTTCCATGAACGATCACTGTTAGTTGTTTAGTTGGTGGTCTTTGCTTGGTTGAGATGGCATCTGACTACCCCATCTCTGAGTGGTTCTAATTATCTAGTCATTCATGGGATTGTAGTATTGATATTTATAGATTATTGTCGTGCAGCAAGCAAGTGATGTTGTAATCTGAGTGACGCATGTTGTATGTACCGATGTGTGTCGGGATGCTACAGATTGCCATTCATGATCTGTTTCTCAAATTTCTCTGGACAATGTAGTGTTTACGGTCTCTGCTATGAGTATGAATGTTGCAATATTGTTTCGAATTTGTTTGCAATTTTTTCTGAATTTACGGAGCACTTTTTCGATTTCCCCTTATTTTTGAACCAGTTTCGATTTTTCTGATTTTTCTAGCTGTTTTTTGTATTTATCTGAATTATTCCTGGGCTGGATTCCCCTCTTCTCCCAAAGGCAACCGAGCCCCGCCGGACAGCGCGCACGCGGGGGAGATTGTGGCAGGGAAAACCCCGTCGGTGGATGGCACCCGGGGGATGGCTGCCCGATGCTGCCAAAGGAGGCCTCAGGGTGTCCTACTTCCCGTGAACTTCCTCAATCAGATTCGGTACGTCAAGTGTACTAGCTAGCTAATGATCTCGAGGTGTATGCATGCTTGTCTCCAGTCCAAGAAATTGGTTGCAAAATCCATGAAGCTGTCAGACTTTCATCATCCTGTTGTTAGGTATGGTTTGTTAGGTCAAGGACATTACTTATATATATGCAATGCCATTCAGGATGTTTGGTGCATGTATATAGAGCCGGTGCCACAAGAACGATTTGTAAGAGCACCACCTTCTTTTTCAACTAGAGACTGCCACGGGAAATCATCATTTTTAGGGGTGGTCCACTGGAAATTGCCACCATTTCTAGGGGCGGAGAGGTTTGTAAGACCGGCTAAAACCTCCTTGTCCTTCTTCCTCTTCGAGATTCACAGTGCAGCACAGTAAAAAAGCAACGTGCTGCCAAAAAATGAAAAAAAAAAGCACAGGGGGGAAGGTTTTCCTCTTGATTTATTCAGAGTTGATGGCTATAAGTGTTAAGTAAGCGCTAATAAATGCAGTTTTGACCGACCCTACAAACCGTTCTAGTCGTGAGGAGAGAGAGCAAGGCGAGAGAAAGAGGCCATTGTTTCACGAAACTATCGTCTCATAAGCTAAATGTTAACTAGGACTATGAGACCCCATATGTTCTTTCTTTAGCATTTATTCTCCTCGCCTCTTCTCTAATAAAAGGCTCAAATGACATGGGCATTCACTACACCATGGTTCACTTATACCGACCCATGTTGGTCGGTATAAGTAAGCTATTACCGACTCACTATCAGTCGCTAAAACTGGGCGTGGCACGGTTCGTCGGTAAATCTACTTGTACCAAGCGATAACCGGTAATCGTGACTCTAAATAGTGTCAAAGTATCAGTGGGTAAAGACTATAGTTCGCGTCTGAACATAGGTCAGGAAAAAGGGAGAGGGGCAAATCAACCGCGCGCGCCAAGAGAAACCATGGAACCGTAAATATTTCCTACCTAACATTTTGTGTGCGAAGCTCTATCTGATGACTAGCCAATGCTATTAGCTCAACTTTTGGTTGTTGTGGTGTAGTGACTGTACAAATTTTAGTTGGGTATCTATATCTATATAAGTCATACCCACTAAGTGCAATTAGTTTTCTAAAGCTCAATTCTCATTGCGCCACATCACCCCTATTTTTGTAGCCGTCCGATTGTCATCTCACATGAACATCTATCCGTCCATCAGTTCAGTCTACCACAGTTGCTCCTGCAGTCCATTTACTTGCCGGCATTTGAGAGGATACAAAGAGGAAGAGGCTGGCATTTCATCTCTTTATTGGCTCCCATTCATCTCTTCTTAACTACTGCAGGAGGCGGGCGTTTCATCTTCTCTGTTGGCTCCTCTTCATTTTCTTCTTAACTACTACAGAACACCATTTGATATATAGACATCTCTCCTACTAGCTCACCGTACCTTCTGATAATGTTACGTGCATCCCCTCAATTCTTCTCCTGCGTCCTTATTCTTGAAAGTGATGTGACTATTCATTCATGTGGCTGCCTCCAGTTCATGTTGCAACGGCAATACCTTCCGAGCAATCGTGAGGCATCCTTAACTTGGTGGATTAGTCACCTAATTAAGCACAGAGAGCTTTCGTTGATATTCTGCTGTCAGGCTGGGCTTAGCAGTATGATTAACGCACAAGGCTTTTTCTAGACCTGCACCACCTATCTTAATTTCTTTTCTTTCCTTTGTTTTTGATTACCTATTCGCTCTTCTTAATAAACTGCATCAATCCGGCCATGTCTAATTTATCCTGTTGTGTTCTATATTTTGTTTGTTTTTGCAGACAATCTTCAGCTTGATAGCAGTACCCTAGCATCAAAGCATTTTCAGGTATACCCCATCTGCAGTGTCTGATTTTTTTTTTTGGCTGCTACAATTCATTTGCAATTTTAATACTGGTACCAAATAAAAGCTTAATTGTTTCCCTTTGATTTTTTTTTCTTTCTTACCGTAGCTTTTTCTTGGTTAATGACTGCAGGTTACTTTCACATTAGCCCAGTAAGATTCTTTTCTTCAATTGGATTCCAACCATCAGAATGTCTACCTCAATGTTCAGTTTATTTGCATACGTTCATCAACTCAACAAAGATTACAATTTCTAAATGTTTGCTTCGCTATTTGTTGCATATATCAAATGCTAATATAAAATTCTACTCAAAATCCCGCAGCACCGCGCGGGGAATTCACCTAGTAAGTAACTGAAATGCAAGACACATGCAACATATAGCTTTACTTTGTAATAGGACCTAGTATTTATTACAAAAGTAAAGCACAAATATCTGCCATAAATTTATGGCTTCATCAGTGTGGCACTATATATATTTCCATCTGTCCGCATGTTGAATGGTTCTGTACAAATATCTGTTTTGATTGTTGGCAGATAATTAATTGGGGATTAGTGTTAATAAAAGTGTTAGCACTGGTCTTGGTTTCGATGGTGGCGATAGACTGTCAGTCGGCATACTATAGTGTCAAACTATGAGTCGGTAATTCTATTAATTAGCAGCATTGAACAATCAATCGGTAAAGATTTAGAAGTAGCCACACGGGCGATCAGTCGCTAAAAACTTGTGGTCAGTATTTACCGATGACACTTATAATGACATATGATGTGGGTCAGTAAAACTCTATACCGACATATATATGTCGGTAAAGGCGTTTTGGCGTCGCTGACTCGCTCTAAGTGACCCGTGGTGTAGTCATTTTCTTTTGAGAATGAACTGTTGTCATAATCTATATACATGGAGATTTACATTACGTATAAAACAAGTTATTTCAAGAAATTGAAGGAAAGAGGAATTTTCATGAAAAACTGGTGTTGGCATTCTGCTTTGCCCTTCTAAAGTGTATTAAAGAAATGTAAATGGTCACAACATATCACGCATCAGCCTGTCGATGTAATGAGAGATAAACTTCTCTAGCTAAATAATTCCACACAATAAGAAACCATCCACGTTTTGACAGTGGATAGTTGGCTTATTCCGTCCGTGCCAACACCATGATGACCCATGTCACCAAGAGAAAATTGCAAAAACTCACTTGCAACTTCATATATCCACCTAGAAGAAATTTTGTTTTAGTCTCCCCTACAAGTGTCCAGGTGTTTTCATACCAACAATGCTATACGTCCAACCACAAGGTTCGACAGCCGTGTATGACTGCATTTAGGCAGTTCATCATTAGCATCACGGCAAGGAAAAAATCAACAGACAACTCACGATGTGAGGAGCAAATGACTGGGAGACACACGGGTCGGACACGGCAGTCGGAAACTGAAGTCGTGTGTGTATTATTTTCCTTTTCATACTCTTCATGCAAGAAAATGTTCTGAAGGCTGGTTGCTGCCAATCCACCATAGAGTGCCAGAACACGTGCCACAATAGCGACTGAAAATTTAAATCAGGGGAAAATCTGTCACAATCACTTGAGAAAGAAAGTGGTAATTACTTGATATGCCAACTAAATAAGTAGTGATTGACAATTTACATCAGGGAAAAATCTATGTGATTCACTTAGGAAGGAAAGTAGTATTTACGTGATCCCTATTTAGCAAAAAAGTAATTAAGCAATCAATTTGTTTCCATAGAGATGCACTCTGTCAACTAAGCAAAGAGTTGGCCAACACTCAATTAGTTCTCATTTTGCATGAAAAACATTCAATGGTTGGGCCAGCATGACATTTCTCTCGCCAAAATCACCAAATGGTTTAATTATCAATAGCATTTCACCAGAACAAACCTTATATTCATGATGACTATATATATGAGGCGTATCCCGGGTTGCCAAGACACACCACAGGAGCCTGACTACTAGCCATAAGCAATGGGTGCCATCACTGTTCTAGTGGCTATGATGATGCTGACAATGCTTCTGGTTGCGCCCTCCACAGCGCACTACGTCCATCACGCTCCTAGCCCTCTCCACCACCATGCTGATGCCCCGAGCCATCATCACCACCACGGCCATCACGCTCCGATAACGGCACCGGCGCTTGCTCCCTCACCGGCGCATCACCGTCATCGTCACCAACACGCGCTGACGCCGGAGTCAACCCACGCTCCTGGTCCTCACCACCATGGCGGCCATCACGTTCCATCGCCAAGCCCGCATCACCCCGGCCACCAGGCTCCGGCTCTAAGCCCGCACCACCATGAACCACCATGCGCAGGCTCCAATCCCTCACCACCATGGCCACCATGCTTCAACTCCATCCCCGCACCACCACCACCACCACCACCACCACTACCACCACGGCCACCAGGCTCCGGGACCGATGCCAACTCATCATCACCACAAGCACCATGCTTCAGCTCCAAGCCCACAGCACCACTACCACCATGCTCCGGCTCCCATGCCAGCTCATCAGCATCACCACCACGATCACCAGGCACACGCGCCCCACGCAATGTCGCCAAGCCAACCGTCTGCTCCTGCTCCGAGTCTCGAGCGCTATGGCCGGACATGATCAAGTGACCGCGCCGGCCTCAACCTCTGGGCGCTCATGTTGGTGAAGAGGCTCCGATGCTTAAAGTATTATAATTGGTCTCTGATAGCTGGCCTAATCTGGGAGATACAAAAAATATGTAACATTTTTTTATTGTATTTCATTTGATTATATCCGAAAAAGATGGATAAATCTATGGCACAGCAATTTTAAAGAATTTCATTAATTTTCAATGCCCATGCATTGCTACGGATCAATAGATAATATAGCTTAGACCGCATCGGTTGACAAGTAAGTGCATGTGCAATGCTAGTGCTAAAAAATGTATGCAACAATAGTAAACTGCTTTTTTTCTTTTACAAACAGGGAAGTCCCTAGTTTTATTCAAATGGAACCAAGTTCAGTGTGTAGCTCTAAGCATAAACGATTACAGTTTCCGAGGGCCACAGCTCCATATTGCTGCTTTTGTACACACGCATTCACAGCCATTGTTGAAACGGTACAAGAAATATCTTCTCCCTCTTCAACTCTGCACAGCAAAATCGGCAATTCCTCCACCTTCCCCTATTCCGCACCAGCTTTTAGAGGAAATTATATAAAATCTAAGAGATAAAAACGGCCATACAAACAATCAAACCTTTAAAATGGAAAGAGAAAAATAAATTGAGCATCTGGCTTTAGTGCCGTCAAAGGAGAAAAGAGAGCTATCTCCGAACCTACTTATTTACATGGAGTTCAGAATAATCTTTTCTTTTGAGAATGATCAACTGTTGTCATTATCTATATACATGGAGATTTACAGTATGTATAAAACAAGTATTCCAAGAATCAAAGGAAGGAGGAATTCATAAAGGTGTATATATCTGCCTAAAATTTTCCATGCACAATTTTTATGAAAAACTGGTGTTGACATTATGCTTCGCCCTTCTGAAGCGTATTAAAGAAAATTTCTATAGTTGCAACATTTTATGGGTAAGCTTGTCGATGCAATGAGAGATAAACTTCACAAACTAAATAATTCCACATAATACGAAACCATCCACGTTTTGACTGTGTAATTGCTTATTCCATCCATGGCAACACCATGATGACCCATTTCCCCAAGGGATAATTCCAAAAACCCACTTGTAACTTCATATACCCATTTATAAGAAATTTTGATTCAGTCTCCCTCTGCAAGTGTCAAGGTGTTTTCATACCCCCCACCACCCTGCAGAAAAATGTAATGTCCCGAGGCTGGTTGCCGCCATAGGGTGCCAGAACACGCGCCAGCAATAGCAATTGACAATTGTATCAGCAGGGGCGGAGCACAGTGGAGACCATCCTGGGCTCCGGCCCCCCCTTGCCTCTGACCGAAACTCCATGACACAGCATCCTAGCCCAAGCCCTATTCAGCTAACAGGATGTTAGCCCATCTGAGAAGTAGATGCAAGGCTTGTGGCTGCAGAAATAGATACAGACTTGCGCACTTCGTTCTCTCAGCTGGTCGCTGCAAACCTATAGCACCAATTTGGCCCAAAATACGGAGGCAAGTGGCACAAAAAAAGGCCGCGGCAGGAGATCGTGTCTTGCTGCTGCGCTCAATCCTTGTCTCCAGCTGGTCGAATACTAGCTTTAGCAGGAGCATGCACTCAGCAGCGCCCTCAGCTGAGCCAGCGAGCCAAACTGAAAGAGCACTGCTACTGTAGCAATCCCCCCCCCCCCCCCCCCCCCCCCCCCCCCCCCCCCTCTTGGTTTGAGGTCACTCTCCGCCACTGTGTATCAGGGGAAAATTTGTCAGAATCACTTCAGAAGGAAAATGGTGATTAAGTGATATGCCAACTACTCCTAAGTAGCGATCATCGGGGAAAATCTGTCAGATCTCTATTAGACAATCAGGCACTAGCTAAGTCCTTGAAGGCAATAGAGAAGGATCGATCGTCGATTGGTAATCTTCGGCAAGAAATCCAAGAGCTTGACAGATCTCTGTTATCGTTTCGCAGTTCTTTTGTACACTGGGAAGAAATTTCAGCATCTCATTGCTATGCGGAAATGCCTACCTTTAGCGAGAGTATGTGGTCTAGTTTTGGTTACGCTCCGGATTGGCTGTTAGGGGTATTAACTAAACACTATGACTCTGACGTGACTTAATATAGCTCGTGTGATTTGCCCTCAAAAAAAAAAAGCACTCGAGGTGTGAGGAGCAAATGATTGGGTGACACGGGTCGGATACGGCAGTCGGAAACTGGAGTTGTGCGTGTATCATTTTCCTTTTGATATCTCTCTCCCTGCAAGAAAAATGTCCTGAAGGCTGGTTGCCGCCAATCCGCCATAGAGTGCCAGAACACATGCCACAATAGCGATTGACAATTTAAATCAGGGGACAATCTGTCATATTCACTTCAGACAGAAAGTGGTAATCAAGTGATGTGCCAACTAAGTAGCGATCCCTGGGGAAGATCATTTTAGAATTTCAGATTCACTTCAGAAGGAAAGTAGTAATTACTTGATATGCTAACTAAGGGCAGGTACAACGCTACACATAGGCAGTCTCATAGCCCGTCTCATGCGTTGCCATATGGAATTTTTGATGACATGGAAGAGAGAGAGCGAGGTGAGAGAAAGAGGCTGTTGTTTCGCGAGGCAACCACCTCATGCGCTAAAATTTAGGAGTATGAGACGGCTTTCACACCATTATAGGAGTTGTAGTTGCCATGCAACTCATAAATATTCCTTTTTTCATCCATAAATAAAGGAAGCATAGTACTTCTTTGAGACAACTAAAACAACCATCCATTGTATATGTGGTCTCATAAATTGTCTTATAATAATGAGACCACCTATAAGACAATATCTTTGTACCTGCCCTAATAAGTAGTGATTGACAATTTACATCAGGGAAAAATCTACGTGATCACTTTGGAAGGAAAGTAGTATTTAAGTAATTAAACAATCAATTTGTTTCCTTAGAGATGCACTCGTCAGCTAAGCAAGGAGTTGGCCAACACTCAATTAGTTCTCATTTTGGATGAAAAACATTCAATGGTTGGTCCAGCAAGATATTTCTCTCCAAAATTACCACCACACGGTTCAATTAACTAGCATTTCACCATAAAAGACCTTATATTCAGGATGACTATATATATGAAGGTGTATCCCGGGTTGCCAAGACACACCACAGGAGCCTGACTATATACTAGCCATAAGCCATGGGTGCCATCACTGTTCTAGTGGCCATGATGATGATGGCAATGCTTCTGGTTGCGCCCTCCACAGCGCACTACGTCCATCACGCTCCTAGCCCTCTCCACCACCATGCTGATGCCCCGAGCCATCATCACCACCACGGCCATCACGCTCCGATAACGGCACCGGCGCTTGCTCCCTCACCGGCGCATCACCGTCATCGTCACCAACACGCGCTGACGCCGGAATCAGCCCACGCTCCCGGTTCTCACCACCATGGCGGCCATCACGTTCCATTGCCAAGCCCGCATCACCCTGGCCACGAGGCTCCGGCTCTAAGCCCGCACCACCATGGCCACCATGCGCAGGCTCCAATCCCTCACCACCATGGCCACCATGCTTCAACTCCATCCCCGCACCACCACCACTACCACTGCCACCATGCTTCAGCTCCATCCCCGCACCACCACCACAACCACCACCACCACGGCCACCATGCTCCAGCTTCGGCGCCAACTCATTACCACCACGGCCACCATGCTTCAGCTCCAAGCCCGCACCACCACGACCACCATGCTCTGGCTCCAGCTCCGGTTCCGGCGCCAACTCATCAGGATCACCACCACGGTCAACAGGCGCACGTGCCCCACGCATCGTCGCCAAGCCAACCATCCGCTCCTGCTCCAAGTGTCGAGAGCTACCGCTACGACCTAGCATGATCAAGTGATGGCGCTGGTCACAGCCCCACGGATTATAATTTCTCTGATAGATTGTCTAATCTGGGAGCTAAAAAAGACTTAAATCTTTCGATACATTTAATTTGATTATGTTGAAGAGATTTGTATAATAAGATGGATAATGCTATGGCACCGCAAGATTTAAGGAATTCCATTAATTTCTTATTGATTTGTATTTCAGATTTGGTAACCAAAGATTTAGCTGGATCATCAGGATAAAGAAAACGGAGGGTCCAATAAAATAGGAGAAACCTATAATCTCTTCTCTTCCTTCTATCTCCATGTCTGCCGGTTCATCTATCACCCACGGTAGCCCTCACTGTCGTTCACTGGCCGTGATCATTGAGTTCACGAGCTGGCACATCATGCTGTGCTCACATCTACAGAAACCTTATAATCATGGTGCCCTCCCTGTAGTGTAGCCGACACAGTTCGCGTGCCCAGTAAGACTCAGAGTCATTAGCAAGGGCTCATTCAGATACTAAATTTAAATCAATAATGCATAGGATTTCCTGGTACCCAAACAATTTCATGGTACACGTGATGAAGGAACCAGCAACGACAGGAACCTACTAGGCAATTGTCAACAATCGAGAATATATCAGGTGCTCCCACACATTTACATGCTCCCGTGATGAATTGACACGCTCCCGTGAAGGACTCATATTTCGAAAGGCCTATTTTTATTGTGCCTCATTACCGGTGATGTATTGACATGCACCACTCAACTGCCAGATAACATATATAGCAACATGAAACAGAAACAAAAATACGCCACATCTCCCACATTCACCATCACTGGAACCCCACAGAACTCGGAAGATCCAGTCTTGCTGACCCTCTTCATAGCCACCTCCAGATCGGGTGCCGGAGCTCATTGACACGTTGATTAGAACATGAATACATAGTAGAGACATCAATAACATCGATCGTTGGAAGCCTATTTAATTTGTCGTGGACCATATGATTTAAACTATCTCATCAAGCGTCTCTGCCATCATTTGTTAAGACATCCGGCACGCTACGCAGTTGAAACATTTATTAAAATTCGGCAATCTTCATCGCTTAAAAAAAAAAACCCGGCAATCCATAGGGTGTCCTTGGGGTTGCCATTTGACTAATCCTTCAGGGGCCGGGTCAGGTCCTGTTCGGCCCAGGCAAATGCTTCAAGCCCACGCCGGGCTTGGTCAGTCTTTTCTGAAGGACTGGAACAAGGCAAAGAAACCCTAAGAATACTCAAACAAATCGATCAAGCCACCAGACATCAAACGCGAGGGAAAATCGAAATCGATGGCAGCAGCATCTAATGCTTCGGGTGCCAAAAGCTGCTTCGTCCCATCCAGCGGCGATCAGCGGTGGTGGCTCAGGAGTGCATGGTGGAGGTCCCGGCCAGGCCTACAGCCCTGGTTTCAAGTTTCAACCCAGGGTTGAGATGCCGGGAGGAGGCCATGGCCGGGCCAGTTCCGCGGGCCCGGCCTGTCAGTAGCTACTACTATCTGACAAGAACATGCATAGCAAATCGCAAGAGGAAATTTGGGAATGAAGTAGTTGTATTCCATAGGCTTCTTGTTCAACAAGAACAGAGAGCGAGCATATCAATAATTCGGTTATTATAACACGCAAAGCGGTGCTTCCCCAATTTTTACAGTCATATCTTTGCCTGTACAACTCAAATAAACTTGAATTCCGTTGTAAAATAATTTGTGTTTCTTTGTTACATGTCTATATACACGGTACAGGAAGATTAAACTCGATAATCTCATATCCAACTGTCTGAACATCTCTGTTTGTTCATGTTCGCATGAATCGTACGAGTATGCGGGTTTCCTCTGGGCGCATTCTTGAGCTGAAATTTCCGTGCCCTTGCAGAGCTGAGCGCTGTTTTCATATAGGTTCAGCAAGCTCACAAATGAAGGAGAATATTGGCGTGCCAGCATGTACTGTAAATCTAAAGATGCCGCCAATGGTGTTCGGGTGTACACCATTGCAGTTGGTTTTTCTTTGGTGCTTATTCTCCTCTCCTTTTCTTTATCAAAGGCTCAAATGACACCATAGCACTTGGTCTTTCTTTAGTGCTTATTCTCCTCTCCTTGTCTTTATCAAAAGGCTAAAATGACAAAGGCCACCAAAGAAAAAAAAAATCAGAAGATGAGCAAGCCTTAGCATTTAAGCTACTAGCATCATTTTTGTCACATGAAGTTCCAAATGGGAGAGAGCCCATGGCATCCTTCTTTTGTTGTCAATTACTCAATATCAGCAGGAATCTTGGCCCAAAAAGAGAGGACCTGATGCCTCCATCATTATGCTTAACTGAGTTTTTGACGCTTTCATTCTGGCATCTGATTCTTTAGCTAAAGCAAAGTAATAGCTGAGATATATGTGTTGCTACAGTACAGTAGAAGTTCGATCAATGATGTACACAATAATGTAATAATCCTCTAACAACACTGATCGATGATATGCAGAGACAAGTATCTAAATTTTAGCTCCAAATAAGTTTTAACAAAAGTTTATCTTAAGGGAGGTTTTGCACGATCCAAATCTATATATACTCCCCCAAAAAATAAACTTCCAATGCTAGTCCGACAAATTAGGGCTATCAGATTAAACATCTATCATTAACTCTCATTATTTCTCACGGGCCTTGCTATGCTACGGTGCACCGCAAGATCATTATTAGGTGGTGAACCACTTAGAGGAAACATTATAGAGAAGGAAAAAAGTACTGTATATCATAAAGAATTATTGGTTGAACCATATTAAAAAAATTTAGGCTGGAAAATAAGATACTTAATAGAGATATGTTGCAGCATTTTTATTCACTGGTTAGCAAAAATCATGCATTTTTTGTAGGTTGAACATCTTTTTCAGCCAAAGATAGTTTGCTTACTACAGATTTCGGCAGCAACATGCGACATGCCTCTCGTTTTGGGTATAGTTTGTCAATCTTAAAAATATATATGGTGATTTATAGGTGGTGTCTTCGTTTTTTAAACAAGATATATAGCACCTGGTTGTGCAACCTGACCAACAACGATTTGTTGGAGACCGGGGAAGGCATATGTGTTCCTGGATGCAATTTTTTTCCTTTCTGGACTGTCGAATCAAACTACATTATATTTGCTGATCGCAAAAAAGACGAAATAAAGCCATAGCTAAAACGGTTCTAGACTGGCAATTACAATCCAAACACCAAGCAGAAGTGTTGAAACGAATACAACCTGATGGAAACAGAGCAGAGCCAAGAATAACATGCATAAAAAAATAAAAAATAAAAAATGGGCACACACTGCAGGAAGCCAATGCTCTATGCGTCAAACGCACGATCGATGTGCTGCCTCCCACGGTGCGAGGGCCGACCTGGTGATGCCAGTGTGCGTACACAGAACCCAGAGCACGGTGATGAACTCGCCGCCGCGCGCCAGCGCCTCCTTGTGGGCCTTCACGTCGTGGAGGTCGCCGGCCGATGGCGCCGCCAGATACACCATGAGCTCCGTCCAAAGGTCGGCCAACAGCTCCCACACACGCTCACGCGCCTCACTGTTCTCCTCAGCCTTGTCGATCAGGTCTGTCCGACTGTCCCTAGCTTTGCCCCATTGTGCACCATCTTCGACGTGTCCTGATGATCTTGCCGCTGCGATTTGCCGAGCTCCATCAGCCTCTTGTACCTGCTTCCCTGCAGCGACAGGTGCCCTCCAACAAGCTCCTTCTTCATCTTCTTGTAAACGTGCTCTGTCCCATCCTTGTCTTCTGGAAGAAGCTCCGGGTAAAAGGCCACCAAGTAAGTGCAGTACTTGGATAGCATTGTCGCCACCTTGCTGTGAGATCCCGTTTCCTTTTCGTCCTGTGGGTACCTCGCCTCCATTAGGCCGGTGGCAATGTGACAGGTAAGGATGAACTCGGCAATGCTCTTGCTCTTACGACACTGGCAAGAGCAGGGGACGGTATGGCCTGTGCTTCTCCAGTTGCACTACTGTGGAGGAGGACCATGCCGAATTATTAAGAGGGTCCGCATGGGCGCCGCCGTCAATGGCATAGACATCCATGTGAGCCACCAGATAATCCACGATGAACTTCATTACTTCCTTGGGCACTGCCTTGGTTGGCACCATGAAGGGCGAAGGCGACAGCAGTTGGAAAAACCCGAGCACGGAGAGCTGCTTGAAGCAGAGGTTAGGGTGGCTTAGCTTGCTCCGCACCCACAGGATGCCGCGGATGAGCCGAGGCAGGATGCGGCTGTGCCGCCAGTGGAGCTTGGCGGTGTACTCACAGAGGAGCGACACGATGAGCCAGTTGGAGAGGATGAAGACAAGGAACTCCATGACTTCCTCATAGATGAAGGCCAGGACAAGCAGAGCGGTGGTGCCCGGGTCGATGCTGGCGAACAGCACCTGAGCTGAATGGGTGATGTTTCTCAGGAGGCATCTGACCAGCGTCGCCGGGCCAGTGTTTATCATGTAGTTGTCACTTGTGATGCTACCGTAGGCGTAAGGCACGTTCCCATTGCCACAAGCGATGAATGTTAGGAGGCAGAAGGCCCAGACTACAATGGGGAACAAGATGTAGTTGGCCAGGAAGAAGAAAGGGCTGGACAACATGACGGGTAGGACGGAATGGTAGTACTCGCAGATGAACTTGGTCTCATCGTTGAAGACTTGGAACAGTGCGACCTCGTCCGCGGCCTCCTCCTTCAACATGCCCTCTGAGGTTCCGGCAGCTCCGGGTCTCCTCTCTTGTTATGGGAATGTCCTCGAACCTTCGGCGCAGCAGCTTGTAGAGAGCAAAGGAGAGGCAGAGCCTTCTGAGGTGCTCTCTCCGGAGGAGACTGCCCGGCTCGGCTGCTGCCTGCGTCCAGATGTCACCAACGGTGACCACGGCGGCGTCCTTCTTCACCGTGACCTGGTAGCCATGCCGGCCAGCCGTCCTTTCCAGGCTGTCTTCTCCCATCACGGCGTACTTGCACTCCTTCAATAGCTGCCGCCGCGACGACGACGATCCCGCTCCTTCTTGTTGGATGGTCTGGGCCATGTACGAGTTGAGCAGCTGGGTGTTCCTTCCGTAGGTGAAGGAACGCTCCAGCACCTCCTTGACCACGACCCTCTGCAGGAACTTGGCAGCAGTGAGGACCCACAAGGTGCCGTAGATCACTTTCTTCCCAGAGCTCTTGACGTTGTAGAAGACGAGGTAGCCGAGCCAGACGATGCGCGCGAAGCGATCGATGGTGCTCGAGTACCACTGCATGCCCACGCTGACCAGGACGGCCTCCACCTTCTTGCGGAGGAGCTCCACGAGAAGCATCCACATGAGGATCGTCCTGGCTCGAAGCGACAGCTCGTCGTCGAGCAGGCCATAACTGGAGCCACTGGTGCTGGCAGCCATGGTTGCGCCTTGGTTCTTGGCCTCGGAGAAGAGGTAGGACATGACCGGCAGGAAGAGGGACAGGGCGGTGGAGAGGAGGAGGCGGACGCTGGGGTTGAGGATCGCGCTCACGTCGGAGAAGCGGCTGAAGAGGTTGAGGTTGAAGAAGAACACGGCCAGCATGAACATGGCAACGGTAGTGGTCACCATGGTGGCCTCATTTTTCTGGTCGGTGTAGGAGGAAGTCAGGTTGTAAACATAGGGGTACACTGTCTGGTTGCAGAATGATGAGTTTAGGCCTTTCGTCATCTTCACTAGTTCAGCCACGCTATCGACTGGACTGCATTGGCACAACGTATATATAGGCAGGCGCACATTGTGATCGCACAGAATGACATATCTAACCATATCGACTTTTTATACAGTCAACGCACCGACAGATATCATGCATGTGTGTGCCATATAAACGCGGGCGACGCAGGGGGCGACCCGCCTAGGGTTCCCCCGCCGCCGCCGCCGGCCATCGCCGCCGGCCGCCTCGGCTCCCACCCGCTCCATCTCCACTCCCTTCCCCTTTCCGTCCACCTCCAGTCGTCCTCCTCTCCAGCAGCCGGTTCTTTCTCCTGCCGCCGCCACCACCTCCATTCGTCGGACCAGATCTCCGTCGCCCCCAGGCCGGCGAGCCATGGCCCCCAACCTCTCCTCCTCCCCTCTCTCCGCGTCCGCGGCTCCCTTCACCCCGGCGCCCCCTCCTTCCTCGGTCGCATCGGACGAGGCCGGCGTCTCCATCCCGTCGCTGCGCGAGCTCCGCGCGCAGGACGAAGAGGACGGCTCCGCCTCGACCTCCTCGGCGTCAACCCACCCGGCCTGCTTCCTGGAGCTCGCCCGCTCCTTCCGCGACGTCCTCGGCGACAAGGGGCCTCGGTCGCCACGGGCTCCTCAGGCCGCCGGGAGGGAGGAGGTGGGCTCATCCAGGCCGGCCCCCAGGTCGGAGGCCCGCCGGCCCTCGTCGCCGCCTCGTCCTCAGGTCGCCACAGCCCAGCACTCCTCCAAGGTCGCACCCAAGGTCGCTCAGCGCAAGTCCGCACCCAAGGTCGCAACTTTACGTCGCCAAACGCAGCAGCCGCCGCTCCAAGGTGTTCGCCGGCAGGTCACACGCGGCCCCGATGCCGACGGATGGCAGACGGTCTCCCGAAAGCGCGTGTGGCGCCGCATTGAGCAGCACTCCCCCTCCCCACCTCCGGCTCAGGCCTCCCGTCCGGTGCCGGCGGATTTGGTGGGGCTGTGTTTCAATTGCTTCTCGCCGGATCACGTCCGTGCGGTCTGCCCCAACCGGACGCGCTGCTTCCACTGCCACAGGGAGGGGCATCAGGCCAAGGACTGCCGCGGTCCACGCCTCTTCTCGCGTGGTGATGGCCGTGGTGCTTCACGGCCGCCGTCGCCGCCTCCGCCACCAAACCGCAGCCCTCCGCCGGAGCGCGGCTGGAGGCCGACACGCTCTCCCCCGGCTGGGTCGGTGGACGGGTCGTCGCACACCGGGTCGCACAGGGGCTCCCCTACCCCAAGCCCGCCCCTTTCGCCATGGTCGCACTTCCGCTCCACCCCGGAGTCGCCGCCAAGCTCCACACAGGTCTCGCCGCTGCCGTCCCCTACGCTGCAGCGGCCGACATCGGAGGTCGTGATAGTGCCTAGGTCGGCGGCGATCATCGACAATGAGCAGGTGCTCAATGCCGCGCTCCTGGCGGTCATCGGCGGCACGAGGCCGTTGGTCTCTGTCCGGCAAGTGGCTCTGCATCTGGAGGAAAACTTCAACATCCCCTCAGACAGGTTCTCCGTGCATCAACATGGGCCGGACGAATTTCTGTTTCTGTTCAAGGACAACGACACATGCGACCGTATTCTCCATGCGCAGCCACCATCGGGTGCCCTGTTCCGCCTCTGTTTTCGGCGGTGGCGTCGCCAGGCACGGGCAGTGTCCTTCTCCACGCGGTTCAAGGTGACCCTAGAATTGGAGAACTTGCCGCTTCATTGCTGGCTTCCGGAGGTCGCTCAATCGGTCGTCGGTTCGGCTTGCGAAATTGTGGCTCTTGCGCCGAGCACAACTTCAAAGGCGGAACTTTCGGGCTTTCGTGTTCTTGCGAACTGTATCCACCCCAGCTTAATCCCCCAGGAGAAGATCCTACTCATTCCGGAGCCAGAGCTTGATGGTGGATCCCTCCGCTACCATATCCTCATTCATGTTCTCGAAGTCCAGGAGAATGACCCGCCACCGCCGCCGGGTGGTGGTCCGTCAGGTGGAGGCCCCGGGGATGGTCGCGAGGATGGAGATGGCCCTCATGGGTCTGGTCCGCCGACGCGCCTGCGCTTTGAGTGCACCGTGGGTCGCTATGATGGCGCATGGCCGGCACTGCCGTCGCATCACCAGGATGACCGTGGTGCGGATCGCGGTCGGGCAACCACAATCCAACATGTGGACACCGACTGCTTCCAGCCTTGGGAGCGCTCGCTGGATTCGGTTGCCGGGAACACATGGCGCCGGCACCCCTTCTTCCAACCACAGGCCACCGATTCCACGTTCTGCTCGTCTTCGGCGGTTCCTGGACATGGAACGCAACCATCACAAGTTCGGCCGTTAGATTCTTTGACACATGAGGAGTGTACAGAAGCCCTTTCTAAAGTGGCTCCTGTACCTTTCTCAAATTGCCCATCACCTCTCGAGCATGAGACTCCATGTGTTGCTGCTGATGTGGCTGAGGTAGCTTTACCTAATCGCCCAGCGCTGCACGCACAATCAACAGAGGGGCCGATCCTTGAGTTGGTCGCGGACAGCATGCAGTCTTGTTCCGCTGGTCGTGTTCTTATGGTTGATGCCATGCTGTTAAGGTGTTGGATAACTAGAGCTGTTGCCCGCTCATCAGCTTAAGAAGAGATTAAGGGATAGGGTTAGGAGATAACTTGCTTGCTTTATTCAAACGACGCCGTCTCAATTTATAGAGACGTCCAGGTTACAAACTCGAACAACTAACAGACTCCTGTTTACCTGGAACTAACACAAACCGACTAACAATGATCCAACAAGCAATACTCTAACTTACGGACTACTCTGCCGCTTCCTTCTCGATCTTCTTGTTCCTCCTCTGATAGGTACGGCCCCACATAACATCTCTTCCCTCCTCGAGAAGCAGCTTGTCCTCAAGCTGAAATGTCGGGTAGCACTGTTGAAATTCCGATAAATCCACCCAAGATGCAGAGGAGGCCGGTTGATTAGCCCACTGCACGAGCACCTGGCGGATGCCACGGTACAAGCGCACTTTGAGAGCCCGTTCTGGAACAGGGATTGCAGCACCATTCTGCATAGCAGGGAGCGCCGGAGGAGACACAGGCGGCTCGCCAACGAATTTCTTCAGTAGGCCGACGTGAAACACATTGTGGAGACGTGCACGCGCCGGCAGGGCGAGTCGATATGCAACTTCATTGATCTTCTCATCCACCTGATAAGGCCCGAAAAACCTTGCCTGGAGCTTGCCGCGCTGCTGGTCGGAGATGGAAGCCAAAGGACGGTGGCGGAGCCGGAGCCACACCCAATCCCCAACTTCAAAGTTGACGTCGCGGTGATGCTTGTCGTAGGTGCGCTTGGCGTGCTGCTGAGCTTGCTCAAGACGGTAGCGGACGTCCTCCAAGAACGCGTCGCGATCCGCCATTGTCTGTGCTACCGCCACGACTCGCGCCTCGCCATGCTCGTAGGAGCGAATGGAAGGAGGGTCGCGGCCGTATACCAGCTTGAACGGCGTCTCCTGCAATGCCGTGTGGTACGCCGTGTTGTACGTGTACTCCGCCCATGGAAGCCAGCGGACCCAGTTGCGAGGCCGATCTCCTGTCATACACCGAAGGTACATACCGATCATCTTGTTCACTGCTTCGGTTTGGCCATCCGATTGCGGGTGGAACGCCGAGGACATGTGCAGCTTGGGCCCCGACGCGCGGAACAGAGCTTGCCAGAATGCGGAGGTGAACACTGGGTCGCGGTCGGAGACAATGGAGGTTGGAATGCCGTGGAGCCGGACGATCTCGGAAAAGAAGACTCGGGCCACCGATTCTGCTGTATATGGGTGCGACAGCGGAATGAAGTGCGCATACTTGGAGAACCTGTCGACGACGGTGAGGATGACCGACTTGCCGCCGACCTTGGGAAGGCCTTCGACGAAATCGAGGGCGATGTCGCTCCAAATTTGAGATGGCACCGGAAGAGGAAGTAGCAGGCCCGCGGGAGAGAGGTGGTCCGTCTTGTTGCGTTGGCACGTGGAGCAGCTGCGGATGAACTCCTGGACGGCGACGCGCATGTTCGGCGTGTGGAAGTCGCGCCGGAACCGGTGCATCGTACGCTGGACCCCTTCATGGCCGTCGTCGTGGATCGCGGCGAGAAGCGTCGGCAGCAGGGCGGAGGTTGGCGGAATGTAGACGCGACGTTGAAACGTGACGATGCCGTCCTTCAGCGCCCATGGTTCGGCCAAGTCCCCCGCCAAAATTTGATCGCGGAGTGCCACCAGTGCAGGGTCGGTGTTGGCCGCCGCTTTGATGTCCGCCATGATGTCGAAGCTTGGGGACGACATGGCGCACACGGAGTCCAGTTCGGCATCGCGGCGGGAGAGTGCGTCCGCCACGACGTTTGCGCGCCCCGGCTTGTACTCAACTGTGAAATCAAAGCCAAGCAGTTTGCTTACCCAATGATGTTGTGGAATGGTGGCGAGCCTTTGGTCGAGGAGAAACTTGAGGCTGTAATGGTCCGTCTTCACCACGAACGGACGTCCCCAGAGGTACGGCCGCCAGTGCCGCACAGCGTGTACGAGCCCGATCAGCTCCCTTTCATAGGCGGCAAGGGCTCGGTGTCGTGGCGCGATCGGTTTGCTGAAGAAGGCGATGGCCCCGCTGCCTTGATGAAGTACGCCGCCGAAGCCGGATCCCGACGCGTCACATTCCACCGTGAAGGGCTTGGAGAAGTCCGGCAGGCTCAGCACCGGAGCCGATGTGAGCGCGCGTTTCAGCTTCTGGAACGCGACGTCGGCCTCGTCGGACCAGAGGAAGCCATCCTTTGTCAGTAGCTGCGTCAGCGGCGCTGCGATCACGCCGAAGTCCCGGATGAATTTTCGGTAGTAGCCGGCGAGCCCGAGGAAGCCGCGCACCGTGCGTGCGGAGCGTGGAGTCGGCCAGTCCGTCACCGCCTTCACCTTGGCGCTGTCCATGGCGACGCCCGAAGCAGAGACCACGTGACCGAGGTAAGCGACCTCCTCTGTTCCGAACGCACACTTGGACTTTTTGAGGAACAGTTTGTTGGCGCGCATGACGTCGAGCACCAGTCGCAAGTGCACCAAGTGGGCGGACCAGGACGGGCTGTAGATGAGCACGTCGTCGAAGAAGACCAACACGAACTGCCGGAGGAAGGGCCGCAACACATCATTCATCAGAGCTTGGAAAGTAGCGGGGGCGTTGGTGAGGCCGAACGGCATGACAAGGAACTCGTAGAGGTCGTCGTGGGTGCGGAACGCGGTCTTCTCCACATCTTCCGGTCGCATGCGCACCTGATGATAGCCAGAACGGAGGTCAAGCTTGGTGAAGAACTTGGCGCCGTGCAGTTCATCCAGCAGCTCGTCGACGACGGGGATCGGAAATTTGTCCTTGACCGTGCACTCGTTCAGGCCGCGGTAGTCGACACAGAAGCGCCACGAGCCGTCGGGCTTCTTCACCAGTAGGACCGGTGCGGAGAAGGCCGAGGTGCTGCGCCGAATCAGCCCTTGCTCTTCCATGGCGCGGCATTGCTTCTCCAGTTCGTCTTTCTGGGCCGCTGTGTAACGATACGGCCGCACCGCCACCGGCCCCGTGTTGGGCAGCAGATGAATGCGATGGTCACGGGAGCGCGGGGGCGGGAGGCCGCAAGGTTCGGCGAAGAGGTCGTCAAACTCGGCGAGGAGCGTCGCGAGCAGGTCGTCGATGAGGCACGCCCGTGGCGGCGAACTGGCGCCGGCAGTTAGCCCATGCCACACGACGCGGTGTTTGTCCCACCAGAATGACATGGCCAACGTGTTGAAGTCCCAGAGAATTGGGCCGAGGGTAGCGAGCCACTGCGTGCCCAAGATGATGTCGTAGCTGCCGAGGGCCAGGACGAAGAGATCAGCTTGAAACTTTTCTTTGTCGATGACAAACTTCGTGTCGCGGACAACGCCAGCGCATGGCACGCGTTCTCCGTTGGCCACGGCGACAGACAGGTTGGGGCGGACCGTGGTCATCAGCTTGCATCGCGCCGCTGCGGAGTCGGAGATGAAGTTGTGGGTGGAGCCGGAGTCGAGGAGGGCTGCGCAAACCTCCGCGCCTATCCGCACCGCCACTTGCATGGTGTTGCTTGTCTTGATCCCGGTGATGGCACTGAGGGAGATGAGGGGCGTGTCGTCAATGTCCGCCGTTGGCGAGGCAGAATCGTCGCCGTCGTGCAGCTCCAGATGGAACAGGCGCTTGCAGACCTCGTTGTGTCCCTTGACGTACTTCTCGTCGCAATTGTAGCATTGTCCTTTGCGACGGCGTTCGTCCATCTCGGCTTGAGTTAGGCGGCGAACTGTGCGGCCCGCGACGATGGCCGTCGTCGGCGTGGGAGGAGCCGGTGGCGCTGGGAGCGGCAACGGCGTGGAAGACGGCGCGGCCGGCAGAGCTCGTTGAGGAGTCCGCGCAGCGCGGGGCATCGCCGCGACAGCTTGGTCACGGAGCTCGAAGGATCGGGCCAAACTCATGGCAGTTTCCAACGATTGCGGCGATTGCATCTGGACGTCGAGGCTCATGGGTGGCTGAAGTCCCACGGTGAAGAGCTGGACTTGCTGTGTCTCGGTCAGCGGCCCGGCCCGAGCAAGCAGGGACAGGAATTGTTCCTGATAGTCCGCCACGGCTCCGGTGCGGCGGCAGGCTGCCAGGTCGCCGAGCGGATTGGCGCGCAAGGGCGGCCCAAACCGAAGATTAAGGAGCTCGGTGAAGCGTCGCCACGACGGTGTGCCGTGTTCTTGCTCAATGCGCATGTACCAGATCTGCGCGTTGTCGAGCAGGTGGATCGATGCCATCCACGTCTTCTCTTCCTCCAACACCCTGAACCCGCGGAAGTATGCTTCACAGCGGTGGATGAACGGCAGTGGGTCGCCGCGGCCGTCGTACTTGGGAAAATCGAATTTGTGGAGTTTGGGTCGTGTGTCTGCGTGGGAGGCAAACTGGGCGAAACCGCGCAGAGGTGGGTTTGTGTTGGTGGTGAACGGTGATGGTGGTGGTTGACTGCTTGGGGGCGGCGGCGGCAGTGGTGGCTGAGATGTGTGGTTGGTGATGGGCGGTGGAAAGCTACTGTGGAACGGCGGCGGCAGTGGAGGAGTTGGCGCATGGTTGCTGGTGGGAGGCGGCGGTGGCGGTGGTGGGAGATAGGTTTCGAGGCGCAGGATGGAAGCTTGCTGTGCTTGTTGGCGGCGGTCGATGTCTTCGAGCTTGGCGAGGATGGCTTGGAGCGCGGTCGCCGTGTCACCGGCAGCTGCAGCGGCGGCGGCGGACTTGTCCTTGGTGTCGTCGGACATGGCGCCAGGTGAAGGAACGCCTAGATCGTGATACCAGATGTTAAGGTGTTGGATAACTAGAGCTGTTGCCCGCTCATCAGCTTAAGAAGAGATTAAGGGATAGGGTTAGGAGATAACTTGCTTGCTTTATTCAAACGACGCCGTCTCAATTTATAGAGACGTCCAGGTTACAAACTCGAACAACTAACAGACTCCTGTTTACCTGGAACTAACACAAACCGACTAACAATGATCCAACAAGCAATACTCTAACTTACGGACTACTCTGCCGCTTCCTTCTCGATCTTCTTGTTCCTCCTCTGATAGGTACGGCCCCACATAACACATGCTAAGAGGACCCACATCTCCCTTCATGGTACCTGGTCGCGCAATTTCAGAGGACCCTATGGTGGAGGAGCAATTGGGCGCCGAGCTGATGGCGTCTGCGTCAAGAACCATGGCGGCATGGACGCCATCTTCGCCTCAGCCGACCCCTGGGCTGCTGCAGAGGGTGCCAGCGGCTACGGGAAGTTCGCCGTTGTACCACGTCCCTGCGAGCCCCTAGGCGCAGGTCACCTCGCCGGGCTGTTCGACCATCCCGGCCCTTCACGCCTGGGCCAGACTTTCGAGCTTCCTCTCCCCACGTCAGGCCGACGGCAAGGACAAATCTCGTCTGTCGTTGTGCTCCTCCCCATCGCTGGAACCGGTGCGTTTTGATCTTGGGGGTGAACTTCTTGCCCTCCCCAGCTGCATCGCGCCGCCGGTCGCAAAGTGCACTGACCTACCTGCCACGAGGGATGCAGACTTCTCCAACATTACGACAACACGTGGCACACCTCCACCAGATTCCGACGCGGCACAGCTTTTCGACGTTCTTGTGCAGGAGTTGCCGGGTCCGAGTCCGGTGCGTGGCTCACCGCTCAACCCAAATGCGGTGCAGAGGTTCCTGCAGTCGGTGGCGCTCCCTCTCCCCCCTTCTGCTCTACAGGTACCCCCCCCCCCCCCCCCCCCCCGGCCGCATCAAGCCATGCGACGACCCCCGCCAACGGTGGATCTGCCGCGGCGTAGTGGGCGCCTTGAAATCAAGCGCAGGGCACGCACTGGAGAGATGGCGGCTGCGCAGAACGGCATCATGCGACAACTCCAGGTCACACCAGCACACGATGAGCCCCCGACGGCAGATCACTTGGCGCAATATCAGGAGGTGTTCGCGAATGGACTCACTGATGAGCAGGTGGCTGCACTGCGGACCCTATTCCATGGGAACCCGTCGGTTGAGTCGCTGGAGGGGGAGGATTGATGTCTAGCATGTTTTAGGAGCTTGTCGCTTTCTTAGTGCTTTAAATGTATCACCCTAAGTGTGCTGTAGGTAGAGGTCGCGTTTTTATTTTTTGTATTAAACCACCTTGAACCTTCGTGTGCGGGGGCTCTAAGCCTCACGGCGAGGGTCGCTTGTCTCTTCTTCTCTCTTAATGAAATACGTGCAAAGCACGTTCTAGAAAAAATGTGTGCCATATCTGCGTGTCTTTCCATTCTTTTTAAGTCAGCACCCCCACCCCCGGGCCCCAGCACATCTCTTTAATTAGGAATTACTATTGGCATCAACCTGTGCATTCACGAGTGGTGGCTATATATCTATTTCAAAACTAATATTAAGTTACATTTCAGTTTGTTCTAGCTATAAACACTATAAATGGAGTAACTAAGGTACCTTGTTCATAAGGTAGCTGGATTGCCTGCGTGTTTTTGCTTGGGGCTGGGCACCGGCGATGGCAGACCGCGCGTACGTGGACACAGCCGGCGAGGGACGGCAGGCGCCACAGCACGACGACGCCGAGGATGTCCAGCACGACGACGGCAACCCGTCCGCCATCTTCACCAGCTGCCACGCGACACAAGAAATCCAAGTTAAGAAAAACCTCAGATGGAGCAGGATTTGTGCCTAGAGAGCAAGAAGCGCCGGCCGCGGGTCGGCCGGCGGAGGGTTTTGGGAAAGTTGGGACAGTGAGCTTCTGACGGACCGATGGTAATGTTGTGTGAGTGTCACCATTTTTGTGGGCCTTGCAGAGGCCCAGGAGACTGGCTACTTTGTATTTCGATTTTTCATTTTCTTCCATCTTTTTTCATGCCTTGTATTTTAAATTTGACTCACTTTCAAATGAATTTTGGGGACAGAAAACTGGGGGCAACCGTTTTTATCCTTCAGCTTATTATTACAGAAATTCAAGGCAAGACGAGAATATCATAGTGACAAGAAGAACGTTATGTAGGACCCCATGTCCAGAGAAGCATCGTTCTTAATTACTAGGATAATGGGATGGCAGATTAAAGCCCCTCAATTTCTTTTTCCGAGCTACATGTCCCAGCAGCAGACACACAATAACTACAAATCCTTTTTCCTACAAGGGTGTATCATAGGGAAATATTTTGCCCGAGGCAAATCCATAGTGACAGAAGAAAGTTTGTAGATGAAGAAGATTAGGAAGCAACATTTTTCTTTTTTTTTGCACCAATCATACTTCTATCTTCTAGGACCAGCCATATTCATCACCAAAGAGTTGGTGCTTCAGGCGTCTTACACATCTTCATATACAGCACTTTCTCCTCTCAAAGGATTTTCCTATTAAAAAAATATGCATATTATATTAGCTGCAAAAACATATGGATATGCAAATGATATTTGTCGAAGTAATTGACCAGCGTTTTAGATTTGAACACGGCAGTACTACCCATACATCACGATGGAGAGTTCTTATCCTTTCAACTCAAATTTTCAGTTGTTATTTTAATTAAGACTCGCAACTGATGATTGTAATGGAAGATTGACAGATATAATGTTGGTTGACAAGCATGATTCTACAAGACTGTGTTTTGACCTGCTAAATGGTTGGTGAGGCGCAAAAGAACATTGCTACCAAATAGTACCAATTTGTAGGAGCAGCATGCAACAGATAAACTGCAACTAGAAGTGGTTTATCCACCATAAACTAAGATGTAAGGCTTATGATCTAGCATTTTTCCATAAATAAGATCACTAGCACTACCATGTCATGCAGCAACACTGGCAAAAAGATGTTGCATGGAACTTTAGACCGGATGTGGCCAGGGCAATACAATGGGTAGGTCACATAAGAGCATGGCTGAGAAGCTTGTATGACCTAGAGAGCAGACTATTTGCAAAAGATTGCTAACTCAAAGCAGACAGAGGAACAACAGATTGTAAGGTGATGGCCTAATCTGCAGTCTCAAGCTCCCAACCTATGTAACAACTAAATATATTGAAACCACATACCACCATTCCAACATTAATGCATTGTAAATAAGAATTTGATACATGGGCCCATCTGAAATTAATACTAGTGGCTACAACAGACCTATTGACCATATATTTGAACCTATGACTAGTTGGTGCAATAAGGATCCTGGAATACCAAAGATGTTATTAACTAACCACACTGATTAAGATGTTGAATTTGAAATAAATAGAGTCGATGAATTTGCAACTGGTAGCTGGTAAACAAGCTATTTGTTACAATGGAAGTCGAGATATAAGGAACCCGACAGTTTGGTATCTATGGATAAAGCCCTCGTCTCACTGGACATGTATTCAATGATGATAAAGCTTCAAATAAACATATAACTAAAAACATGTCGTACTGGAAGTTCAAAGTATTGTGAAAGCCTCATTAGTTGTATGATTGTATCATTGGCCAAGAATAAAGATCCAAGAGTAGAACTGTTCTGTGTCAATTTGAATAAATAAGTTGTTTACTTTTCAACTACAAATGATTTGAGCAACTCTATGATTATTTGGTTGGATAAGCATCTGAATTAACTGCTCATGTGTTCCACATTTCAGAACAAACACTTGTAACATCTCCTTGCCAGGTCTAATTAGCATATAAGTAATTAAAATTTTGCTCCATTTTTCCCTGTTAACAATTCCATCAGGTCCTACAGTTACAACGTGATCGTGATAACCAGTGGAAAATGTTTGTTTGGTGTCTCTAATACAGGCTACAAATGCACATGAAAGACTCACCTCATCAGCAAAGACTCAGTACTTGTAGTTCCTTGCCAATCTTCACACTCACAGCACTTTGTCCTCTTGATGGTTTTCTCTGTTAAAAAATTCAAAACATGAATTAGGTTAGCTGCATAAAAAATTGGGCATATAAATGTTTACCAATATTAATCAACCAATATTTTAGACCCCCCACGCTCCCCTAAAAGAATAATGTAGATGCTAGATTTGTAGGCACGTTCTATGTAAGCTAACCTAAACAAGGCAGCACAACCATATTAATCGACGCAAAACAGATCTTTTAGAATAATTAGCAGAGCCCTTCCAACCTAAAAATTCCGGGCGCAGTTATACAAGATTCGCAGCTGAATATATCAACACATAGTGTCTGAGACTAAAAAGAAGGAGAGTATAAAAATGACGTGCATTAACATTCAACTACGCAAGCTCAATGCTACAGACAAAACAGAGAACTGTTTTCTGCCTTTGCCATCGCTGGGGATGGGTGAAAAATCATATTTTAGTGCTCTTAATGGCTTGCATCGTGAAGTGTCAGAAAACATTGCGAGTTGTGACCAACATGGACAGACAGCGTGTGACAAGAGCATGAACAAACGAAGATGCGCAATGCTGGACTCGCACAAAAGCAAAGCAAAGAATATGCTTACCACAGGAACCAGGGCTAAGATTAGAACATTTCAGTAAGATAAAATGTGAAGGCAAAAAGCACGTTAAGCCTGATAAACGCTCCAAATGAAGATGATTTCGAACAATTTTCTAAGAACATTATAATTCTAATGGCATCATTGTCCTAATCACAACGAACATGGGGTGTAGCACTGTGCCTAAAAATGTGAGGTGCTTCGGATTGGAGTTATATGTAGCAATTATATGATTACATGGTATATGCTTCTGAATTAATTGACCACTTGCTGCCAAACTAAAAACGCATACTATTGGTATTTTTGATGTAGGTGTAATAACTAATTGTTCAATACACAAGTTAGCAATGCTGAAAGGTGTCAAGGTTCCTACATGTACAATGTGAATATGAAATCAGAGGAAAATTTCTGCTCGGTGTTGCTGTCGAACAGACTACCAATGCACAGGTACACATTTCCACAAACACAAAAGGAACCAAAACACAGTTTGGAGTCGGAGAATTCCTCAACTGCGACGTCACATCCCCATCCCGATCGAGTCACCTTCCACACCCTCAGTGCGAATGTGGGCAGGATGACGAAGCAATACAATGCGTCCTTGCCCAAGGCCCCCGCAGCACTGATTAAAGATGCAGAACTCAACTTCTGACCTGCCTGGAGAGGCAAGTCCCCCTTCAGCAGACCCCCAACGACCATGAGCACGAGGAACGGGATTGATGCGAGCATCCCCAGCATGACATTGTAACACAGCACCTCCCCCACAGCTGCAGCGACATTCCCCCCAGCAGGCACCTGTTACAAACAAAACCAAATGCAAAGTGACAAGAAGTCAAGTATCAGAAGATGAGCATCACAGTGTGAGATGGATATGCTTCAGAACTTGAATTGACGAGATGCAGTAACACATGTACATAACGTCTATCAAATTAACGGCAGTGCGGATGTGGAATCGGACAAAAAAGGCGCTACATTTCGCTGTAGCCTGCCCTTCTCCGGGGCGGCGTCGGAGTCCGCCTCCACCAAGCGGGTGAGGAACAAGAGCACGGCCGGGGCGCTGAAGATCGCGACGCAGAACGCGGAGAGCGCGAGGACCATGTGCCCCGCGACGACCACGGGGCAGTCGTCGCCGCAGGCGACGCGCCCGACGTCGATGGCGGCCACGCCGGCGGCGAGGAGCCATATGCTCGCGAGGTACAGGAAGATGAAGGCGTCGACGGCGACCAGGGAGAGGCGGCGGCGCGCCACTGCGAGGAGCAGGCAGATGGAGCCGGCGGCGGCCATCGCGACGCGGCGGCGCGCGCGCACCAGGAACGCCGCGGTGCTCCGCGACGCCGGCGGCGGTGGAGGTGAGGGAACCATCCCTTCGGCGGCGGCGGCGGCGGCGGCCACGGGAGCGGGGGAAACCCTAGGTTCTGGAAGCTTCTGCGCTCGCTCGAGAGGGGGGAGGCGGAGTGGTTGGGTAAAGGGGAACAGAGGGGGTGTTCGTTTCGGGGCTAAAATTTTAGCCCCTGTCACATCAAAGAGAATCTTGTCATTTAAAGGTATTAAATAAAGTCTAATTACAAAACTTTTTTGCAAATGGGTGCTAATTGACGAGATCTATCTAACGAGCCTAATTAATCTATGTTTTGCTACAGTGATGCTACAGTAACTATCGTCTAATCGCGGATTAGCTACCCTCATTAGATTCGTCTCGCGAATTAGCCTAGGACGTCTGCAATTAGTTTTGTAATTAGACTTTATTTAATACTCCTAAATAACAAGATTATCTTTGGCTAAAATTTTAGCCAAAGAAACGAACACCTCCAGAGTTGCGACGAAACGAGGGGTTTCAGGTAGAAATGGTCGGACTCTAAGGGCTCCTTTGGATTTGGATTGTATGAAAAATTTTTCTTTTCTGCGTATTTTCTATGAAATTGAACTGTTTCTTGTCAAATTTCTGTGCGATTTCTGTGAAATTCCTGCGTTCCAAAGGAAGCCTAAGCGGGTTTAATGGATCTGGAGAAGTGGAGAGTGCCCGAATCAGTCCGGAAGCAGAGGTGGCTAGCTGCACCAAAACAATTGTACACCCACTTATTACTTGTGGTCCAATCTACAACTTCTTCATTTTTATTTTTATTTTGCCAGGGAATCTACACCTCTTTTTCTGATTTATCCACAGGCGCGTATCTAGTGGAAAGCAACCTCTCCGTGCAACTATGGAAACTTCAAGGGGAGGTGAGAGGGGTGATTTGCAAAAGTGCCTTTGCAAATCACTTTTTTCACCTCCCCTGCAAATCACCACCAGATACGTTCCCTTTATCCACATCCACGGCCATTATGCATCCCAATATGGTTAGAGTTGTCTAAAATGAGCGAAAGGGCTTGTAGCCTAATGGTTACAAAGTCTCAGTAGCACCTCAGGTCTTGGGTTCGACTCCCCGTGGGAGCGAAATTTCTAAGATTTAACGGTGTTGTGCTTTCAGCGGTAGGTGACGTGACCGTCGACATGGGCAGAGTTTGCGTATATACGTTCATAGGGGTGAGGATGCGTGCGTTGTGAGTGTCTGAGTTGTACTGTGTAATTCGCAAAAAAATTGTACTCAATGAAAATAAAACATTATTAGAGCCCAAAGTCTAGAGCTAGGCTTACACGAAGTGTCGAAAATAAAACATTATAGAGCCCAAAGTCTCGCTAGGCTTACATGAAGCGTCGTTGTGATAAGACGACGCTGGCGGTGATGAAACCATGGTGACAGGATGTCAAAGGTCGAAACTTCGTTATCAATATGTTTCATCCATGAACGCATCATATTTAAACCTCATTTGGAACGCTAAAATTTAACAAGAATCGCATAAAAATTTCACAAGAAATAGCTTAATTTCACACAAAAACATAGGATCGGGAAAATAAATCCTCTAATCCAAAGATGCCACCTCATCCAAGTATGTGGCATCTTCTCCAACATCACTCGTGGGAACTATAACCTAAAACAACAAAATAAGGATATACATTAAAAGACAAACCTATATTACTAATCCAAATAATTCATTATTATGAAAATCCATAACATATATAAATTGGTTTGAAATTTTATGCCTTGGATTTGAAAAACTATTCTCGAGTTGGCGATTTGATACCCTTGTGAAAAAATTGTATATGGAGTTGGAGCGATATTCTATCTTTCAATAATATTTGAGTTACTCTATACACTGAATTGAAGTTGGATGAACTTGAGATTGATATGCTTAGTTGTAGAAGCTATTATGCTTTAAGGCACAAAAATTGTTCGATGTCACCAAATGAGTTGAACCAAGTGGTATCAGATGAATAGGAGGGACTTTCAGTGGTTCCTCATGATATTGTAGCTATCTCGATACTTCTTCTTTTTTTTTTTTTGGTTATCAACATTTTCCCTAATTGATGCCTGTTGGGAGTCGGTATTTACGATAATAACGACACCCCCTTTTTTGCCTTTGGTTTGTTGACTGCAGGTGACCTAGCTGCCGGCATTTCGAACTCCGGCTGAGAATTGGCGGCAGCCCTGGGGGCCGCTATATTGGGTTGCCGACATTATACGACAAGACCCAACCGCTGGCGATGAGTTGGCGGCGACCAGGAATGGCGTCCAAGAATGGCGACAATCCCTGAAGGAGATGGAGCCCGGCATGGCAACGTCCAAGGATCGGGCCGGCAGATGACGTCATCTAGCTAGGGTTTCCGTCGTCAAACGGAAATGTCGTTTGTACCCTTTTTGACAGTGTTGTACAGAATATTCCGCGAATATAGTGGGTGACCAAGGGTAATTTGGTCATGTCAAAATAACCCTTGGTCTCCCCTATAAATACCCTCCCACGGGCTCCGTAGAACGGGACGGAACAGGAGAGATTACACCCTTGTAATGACATGATGCTCCGTTGTTCCTTGAGTGTCATTTGATCGTCCGTGTCGGGATTCTTTGTTGCGACAATGAAGAATTCCCAACATTGGCGCCCACCATGTGTGTTGCTCGAAAATACTACCCGTGATGCCACAAAGAAAGAAAAAAGCACCTAGTCCAAAAACCACCATCAGTTCCCACCCGCCGGACTTAGAGGAAGAAATTCTCCCTCCCAACCCGGCATTCTCGGAAGAAGAAATTCGTTGGGCATTCATTCAAGCAAGGCAAATGGCCGACGAGACCAACCGAATTTCCGACGTGGCGCAAGCAAGCTTGGCCGCCGGAATTCAGCCAAGTGATGAAGACATCGCCGCCAAAAGCTCTATCGACCTCACCCTCAGTGAAGAAGCAGAAAAGTCGAAGCAGGTAAAAGCCGGCAAGCAATGGGCGGAACTGCCGTCGACAATCAACCCTGAAGAAAGTGATCCAGAGGAAGATGAAGTTGACAAGCAAATGCGTCAGCTCTCCAACTTGCAACAACTTGGAAAAAGACTCAAGCTAACAAAGGAGAAGATAATCTCTGAAGAAAGGGCCAGGGAGAAAGAAAGGCTCCGGTTGCAGATTGAACAAGCAAAGGCGGCAGTTGCCGAACTGCAAAAAGAGCTCGATGAGATGACAAGTACGAAAAGTCAAAATAGCGACGCAAAAAGAGAGCATCACCAAGTGACTCCCGACTTTGAAACAAACACCAATAGCGAAGGCCATCATAGGCCTCAGAATGTATACCGCCAATATGTACCTTTCGTGAGCAAATTCGACAAGAATTCCCCCTTGTCAGAAGGCCTTCAGTTGACCCCATGGCCAGCAAAATACAAGCCTATCTCCTTATCAAAGTACAACGGCTCAACCGACCCAAGGCAATTCTTGATGTCATTTGAAGCCGCGGTAGCGTCTGCCGGAGGAGATGATACTGTATTGGCCAAGACCTTCGTCACCGCAATTGAGCATCAAGCCCTTGAGTGGTACTCTAGGCTGAAGCCCGGATCAATATATTCATGGGAGAACCTAAGGGACAAATTGACGACAAACTTCCAAGGTTTTCACAGAACATCTATATCTGCAGATGAACTGAGAGCATGTGTTCAGCAAGAAAAAGAACCCCTGCAAGACTATTTTCAGAGATTTGTCAAGCTCAAAGCCCGAACAGATGATATTCCAGACCAAATTGTCATTGATGCCGCAATTGGAGGGTTGCGAGCCGGCCCTTGTGCCACTCACTTTTCCATGCACCGCCCTTCAACACTCGAAGAGCTCTTCTCAACGGTCGATCAGTTCTGTAGAGCCGACAATGATCACAGAAGAAGATTAGAGCAGCAAAGCGCGCAGCGTCAGGCGAAGAAAAACCAATCGAGCCAAAGGCAACAGGATTGGAATTCGTCTAGGAGAGGAGGCAACAATAATCAGAGCCAGAACTCCAACCTAGTCAATCATATTGACAATCAAGAAGAAAAAACCGACACAAGCAGTCCTGCCGGCAATTTTTCGCATAGAGGAGGAAGAAACAATCGCTCTCGAGGAAGGGGTCGCGGCAATTCGCAAAACTCGCGAAACCAAGAACCAAAAAAGCCATACTGTCTGTTCCACGGACTTGACAAGGGCCATACCTCCAAGGAATGCCCAGAAACGAAGGATGCCATGGAAAGAATGAAAGCCAAGGAGCAAAGAAGCGAAACACAGAGAAGTGTCAATCACACGTCTGCCGCCAATTCTTAGAACAACTCACCATTCGGTGCCTCCTACCCATTCCAATACTTCCAAAATTCTTACAACTCTCACCACCACTTCCAAAGCCCATACCAACCACATCCACCACCCTCGCCGCAGATCCAGCATTTGGCGACTTCCCAAACAAGTTCATACACACCACAGCCTCAAATTCCCAGAATCACTGCCTCTGAGGAGCCGCCTTTACCACCTCCGCCGCCTTTCCCAAAGCAATCAAACCAAAACAATACCTCTCAGAGCCTTCCCACTTATGGAGTCATCCTGCCAATCACCGGCGGATCTTCATCCGAGTTTGAAAGTAAGAAACAAAAGAAAAATTACTTCCGAGCCGTCAATGCTGTGTGCAATGGACCCGTGGTGAAATCACGGTGGTCGCACATTCCAATCACATTCACAGAAGCTGATCTAAACCTCCGCAGTTACCCTCACACAGATGCCATGGTCATCCAGGCAAACACCTATGGTTGGTCGGTCACCAAAATCCTTGTTGACAATGGAAGTTCGGCAGACATCCTCTTCAAGAGAACATTTGACCAGCTCAACCTTGATTCATCTCTACTTCAGCCTTCTGAGTATCCCCTGTATGGTTTTGGCGGCAGAGAAGTCCGTGCCCTCGGCAAAATAAGCCTACCAGTATCCTTTGGTACCCTTGACAATGCAAGAACTGAGCACATCACATTTGATGTGGTCGATATGCCTTACCCTTACAACGCAATCTTTGGACGAGGAGTCCTCAATGCATTTGAAGCAGTTTTGCATAGCTCTTACCTCTGTATGAAAATACCGGCACATAAGGAGGTCATTTCGGTCTTTGGCGATCAGCAAGAAGCCAGAAATATTGAAAGGGCGGCAGCCCCCGGCCAGAAGAATGTTCATTTTTTGTATGCTCACCCGAATGTGCACGTCTTGTACCCGGCAGGAAAAAAGCCAGGGAAAGAAGTCCTCCAGTTGGAAAAAGAAATGGACAAGGAAGAACCAGCAATTGCGGCTAATGAGGAAACAAAGAGAGTTCCATTGGACAGGCATGTTTTAGGACAGGAAGTGATAATTACGGCAGGTATGCCGAAGGACATAGAAAAAGCTTTTGTCCAGTTCCTTCGCAAAAACAAGGACGTTTTTGCCTGGTCCGCAAGTGACCTAAAAGGCGTCAGCCGGGACGTCATAGAGCACAAATTGCGAATAGATAAAAATATCAGACCAAAGAAGCAGAAACTCCGAAAAATGTCCGACGACCGGGTCGAAGCAGTCAAAGCTGAAGTACAGAGGTTGCTCGACGCAAATGTTATCAGGGATGTGAAATATCCAACCTGGTTGGCTAACACTGTACCAGTAAAGAAAAAGAACGGAAAGTGGCGGATGTGCATTGATTTCACTGATCTCAACAAGGCCTGCCCCAAAGATGATTTCCCATTGCCCAGAATTGACAAAATTGTCGATGCAGCGGCGTGCTCAGAACTCCTATCACCTTTGGATTGTTTCTCCGGGTATCACCAAATCTTCATGTACAAAGAGGATGAAGAGAAAACAAGTTTCATCACCCCTTTCGGAACTTATTGTTTTGTCAGAATGCCGGAAGGCTTAAAAAATGCGGGACCTACTTTCTGCAGAATGACATCTATCGCCTTTGAAAATCAGTTAGGCAAGAACTTGTCAGCCTATGTCGACGACATAGTAGTAAAAAGCGGCAAGAAAGAAGATCATATTTCTGACTTGGCTGAAACATTTGCAAACCTCAGAAAGGCAAACCTCAAGCTCAACCCTGAAAAATGTGTCTTTGGAATTCGCAAGGGAAAGGTTTTGGGATGCCTAGTGTCAATAAAAGGCATCGAAGCCAATCCTGACAAGATAAGTGCACTCCTCAATATGCGAGAGCCTCAATGCCTCAAAGATGTGCAGAAACTCACCGGTAGAATTGCGGCACTCAACAGGTTTATCTCCAGATCAGCCGAAAGAAGCCTACCTTTCTTCAAAGTCCTCAGAAATGCAAATAACTTCCAATGGGGCCAAGAGCAGAAAAAAGCTTTCGCAGAATTGAAAGAGTATCTCAAGGAAATGACTGCCTTCGCAAGTCCAAAACAAAACGAAACTCTGCTAATGTATGTATCAGCATCGCACTCAGCAGTATGTGCCGCACTTGTGCAAGAACAGCAACTTGAGAAGAAGGGCAAAGTGATGAAAGTTCAAGTGCCAGTATACTATGTGTCTGAAGCTCTCTCAGGATCAAAAAGATTCTATTCCGAACTGGAAAAGATAGCCTATGCAGTGTTAATGACATCAAGAAAATTGAGGCATTACTTTGAAGCTCACACCATCCGAGTGCTGACAAATCAACCACTGAATGACATGTTCAGAAATAGAGAAGCATCTGGAAGAATCACCAAATGGGCTTCGGAATTATCAGAGCACGTTGTTGACTTCGAGTCAAGAAGTGCCGCAAATTCTCAGGTGCTGGCGGATTTTATCGCAGATTGGACTGAGCCTTCATCGTACACCGAGGGTCCAGTCTTTGAAGTCCCATGGGAGATCCATTGCGACGGCGCGTGGTGCCATCTCGGTGCTGGAGCTGCCGCAATTTTGACCTTACCATCTGGTATCAAATTGCGGTACGCAATCAGATTGCAGTTCAATCATGACACTGACAAGTGCACAAACAATGTTGCAGAGTATGAGGGCCTTTTGCTAGCCATAAGAAAGCTAAGAGCATTAGGTGTGAAAAACTTCATCGTCAAGACGGACTCTCAGGTCATTGCCGGGCATGTTGATAAAACTTACAAAGCCAGAGATGAACTATTGGCCAGATATCTGGAACATGTACGGGGCTTGGAAAAGTACTTCAAGGGTTTCACTTGTCAATATATTGACAGAAACCTGAATAGTGAAGCAGATCAGCTAGCAAAAGCGGCAGCTAGGAAAGATCCTTTACCACCAGACGTCTTTTTTGAAACACTGAGTTCTCCATCCATAAAAGCGGCAGAGAAAGAACCCAAGATGATACATGCCATCTCAAGTGAAGATTGGCGTGCCCCCATCATGGCATATCTCCGAGATTTTTATGAGCCTGAGTCGGAATTAGAAGCCAAGCGCATGAAGCAGAGAGCAAGAAACTACGCATTTGTAGATGACTTCTTATACAAATTCGGCACATCCACTCCATACTTGAGATGTATAGATCAAGAAGAAGGGAAAAAGCTCCTTAGCAAAATTCACCAGGGAATCTGCGGCTCTCATATATCCAGCAGCGCTTTAGTCGGCAAGGCTATCCGACAAGGTTTTTACTGGCCCTCCGCATTGCAAGACGCCCAACTCCTTGTCAAAACATGCGAAGCATGTCAGAAATTCTCAAGAAAAATCAACAACCCAGCTCAACTCACTCAGCTCATTCAGCCAGTGTGGCCACTTCAGCGATGGGGAGTCGATATTGTCGGTCCTCTACCCACGGCTGCCGGAAATTACACGCACGCTGTAGTTGCCTCGACTATTTTACCAAATGGATAGAAGCGAAGCCATTGATCAATATCACTGGCCCAGCAATCAAGAAATTCTTTTGGCAAAACATAGTGTGCAGATTTGGAGTACCTGCCGAAATTACCGTGGACAACGGAAAACAGTTTGACAACCAAGAGTTCCACGAATTCTGTCATTCCATAGGCACCAAAGTGAATTTTGCATCTGTTTATCATCCAGAGTCAAATGGTGCCGTCGAAAACGCGAACAAGCAAATCTTTGAAGGCATCAAGAAATGCCTGGAAGGCCAGAAAAAAGGAAAATGGATGGATGAGTTGCATAAAGTGATCTGGTCGCACAACACGACGGTCTCAAGAACCACCAAATTCACACCCTTCAGGCTCTTATATGGCGAAGAGGCCATGTCACCAGAAGAGATAAAGCACCGCAGCATGAGGGCAACTCTCGGAAGAAATTGCCACGAGTTCGACGCCGTTTCAAAGGACATGTCGGAATTAGACAAAGACCAAGCCATCCTTAATTTGGAGAAGTATCAGGAAGAAACAAGGAAATGGCGGGACGCTAGAGTAGTGCCAAGAGCATTTAAAAGCCGGCGACCTTGTACTCCTGCGAAGCCCAAAAACAGAAAACACTGGAAAACTCAACTCCAAGTGGCAGGGCCCTTTCATTGTCGTAAGCAGCAATCGTCCGGGATCTTATCACTTGGCTGACAATGAAGGCAATGAGCTTCCACACGCCTGGAATGTAGACAACCTCAAGAGGTACTTCACCTAGAATGTAAGGGCTAATGGCGACGCGCAGTTATAAGCGGAGCCTTTAGTCGGCACCAAAGTTGTAATTTTTCTTTCTTACTTCAAGGCCCATACTCTTTTCCTCACAGGGGAACCCCACTTCGGGGGTGAGGTTTTTAACGAGGTGGGACCTTTGTAACCCTTGCAATTCAATATAATGCTATCTTCCCCAGAAAAACAAAACTCTTCCTCAAAATAGTCGATGCTATATTCGCAAAAATATCGCCACATCGACGCAGGAGGATTTGACTCCTGAGCCAAAGCCACTCGAAAGGAAGCAAAAAAATTTCAGCCCCTTTCTCCCAGGCTTCCTTCTCTATAAAGCACTTAGAGAAAAAAGCGCCCCAAGGGGCCATGTCGCCAATCATCCTCATCAAATTGAGAAACGGCGGCCGTAGAGAAAAAGCACCTCAAGGGGCCATCTCTCCACTTTCTCAAAAAATCGAGAAAGTTCGGAACACAACCAGCCCAAGGGCTCAGTCGTCCATTTCCTTAAAGGAAAGAGGCGGATAGATTTCAACTCCCAAGGGGCTCCGGACAAAATCCGACACATCAAAAATAGATCATTAAGATCGAAGTCTTAAGGGACTCAATATAAACTCCCATCCAAGGACGGGACTCAAGACCATGAAGGTAGCATAATCTTGCAAAAGCAATAGTGAAAGGCCAAAAGGCAACATATTCTCAAGTGCCGCTCTTTCTGCAAGAATAGCGGCAAACGTTCAATATCCGACAGATTTTGGAGAGAACCTAATTATTGCGGCAACCTTGTGCACCATTCGCAATTTTCTCCAAAGATAACGGCGCGCAAGCCGCGCCTTGCAATTTCAACGCGCTCCTCATCCCTCGATTGCTAGGGGGAGGGGGCTGACGTTCGTTTAGTTCAATCAATCGAGTCACGACGAGCGCCGAAACAATAAGGAAAAAGCGAAAATGCCTTTAACTTGTAACAAATAAGGGTGCCAAGTACTCATATCGTCAAACGACGTCTTTCAAGCCAAAATAACGGCAACTACGAAGCATCTGACGAGCACCAGAGCCAACAAACAATAGCGAAAACTAGTGCATGCTCCGCAATCTTCATACAAGAACAATATATGATTTGTGCGTCGCAAATTCAGTGCGCCCTCCGTCCCTCGATCGCCTGGGGGAGGGGGGTGACGTTCGTCTTATTTCGGCACCCGAGTAACGGCGAGCGCCCTTCACTGTGGAAAAGCGGAGGCTGTTTTAACTTGTGAAAAAGTGACAAGTTATCGCCAGTCACATTCGCAAATAAAAAGCAAAACAAAGAACGCTTCCTCGTGGCCCGTTTGTCAAAGTCGACTGCCCAGCTACAAATCGAGATCAACTTCTATTGCAAACCCTGGACCGTCACTAGGGTCCGCGCTATCGTAAACACACCTAAAACGATCCAAATAAGGATCGAAGCTAAGGTCTTCAACGCTTTCCGCCTTCACGACCGCTATGGAAGAAGATTGCCGGCGGTGAAAGCACCTAATCAAGCATTCCCGCCCTTGAAAATATTGAGTCATCATTTCCCTCCAAAAATGCCCGAAATCATGACGCGGATATCGCGAAACATAACACAAATGCGCTTCGCCAGAAACGCGTAAGCCATCATGTTCATACTTCAAAGGTGCAATGTTCAATGCGGCGCCGCAAAAATAATCCTGCGCACAAAGTGTATTGAAACATACATTATTACAAGACGTGTTTTTTAAGCTCTCCCTTCACACCTAAAATAACCTAAACCTCTTCAGTTGGCGGCGCAGCAGGAGTGGCAGACGCAGTACCCGGAGCGGCGGAACCCGCCGCATTTTCCGGTTCGGCTGCTGCAGAAGACGAAGCGGCCGCGGTAGCCGCGGCGGGGGCAGGAGTTTTAACCGCGGCAGGTGCATCAGCTGTCGTGTCAGCTTTCTCTGTTTCCGCAACATCATCAACGCGGGCAACTTTCGCCGGCGGCGTCACACTAGCAGGAGTGGCCGCCCGTTTCTTTGAGCCCTCCGCCACAATTCCGGCGCCAGTCGCCACCTTCATCTAAAAATAAAAAAGTTTATTAAATCATATCTTGGAAAAGAAACCAGTGTCGGGGGCAATAGTGCATCACCTCTTCAAACTTGCTCCTCGCTACTTGACGGCGGGCCTCTATCCCATGCACCCCCCAGTACCTCTTCATGAAGCGCTTCACAACTAAGCGAACGCCCTTGCTGTCACTCGCCGCATTGGCTTCGTCAAAATGCGAATCTGGGTAAGTGCTGCGAGCGAGATCGGTGAAGTGTTTGCATTGCCGCTTTTCAAGCAGGTCCAGAAGAGCTGCACATGCTGTACGCGCCGCAAATTGACCAATGCCCTCGAAAGCCTCAGGGAGATCGCCAAATTCCCCCTTCAGCCAATTGAAGAATAATTCCGGCGTCAGCAAACCGTCGACTCGTGGAAGAGGATTAGCGGCGCCGCCAACAGTGGCCAGGGCTGCATCAAAAGCAGCATGAGCACTGACGGCGCCACTCGAAAAAGTGCGGGCAAAATTGTTGCCAGCCTTCCTGGCGCTCTCAGCACTACTCTCCGCCGCAGTTATCCTCTCTTCCGCCTTCTTCAGGTCCTGCTTCAAACGGGCGACTTCATTCTCGCTGCTCTGGAGGACTTCCTGCAGTACGCTTAACGCCTCGTCTTTCTTTTGAATCTGATCATTGAGATCAGCTTTAACAGTGTCGAAAGACGCGCGCTCCTCCTTCAGCGCCCGCCGCAGTTCTAACACATCACCGGATGAAGAGGCGGCTTCGGACCCATAAAAGCGACGGCTCAGGGCTCGAGCTGCCGCAAGAGCCTGCATAAGATTAACAGAACAGCACATCAGTGGCAACCCCCTCTAAGGACAAAAAAGCGATGGAAACACCAAAAAGAACGTTACCAGCGTCGCATTTCTATCCAGGACCTCAGCAACCGAAGCGTTGTCAGCCTTAGTCAAGAAACTGTAAAGTTCTGCAAAAATTAAACGAAGTTAGATCATTGCCCAATTTCAAACACAAAAGAAATAGCGGCGAGGTGAAAAACCTTGAGGGTCCACAGCCTTTGTCATCTCAACAAAAGCAGACAAAGATACTTTGTTGGCATCGCCTTCTCGCGTCTCCGCAGCCGGAGATTTTTCACCTGCGTCAGAGGAGCTAGTCTCAGAGGAGCGGCTAGACATACTCCCGTTAACTGATGAACTAGAAGTATGGTCATCAATTGTAGTCAAGGGAGAGGAAGCTGCCGCAATTTCTGCCTTGCCCAAGAAAAAGTCGACACCTCTATCAGGGCCACTCATTTCTGCAAACGCCGCGTCGAGCTCGTGTCCAAGCTCGGCGCGCGAATCCTGGGAGTCCTCCAGTAACTCAATTTCTTCATCGTCGGACAAAACCGGCAGGAGGGGTTTCCGCTTCACCGGACCAACAGTCGCAGCATGGCTTGGCGGCGAATCAAACCTGCTTGAGGGAGCCACAGCAATATCGGCAATTGCATCGCCCAGTGTCACAGTAGGCTCTCGTGTGTTCCCCGAGTCACGCTCTTCAGGCTCATCAAGAAATTCAACATCAGAATAATCAAGCGCCGAAGCCAACAACACCCGACGCCGTTTGCAACCTTCCCGCACTGACAACTCCTCTGCCAAATCAGCGGCACCCGCCGCGCTGGAACCAGTTTCCATCGGCTCAGCAGCAGGGGCCGACTCTACGTCCTCCCGCCGCCTTTTTGCAACAGCATCAGCTCGCTGCTCGACGACAACTCGAGAAGCGGGCACCTTTCGCAGGGTTTGCCGCTTGGCTTTCTCAGCAGCCTTCGAGCTCCCAGCCAGCGTCTTCGCTATCCCAGCCACCCCGCCGGGCGCCGCAGATTTCTTGGCGGCACCTCCAGCGGACGAACCAGCCGCCTCTCTCGGGGCTGCCGCCAATTTCTTGGCGGCACCCCCGGTTGAAGAACCAACCAACGCCCTTGGGGCTGGTGCATCACGTACGCGTTGCGCGGGGTTAGTTTCCCAACCACGCTTCTCGATGAAAGTAGCTCCAATAACAAGTTCACCCTTCTTTCGCCGCCCTTTCTTAACTGACATCACAGTGCGAGGACCATACTTCACATTCATCTCGTCAAAAATGCGATTCACACGCTGAGGGAAAATCAGCATGGTCTCGCACTCTTGCTTCTCCAACATAGTGTACGGTCCGCAGATAACGGCGGCAGTTAGCTCAACGTAACGAACAAAATCCTTGTCCAAAATCCCATTAGGCTTCTTTACTCCAAACGTCGGCAGCTGATAGTTAAGATTCAATTTGGCGATGCGCTTAGCTTTCAACCTTAGCGGACTCCAACCGCTGCGAATCGGCCAAATGCAACAAGCCACAAACTCCTCCACCAGATCTCTGGCACTACTCATCTTAATAGCGGTAAGGAAGGCATTGCAGCACCTCCTAAAACCCTCCGATTCTCCAAATTCTGGCGACAGCACCGGCCGTAGGCCTATCGAGCGACTAAACAAAGGGTAGCACGGGCTGCCGTCGTCCTTCTTCTCCTCTGGAACTTCGGCATAGAACCAGTGGTTCCGCCAATCCCCAGGCCACTTGTTTCGGCGACCGCCAACCAACTCCGCGTTCTCGTACTTGGATTTCTTCACGAAAGTGCGGGGCTGAAAGCTACAACAGCCATACTGCGGATAATACTTCACCTCACCAAAAGTCACCGGCTTCATGTCATGCTTCACCTCAAAAAATCGGCAGAATGCATCAGAATGTAAAGCCGAGCCATAGCTGCGGACGGCCCATATAAACTTCGAGACCGTGGCGATGGCGTTGGGGGTCAAGTGGTGCAAATCCAAATTATATCTGTCCAAAACGCGAGTAAGAAAACCAAAAGCCGGCAGCCTTAGCCCAGCTTCGTAGAAGTCGCGAAATACTATTGCTTCATTGTTGTGAGGTTGGGGAATCTCCTCTCCCCCAGAAGCGCGAGCTTTCCCAGACTCAAAGTACCCCAGGGCAACAAACCTTTCGATATCAGCGGGAGTGACCTTAGACGGCCCAAACCGGAAGGTCGGCTCAATGCCGCCCTTTGCCCAGGAGTCCTCCCCTACCAATTCACTAGGGGAGGCCGGCACCCCGGATAGATCTTCGCCTTCGTCGTCGACGTTAGCCACTGCTTCCTTCCCCTTAGAGCCAGTATCTACTGCGCCCCTCACTCTCTTGGCTGCAGACCCAGCAAGAGCAGACTCACAAATATGCAAGAAAATAACAACTACCCCAGACTCTTACCTAAAAGGGCGGCAGGTTTAGTACCTCGGCTGGTGCCAGAAATCCCGGCAGCCTTAGAGGCAGCCGTCGCCAAAACGTCCAGATCTGCAGCCGGACTCGGATCCCCTTGCGAGCCCTTGGGAGTCGCTGTCGGAGTAGCGTCCGAATCAACGGCAACCGGCTTCCTCGCTCCGCCAAGCTCCTCCTCTCCCTCCACATCAGCGGCAGGCGAATTGGCAAGGAACTCCTCGTCAGATCGGCAGGGCGAGCAGTTTGCTTAACGCGAGGCATCTAAAATGAAAAAGCACAACATTACAAATAGCCGTGAAAAGGAAATAACTACATAGCAAAAAGCTCAGGCGTACTCACCTTTCAGCAAGCAAAAGGCGGTGAAAGGAATCAGCGACACCTAGAAACTCGCCGCAGCAAAAATTCCGGGAGGCAACAAACGCGGCGCAGAGCTTTCAACAGAAAACGCGGCAGCAGGTTGTTGCGAAAGCAGAGGCACGGGGCTCTCCGACCCCCCCCCCCCCCCCCCCCCCCCCCGTATTTATATAGGCCCACGGCGCCGCATTTATGGCGCCACCTCGATCTTCGTAAAAAACCCGAAAGTAATAATAAAAAGTCTGCCCAAAAATAATAATAATAATAATAAAAGCGTCGCCTCGATTCTTGGGAAACCTCGAAAGGGGGGTGACGTTCGTAAAATTCCTATCCTGTGTCGCGGTTTCTGCCCGTCGAAGTCGGCCCTCAACCGCGAGGGGCTACTGTTGGGAGTCGGTATTTACGATAATAACGACACCCCCTTTTTTGCCTTTGGTTTGTTGACTGCAGGTGACCTAGCTGCCGGCATTTCGAACTCCGGCTGAGAATTGGCGGCAGCCCTGGGGGCCGCTATATCGGGTCGCCGACATTATACGACAAGACCCAACCGCTGGCGATGAATTGGCGGCGACCAGGAATGGCGTCCAAGAATGGCGACAATCCCTGAAGGAGATGGAGCCCGGCATGGCAACGTCCAAGGATCGGGCCGGCAGATGACGTCATCTAGCTAGGGTTTCCGTCGTCAAACGGAAATGTCGTTTGTACCCTTTTTGACAGTGTTGTACAGAATATTCCGCGAATATAGTGGGTGACCAAGGGTAATTTGGTCATGTCAAAATAACCCTTGGTCTCCCCTATAAATACCCTCCCACGGGCTCCGTAGAACGGGACGGAACAGGAGAGATTACACCCTTGTAATGACATGATGCTCCGTTGTTCCTTGAGTGTCATTTGATCGTCCGTGTCGGGATTCTTTGTTGCGACAATGAAGAATTCCCAACAATGCCTCTTTGACATATTTTTATAGGCGTGCACACTCAAATCTTAGCCATAGATATTGCAAAGGAATGCCAATATTGCAAATCTTAGTCATAGATATTACAAAAGTGAACACCAAGAGTGTCTTGATATTTCAAAAGTGAACACCAATAGCCATAGATATTGCAGAGGAATGCCAATATTTCACATCTAGTCACTAAGAAGGTGTTTGGTTCACGTACTGTATCGCATTGGCATTGCGGAGCGGTAACGAGATGCGTTACGGCAGTTTGTTTCGACTTTGAGCGCAATCCGATACCACGTAATGGGAAACCGGTCTATTGAAAATCGAAACCCCTCTTCCCCGGCCGTATTCGGATTCGACTCCGCCGCAATCGCTCCTCTCCCAACCTCGCTTCCTCTCATCCACGCAAAGCTGCTGCCAAGCGCTCGAATCGGCGCCGCCTCGTCGCCGGTCCGACCTCGCCTGTCCACCCCCTTCCCTCTCCCCCATCCTTGCTCATCCGCCTCTGTTTCTCCCCCATATCCCCTTTCCGCAACCTCATCTGTTCAAATCCATGGTGGAGGATCTGCAAGAGGAGAAGAAAAGGAAGGGGACAAGGAGAACAAGGAGAAGTAGGGCGCAGAAGCAAGAGCACCATCAGTGCATCACTCCCCTCCGGCCACCGTCCCTGATTCCATCGCCAACGATGACAATCTACTCTCGGTGATTGAAACGAAACTGTTACAGAATCCAAACCAAGCAAAGGCTGTAATCGCATACATTGATTGCGATTGCACCTGTAATTGATTGCGATTGCAATACCGTTACCAGCTTCGAACCAAACAGCACTTAATATGCTACGTAGGATTCTAATTTGAATCCAGACTACCACAGGTGAAAAGTTTTTGATAGTCAATCTACTTCAGTATCACACAACAAGCACACACGCTCAGGTTGAAACAATTCGTTTGAATGCTGTTTGTAAGATTGAGGGCCTATGTATATAGGAAGTCAAAAAACCGCATCATGATTGATGAAAGCAGAGCATTGTCAGGGTAAACATAAGAAAAGCATCCCTCACTTATAAATGGCAGGTAATATCAGAACATTCTTAGTAGGATATTATGTCCAATAAAAAGGCATCTGTACTAGGTATTACAGTGATCAAAGAACACTCATCGTTCTTTGCCAGGGTACGTGTTACAGACTACCAGCAGCATAAACACGCCAGAATTCTTCCCAGGGTTCTTGCCAGGGGAAATATTTTATGGCAGTAGGAGACCCAATAATTACAATTATAAAAGACCTGATAATTACAATATAAAGCTCATTGATGATGTTCTTAGCATTATTCATGACTACATAATCAGTAGATAGAGTACTTCCACTCCTCGCCCCTGCAGCTCCATAAAACTTTCTTCTGTCCTGGGATTTTTCTGTTGAGATAAGTCAAAAAAATAATTAAATTAGCCACATAAAAATCTGGCGATATAGATGTTTGTTGACATTAGTCAACCAATACAGTAGACTTCTGGGAATGCTTTATGTTGGCCAATCTAAAACCTAGAGGTACCACCTATATTAAGCAATGCAGCCTAGTATCTTCTTCAATAGTTACAGAGTTTGCCTCTCAAGTGAATTTTAGTTTGCGAACACTCACAGCTAAAGATGTGAACACCAGTAGTGTCTGAGACTGAGCTAAAAGTGGATGACAACAGATATGATGTTAGTTGGTGTTATGTAAGTCTGAAGTAGTACAACTTCGACCAAGAACTGTTTTCTATCATAACCATCCCTAGGAATGGGTGCAAACTGCAAAGCCCTGTTCTCATCTTCCAGATGGCTTAAACGATGAAGCCTAAAAGAACATCGCTCTTTCCTGCAGAGGCAGTGGGTGACTAGCCAACGACAACTAGATATGGGGTACAACCAAAGTGAAAATCTTATGATCAAACATCCCAAGCTTAGCAAAACTACCATGTCATGCAGCAAGGCTAGCAAGAATATATTACTTGGAATTATAGACCTGGTGGTAACCGATGCGGAATAAATAGTGCAATTCCGATATTTACTTCGGATAATCTCACAATCTAAAAACTTTGGGTGTCCAAAAGTGCGAATTATTTGTAAGGTAGATAATACAAAATAAGCAGTGGACTGCAGAACAAGATAGTGAGGTGATTGTCTAATTAGCACTCTCTCCCCTAAAATCTTAGCAGCCATATTGAGACCACGCGCGAATCACCATTTCATCTCTTTAACCTTCTCAACAAAAAATCTGATACATGATATCCGTCAGGATTTAGTCCAGCAGGTACAAGAGAAAGATTGACAACCACAAACCGCAATTAAGGAAGTGAGGATGCAACTAAGCAAAGCACTCCCTTCAGGACTGGGGTACCAAAAATCGATTGTTTAAGTTGAATTTGGAAGGAAATGAATCCGTGAACTAGAAATAGAGGGTCACAAACTGGAACGCTGTACCATGATGTAGGGAAGCTATTCCATTGTTGATGACATTGTCAGTTGTTACTGACTGGTGAGGGCATGATCTGTGAGTAGTGTGCTGACTACCGAGGGCATGATCTGTGACCACTTAGTACTTCAATTTCACAGCTAACAAGATTGAATTAATATTCATATATTACTATTCTTGAAAAGCATAGACACACTAGTCTTCAATTTACAATGCTAGTTGAATTTATATCAAGAACAATCAAGTATAACTATTACCAAGAAACATCTGTGCTCAAATGCATTTCTACGGAAAAAATCGCAGTTGAACACAACATCGGAAGAAAATAAGTACAGCACAGATTTATCACCATGTTAATCATGCCAGATTTATCGCCATGCAGTGCAAATTGAATTAAACTTTTGTTTCCTTTGATCACTGAAACATACAAGCAACAAGTTGACACATGATTAATAGAACAAGTACAGGGTGGCAGCAAACAATTTTCTACAAGCAATTCATCATAGTCTTTTTACAACCGTGCTAGCTGCGCCGTTGGCCTAGTCACAAAGATCATGGGCACGATTGGGTGTTTTTGTTTTGAGCTACAGGTAGTCGCTTGATTACTTGTTCAGATAAGCATTTGAACTGATCACTCACTAGCCAAGCAACACAAATAAGTCCCATATCCTTGTTAGGTCAACTTGGGGGTCAACTTAGGATGACTAATGGTTCTTTTACGAACCATTTCATCATAGCTTCCTACTATTTCAACGTGGTTGTGAAACCATAGATATTTGAACAAGCTACCAACGCACAGGAAATGCTTCCCAAATGCAAATTATATTCCAGTAAATGAAGACAAGGAGAGTCAGAGCAAAGAGTGGATACGTACCTCAAATGCACTGTCGCTTTGGATACCATAAATGTACTGTCGCTTCGCCAGCCGGGTCGTGTCACCCTCCAGACCTTCAGCGCCACAGTTGGAATAATAACGAAGCAACCCAATGCATCCTTTCCCAATTGCCCCACGGCAGATATAACAAAACCAATTGCTTCCCTAGGAGATCCCATTATCGGCGAACCGCCCATCATCAGCAGATCCCCAACCACCATGAGCATGACGAAAGGGACACAAGAGTACAACCCAAGCATGACCGTGTGACACTGCACCTCCTTGGATGCTGCTTCCAAACGGTTCGGAACAGGTCCCTGCGGGCGCACAACCAAAAGCAACCAGTTTGAAGGAAAAACGAAATCATGTATCCGGAGCTGCAATTGCACATGTAAAACGCACACGTACGCATGTACATAAAATTAACGGCCTTGCAGAGGTGAAATTGGATCCAAAAGTCACAAGATTATTCCAATGTACGAGCCTGATCGACCTTCGCTTCGACGGCGTCGATTTTTTTCTGGCGTTGGATGAAGAGCAAGTTGATCAGGACCAAGGCGTCGAGGACGTGGAAGTCGCTGCAGAAGACCATGACCTTGGACGCCGCGACGGCGACGGCGCGGTCATCGGTGCCGGTGATGCGCGCGATATCCACGGCGACCGCGCCCGCGAAGAGAAGCCAGATGTCGGCGAGGAACAGGCACAGGACGGCATCGGCGGCGACTGGTGCGAGGCGGCTGAGCGCGCGCGCCAGCGACGCCGCGATGCTCCGTGGCGAAGGCGCCATGCCGTCGGCAGCTGGGGGCATGGGAGCTGGGGAAGCCCTAGATCGGCAACCGCGAAGCTCTCCCTTCTCTCGCTGGAAGTGGAAGCGCAGCAGGTGAGGAAAGTGAAGAGAGCAGTGTGCGCGACGACGACGAACGCGAGAAGGCCTAATTGACGATTCGCTGGTGGTCGGACGCGACGAAAACGCGTCATTGACTTTGCGTTTACCGGGCTTCCGGCTCAATTCTGTCACATTTTATTGCAATACAATTGTTCGGTAGCTGTCACTTAAAAGCAACTTCAGCGGTTTCTCAATTTCATCTTTAATACTCTTTCTGTCTAGAATTTTAGTGTACATCTAATTTTGTTCTAAATTATTTTAAAATTTGATTAATAATATCTAAAAATATATATTATTTCAAAATAAGATAATTATATGTTATGAAAGTTCATTTCATAATGAATTTAGTAAAAACATTTTCACATTATTAATCTTTACGGTTTTCTAGATATTATTGGTCACAGATAAAAAATTTGATTTAAGACAAAACTAGATGTACACTATATTTCTGGACGGAGTGAGTAGCAATTTTTTTTTGTCATATATCAAAGATACGAGAGAGCAAAACCTCCCCCCAACAGTTTCTTCACCTTTTCTCCATCCCCCCAAACCAAACGCCATGTTCGCCCACCCCTGCCATTTCTCGCTGCTTCGTGGGCCTATCGGAGAAGTTAGTCGGAGAAAAGGAGCATGGAAGAAAACTCATTTACGCGCGTGAGTTTGTACCCTTTTGATTATCCTTTTTGTCCTCAACTATAGATAGCCGGAGGAAGGTTGACCCGGCGGTGGGCGGCGAGGTCAGGTCGGGGGAGATCGATTGCCGACGAGTTAGAGAAGGATTGGGTAGCGGCGGCGGATCCGACGACTGTCAGAGACGGAGGAAGAGGACAGATGGCAACGTGCATGGTTCGCTCACATGCCCGCGAGTAAAAAACCCGATAGGTATGAATATAGGTGTGTTTTTGTGCCTGCGGGCGCAAGTGCGGCCGTAACATCAAACCCAACTGGCAAAATAAAATGGGCATGGAAAACCCTCGCTTATGCCCGCATGCCCACTCCCGGTATATATGACTGACTAGTGTGCCAAAAACTACTTGGTATACAGCTCTAGGGTTTCTCTCTCACATCCCACTCCCAGTCCTCCCGTTAAGCCGCCGTCACAGCCTCACAAACTCAATTAGATTTCACACGAGAGGGTGAATTCCCCTTCCTCCTCTCCCCGCGCAACTAAGCATGCAGGCCGGGCGTGACACCCCTCCCCGCGTGGCGAAGCAGGCTGGCTAGGCGCGCCTCTTCGCTTCCTCCACGCGTGGCGAAGCCAGCTGTCTGGGCGCCGCCGCTGCTGTAACACCCTAGCCCACAGTACGGCTCCAGGCCCGTACGCCTATAGTGCGGCTCCACCTCACAGTAGCAACTCTTACGCTTTCGTCCTCACTTGGCGTAAGGGTTAACTCGGTTACTACTACACCCTGGACTGGGTATTTAAGTTGGTCATGCTCTCTCTCAACTTTCAATGTGGGACTAAACCATGCACACTAGCACTACATGTCTAGTTGCATTTTAGGCCGAATCTATTTGGACCGGGCTTTCACGGCCTCCCCCCTTAGAACTCGACGTCCCCGTCGAGCAGCGGACCAATTTACCCCAAGCGGATAGATGTACAGGATCGCCTCTCTTGGCCACGTCCGTACGTCTAGTACTGGCATACGTCCCGTAAGTCCAGTTAGCAGCGTATGTACCATGCCGTGTCCTAGTCACGTCGGACACACGCGCCATGCGTACCGCACTTGCGTCCCTGCGCCCCTGAAACCATGAGAGTCGACTCTGAATACCATCTGTAACACCCTAGCCCAGAATACGGCTCCAGGCCAGTGCGCCTACAGTGCGGGCCTCACCTCACAATAGCAACTCTTACGCTTTCGTCCTCGTTTCCCGTAAAAAGGTTAACCCGATTACTAGACTGGGTATTTGAGTTGGTCATGCTCTCTCTCAACTTTCAATGTGGGATTAAACCATGCACACTAGCACTACATGCTTAGTTGCATTTTGGGCCGAATCTATTTGGGCCGGGCTTTCACAGCCGCCATTGCTCCTCCTCTCGCACGACGACGAAACAACAGGCGCCGCCACTGCTCTCCTCTCGGCGACGACGAAGCAAACAGGCGTGGACGGACTCATAGCTTCCCCTCTCTTGCAACGATGAGGTTTGCGTCCCCTTCTTCACGCGACGAGGCTCGACGCCCTTGATCCAGGCTCTTAGTGCCTTTGTTCGTCGCTCTCAAGCTCCACGCGATTGGTCAGATGTTCCCCTCCGGCGGCCACACGGGCATGCCCGCGGGCAATAGGCATGCGCGCAGGCACGGGCTTGCGTATCCAGTATCCGCCCGTATCATGCCTGTTGTCATCACTAAGGGCAGGGTGGTAGGGATTGGTTTTAGATGGTTTCACATAATGAAAATCGTGGCGCTCTGGTTTGAAAATTGTTTCGTCACTTAGGCCAATCTCAGTGGGAGTTTCATTCCCATTAAATGACATGCCACTTAGGTAAAAACGATGACATGGCGGAGTATTTATTATGAAATAGGCTGGATGGGTTTCGCCCCATGAAACTCCTTTGTCACTATTTCACATGTATAAAACTCTAATGAAACATGCATTGAGAGTCAAAAATTACATCTCAACTTATTTTGACCAATCACAAGACAACAAGTTAATATGATGGCTTATCTATGAAATCGTGAGATAAAATTCTGTATTGAGAGAGCTTATTTCATATCTCAAACTAGAACTTTTAAGATGATATGACACTTTTGGAAAAAATAAAATGAAACTATGCATTGAGGTTGGCTTTATCATGCATGTTAAGATACTATGGGATTCGGACACAAATTTGAAGAATTAAGATGTTAGAGTTGAGGGACTCATTTTAAACCAAGTTAAATGACTGTGTGTGGAGCATTCCTGCATAAGGAAATCCACATTTAAGTTCAGTATCTTCCAACAAAGACTAATATTTAGCCTAAAAAACAAGACTAACATTTTATTTTATTTTTTATATTTCAAAGTGCCTAGTTCAGTATCTTCACATGTGCTTGGCGAAGGATCCGTAGCTTAGTTATTACAGCTCAGTAACACCAAGTTCTACTCCTCATAAGAGCGATTATTTAACAACGTTGTGCTTTCAATGGTAAGCGACATTACTGTCGATAATGAGGCGCCAGTGATAACTTCGTCAATTTTAAAGATCCGCCGGCTCAGGCTCAGTTTTCGAATATACTCATAGGGGTAATATTTGCGTACTTGTGTTTATTAAATGAATGTGCTTATACTGTGAGTGTACTGTATACTATCAAACATTACTGATCATATAAACTTTTACGAAGTGAGGTTAACTCTACTAGAAAACATTAGATTAACAAGGATCACATAAATGGTGATGAAATCTAACTTTTAAATACATTAGCTGTTGGGATGGTATGTTTCGGTACCAGACGATACCGCCGTACCATACCAGCCTTTAATTTAATTATATATTTATACATAAATATATATCTAACACATAATTTTAATTGTAATTATTGTTAAAACAAATATCATATATCCACAATGTTTATTCTGAGTGTAATAATGGAATGATACTCATTTAAATTAGATATTACCTTGAATCTAGACCGGTATGAGCCGGTATTGTTTGACATCTCGGCCGGTACTGGTCGGTATTGACCGAGTTGACCGGTATTTTGACCGGTATGAGATAGAGCCTCTTATGTACCGACTAGGGCACTGACTATATCGGCCATGCCGGCTGGTACCGGAACGGTATAGATAAATGAAACGCAGAAAAGGTAAAATAAAAAAATAATGCACGGAGTAGAAAATAAAAATTAAAAAACGCCGCTGCCCCTAAATCACGGATACGCCCAGAACCAGTTTTTCCGGCACTCTGCTCCCCCTTTCTCTGCCGCCGTGCAGCCGCCTCTCCGCCCCGGAAACCACTTCCCCGTCGAACTCCGGCGAGCCGCCATCGCCCCTCTCCAGCTCTCCTTCGTCCTCGGATCGCGCTAACTGCCGCCTCGGCATCGCAGGAAGACTGCCTCAGCCCTCCTCGGCGCCGCAATCCCCCTCCCAAGGCCACGCATCCAAGAACCGCCGCATCTCGGAGGCGGAGGCGGCTCTCATGGCGCCCGTCCGCCGCTCTTGCTCCAGCAAGAGGAAGGCGGAGGCGGAGCCGGCCGGCGAGCCGGCAGCCGCGGAGGCTCCCCAGCCGCGTGCTAGCAAGCGGAAAGCGGAGGCGGAGCCGGCCGGCCAACCGGCAGCCGCGGAGGCTCACGAGATCAGCGGACGCCGGAGCCCTCGGGTGCTGCGGCGCGAGTACCTGTCTTTGTCGACTGACATGTCTTCGTCAGATGCGGTAATTTCTTTTTCCTCCTCGTCTGATTTGCGTACTCCCCCTCCCTACTAGCTTGTCTGGGACACTGATTCATCTTGGGGATCCCGTCGAAAATGGCGTCGATGAAATTTCTATTTTCTAGTACAATGGTTGGGCTTTGGCTTGTCTAGTAGTAGTATAATATCTCTCTAGCCTGGTAATGAGCCAATTTTACAGTCAACTTATGTGGATGGTGCTCTATGCATCCTTAAAGTTCAATCTCGCTCGTCACCCAAATCCGTATTTGTAATTTTCGGATTGTTTGGGTGACCACTCATCCACATCCTAGTTTGTTTAAATCCTAGTTCTATTTAGGTTTGAGGCCACTAAGGACTATGTGCTAGGTCTGCTGGAATAAATTTCTCCTTAGAAAACTGGAGAAAACCCAGCCAAATGCGCAGTTTGGTTTCTGACAGAAAAATAGCAGAAATGTTAATACCTCCGGTACTAGGGGCACAACCACCTAAAAATGTGGCGCCTTCCCAATTTCAGAAACCCGTGGAGAGAGGGCCTCAGCTAACTACAGGGAAGAACAATCCAGCCATCTTGGCACGTGACGATATCAATGAAATTGCTGCCATGGCACCAGGCAATCAAAGCGACGAAATCAGAGATAAATCCACCTCTTATCTTATCGAGAGTCAGAAGAATGATGATATATTGTTACTTATCCCAAATCTTGACAGCGCTGAAGGATCACAAAAGGCATTTACTGATAAGGTAAAGGAATCAACACTGTGATTTCTACTCTTTCTGTCATTATTACAATCAGTGCGTTACTGTTTGCTGTTCCAAATACAGTGCCTGCCTGACTTAGCTGGAATGTTGCTTTTGAATAAATAAGTCTGCTTCCAAACTGAGGCTTACCATCTTGATTGGCTCTTACATTTGTAGAAGACGTGTTATAAGCGTGGGAAACTGAGGCTTATCTTCAAAAAAAAAAGTGTAGCCACCACTGAAGCGCGTAAGTTTTGCACCACCCATTTCCCATGCTACACAACACAAGTAAACTCCACAGTTGGCTAACAAATAATATTGCAGTGACCAACGCAGAGAATGAAAAGGGAAAAGAAGTGCGTAATAATGCAACTGGTTCTGGAATACTTTCGGAAATAAATATGACGGCTTGCATTGACTCAACACCACTAGATAGCTGGAAAGGTATGTATACCACTGTTACAGATAAGTACTAATATTTCTGTATATTAGTACTGTTTAGGTGTGATGTATTCCAATTCTCCAGGTTCCCAGGGAAGTAGTGTTCCAGAAATCATACGAAATGGAATACTGGCTGGAATAGTTGATCCTCACCAAGAGAATTGTATTGGGGCACAACAACGTGCAACTGAATTTACTTTCATATCGGATGCTCCTGGTGATGCTGATGTGTTCCCTTCTAATTTTCCAACTCAGTACGGAAACAATGCAACCAACACTGACAAGTGTGTAACAAGCATGGATCAAGACATTAGTGAAGAGTCCTTTGAGCAATATATGAGGTCTGATGGTGATAATGATGATTCGCTGCCTCCTGTAAAAGGTTGCCAAGCTATTAACCACGATCACCATCCCGGTGAAGGCAATGTGGCACCCATGATGGAGTGCAAAATGAGTAGTGTTGTTGCTACTGAGAGTGTGTCTGTTATGCCTGTGGCTATGATCAACGATGTTGTGCCAAATCTGTTGCCATCAAATGTGACTTCTGATCCAGGCAAGGAAGATCATGTAGGTGACACAGGGCTACTGGGTAATATGGCTGCAATTCAGCAACCCAACACAGATAGTCCGTTCTCAGCTACATCTTTACCTTCATTCAAAGGAGACATAATTAATACACAGAGTCCAAAAAAGAACTATGCAGCTGAAGATCAACAGGGAGTGTCACTAGGGGATCACGGTTCAGCCATGACAGAATATACGGCTGAAAGTAGTCAATCCATTGGTTTCTCAGGAGTAAATCAGTTGTTTTCCACTGATCTGAAAAACTGTGCCGAAGCAGATCATGGTAATAGATTGACTTCACCAGAAGGTACTGAGGGTACACTGTCCAAGTGTGTTGCAGGCGGAACAGATAACTCTTACTGCCTCTTGTTGCAGCGATCTCTTGTCCATGAGAGTACTGTAACTGATCAGCCTTCAGAATCAGAATCCTTGGCTATCGAGAGTCAACCATTCTTGAAGACGTTACCTCTGTGGAAACACATCGAGGAAATGGAGATATTCAAGAAACTACCACAGCGGCCGCATTTTCATCCATTCAAGAAGCTTGGTCCGGTGCTCTGTGAATCAATGGCATTTGGCTTGATGGTCTTCTTTGGCAAAACAGCAGAGAGCATAAGGAGCATGAACATTCAGGACGATAATGAACTGTTCAAGGAGAAATTGAAGGGCCTTTTCGTGTTAGAAGAACATGGTTTTGACGTGAGGCACCTACGGTCGCGCCTGGAAACATTGCTGAACATTAAGAATACTCATTGTGAACTACGGGATACAATTAAAAAGTTGGAGAAGAAGATTACACTCAAAGAAACCGATGGCAAACAGCGTGGCGCTCAAATTGACAGGCTAGATACAGCCATCCGTCAGCTTGAACGCCAAGCTAACATCTTCCGCTGCATACTTAAGTATTCTGTTTCACAGAAGAAGACTGATGCATTGGAGATCTCAAAGCTCAAGACGGAAGCCTGCGATCTTGAACAATCATACCTGACTGTTGGGCAGCAGTTCAGCAGAATTGTTGCAGCACCGTGGTGAGGCTACTTAGACAAATATAAAAAATAAGCTAGTAGTAGTTATTTTAGGAAGCTTGTTGTAAATTGGAGTACTGGTCTAGCTATGGGTACATTAATTATTGGATGTTATGGCATGTATTTGCACGTTCATGAGAATGTGCAGACGATTTCTAAGGAAGAAGTCAATTTTACTACCTTGAAGTATCCATATAGTTTACTTAACCCCCTAAACTAATAGTCAGTTTGATTTTCTACCCCAAACTATCTAGATTGGTGCAATTCACCCTTTAGTGAGCTTTTTCTTTTTTGTTCTCTTTGTATGGGTTATATTTGAAGCTCAAATTTTGTAGGATGATAGATGACATCATACTCTATGCTAGAAAAATCATTTCAGATTTTTTCATAAATATTTTCTTGCATTATTCTATCTCACATGTCGAATTTGTATTGCACACTTTCACATACAAAAATGTTTAAAAAATTCTTTAAACATTTTTCTAACATAAGGTATGTTTTAACCTATAACCTCACAAAAGTTTACGCTCAAATATGATGTGTACTTAGATACAAAAAGGAAAATTTTCATAAGGAGTGAATTGAACCAATTTAAATAGTTTGAAGGAGTAAAATAGACCAAAAATTTGTTTAGGGTTAAGTGAACTACATGGATACTTGAGGGTAGTAAAATGGACTTTCCCTTTAAACAATAACCAAAAACAAGCTCTAGGTTTGCTAAAGTGATTATTCATGAAGACACAAAAAACTAGTTACTTATGCATCAAAAGACAAATTGCTAAAGTGATTATGAATGAAATGTTGTCCATACAAGTAATGTGCATTCAATTTAACAATCTTGCACGTGCTTCCCATTGTATCTTTAAAATACAAATTGATGCACCCTATTGTTGCGGTCAGTATGATTTTTTTAAAAAGAGTAAACAAACATGATCTATATGTTTGCCAAAGTAATTATTTACGAAGACACAAAATACTTCACAAAAGATTAATTATTAAGTGAAGTGCACGGCCGGTCCTTCAACTTGTTTGACTATGTCATTTGGATCCTTCTACTTAGAAAATGTTGATTTGGCATCCCTAAATTTATTGAACTGTGTCACTTAGGTCCCTGTACTTATTTTGACATCCTTAAACTTGTTCGACTGTGTCACTTAGGTCCAACTAGGCTCGAAACAACCCAACATGCATGACACATTTGAAGGAAACGCGTTGTATGCAATTACATTGGTACCAGATTAAGGGTAGTTTTTTCGCGGGTGTCTCCTTAAACCTTTCAGTTTTTTGCATGGTCGTCACAAAATAAAACTTTGCATATATACTTTTGAGCGGTATGAATATTTTCATTAGATTTTTATATTACATGTACTTGTCCTCATTAATCCTGGTCAGTAGTTGCACTTTAGATCACTTTAGATTTTACTACATTACTCCTCGTCAATTGTTGCACAGAAGTATTGCGGGCAATATGACTTTCGTTTCTTTAAAAGAGGAATAAGTCCATATTACCCCGTAGAGTAAAAAAAATCAACCCTCAACTACCATACGGGTAACATACACCTCCAAAGGGAATAAGTATATATATTACCCACCTCAAAAGTATATGTCAAATTCTAATTTGTGATGATGGGCAAGCAAAAAAGCTAGTAAATTCTCAGGGGATATGACTAAAAAAAAGACAACGTTTATCTTGTACTAATACAATTGCATTCAGTGTAATTCCATGTCAGATGTGCCACGTCAGGTAGGTTTAAGTCTAGTTGGACTTAAGTGACACAGTCAGACAAGTTTAGAGATGTCAATATAAGTAAAAGGACTTAAGTGACACATTAAAACAAGTTTAAGGATGCCAGGTCAGTATTTTTAAGTTGAGGGACCTAAGTGACACAACCAGACAAGTCTAGGGACTGGCAGTGCACTTTACTCTTAATGATTTATATGCGACCAAAGATTACTAAAAAATTCAATGAAAAGTCAACTATGTCTGCAAGTGATAAGTATATTGATGAGACAGACATATATTTGGAGTCGAACACATAAATGGGGTGACTTGTCATTTTGACTCACTGTAGCGACAATTCATTCTCTTGCGTGAATAAAGAAGAGGCATTTGCAGAACCGGACCATTTTGGATCCTAATTTTGAAAATGGACTTCTTTTTTAGACTATCCGCAACAGTGTCCCCTAAAAAATACCCTCTATAGGAATATTCTAATACTCCTGTAAAAGTTTTTAATCCTCCAAATTAGTTTTGCTGCAACAGTGACCCCTATTCACATCCTCCATCCGGTCGTATCTCTCTTCCACGCCCATCCTCTCGCCGCCACTCCCTGCCGCTGGCTGGCTCCCTCCGACGCCCCGCAGCACAATGGTGTCGTCCTCCTGCAGGTCAAGCGACCAGCTCCTCCCCGTCGTCGGAGCTCCACTCGGAGCCGCGCAGCAACGAGCCCGTGCTCAGCGACCGCGGCGTCGTGGCGCCCGAGCCCCATCGCGGGCGGGCCGGCATGCCGACGCCGCCTCCGCCTCCCCGCATCGCTCCTCCGCCTAACCTCCGGGCAACAGTCCAAGCGCGACCTTGCCCTGCCCTGCCATGCAGCCGCTAGCCGTAGCCTGTTGTGCAGCCGCCCCACCGCCGAGCCGCTTGCCGCCCAGGCGCCCAGTCGCGCGCCGAGCAGCGGCGGCCGCGTCGAAGCAGACGAGGAGGGAGACGCGCCACCATCATTCAAGACGGCTACCGCGCCGACAACAGATTCAGCCTAGCGCTCAAGGCCGTCATGGGCGCCAGCGCCGGCGTGTTCTTGCTACTGCTGGCCGGCTTCTCGGTGCACCTGTGGGTGCAGAAGCGGCGGCTGCTGCGGGCGAAGCGGCGGTTCTTCGAGCAGAACGGCGGCCTGCTCCTGCAGCAGCAGTTGGGCTCGCTGGCGAGCACCGGCGTGGTGTTCCAGATCTTGTCCGAGGAGGAGGTCGGACGGGCCACCGACGGCTTCACGGAGGCGTGGGTGCTCGGCCGCGGCGGCCACGGCATCGTCTACAAGGGCGTGCTCCCCGACGGCCACGCTGGTTGGGCGACTTGTACGCGGCGGAGGCGCAGCGTCTCCCCAATGAGCGGCAGGTCTGTGGTGCCCGGCGGCAGCCGCGCCCACCCCGGGCGCCTGCCGCGGAGCCACCCCAGCGCCGGCGCCCCCGCCTCGCCGGGCTGCTGCCGCTGCCGACGCGCCAGGCAGCCACCGCCTCCCCAAGCGCCGGCGCTCCCGCCGCTGTCAACGCGCGGGGCAGCCGCTGCCTCGCCGGGCGTTGCACCGGGTCGGGGACGCGCTGCCGAACGGGAGGGGGAGGCCGCGACGCAGTTTGGAGGAGCTCGCGCCTGACGCGAAATTTGGGGGAGAGGAATCCGGGACTGGATTTTAGCGGAAGGTTTGGAGGGTGTCGCTGCAGGGGGACTTGGGGGCACAAGCCGCTATTTTAACGGATCAGGGTGCTGTAGCGTCTACCGTTGCGGACAGTCTTAGACTTTGCAAAGTCGGACATGTTTTTTGAATCTGAAGCAACGTGGTGGACTTAACGATGTAAAATCTGTTGGCAAAAGACAATGATACCCTCTGCGAAATTGTACATGTTTTCTTTCTTGATTTTTTTTTTTTTTTTTTTGAGATTACACAGTACAACTCAGACACTCACAACGCACGCACACTCACCCCTATGAACACACGTACGCAACCCTACCTCTATGAGCATCTTCGAAGACTGAGCCGGCAAATCCAGAGATACGAAGTCACCACTGGCGCCTCGCTGTCGACGGGAGCGTCGCCTACCACTGAAAGTATAAATGCCGTTAAATCCTTGAAATTCGCTCCCACAGGAGTCGAACCCAGGACCTGAGAGGTGTTACTCGGATGCCTTAACCACTAGGCCAAGACCCCTTTCACATGTTTTCTTTCTTGATGACTTGCAAATTTACCCCTGTTTTAACGTGAACCTATCATATAGTACATATGAAAATTTTGATGAAAATCTGGTGCTCGTCCTCGTCCCTCATAAACAACCACGAATTGGGGATCACATACTAGTATTCTCGTCCTCTTTTTCTTTTTTTTTTTAAGATTAGTATTCTCATTCTCATCAGTTCAAGTTGCGGTGAAGTCTGAATTTAACATCCTTTTTCGTGGGAGAGAACAGGAGAAGACTTTACCACATCTTTCAACGTTCATGGAGATCGAAACCACTCCACGCGCGCACACCGCCGCCACAGCCCTGAAATCAATCACGTTCATTCTAAGCCGCTCCAATAGTCACGTGTGACGGCGTGAGCAACATCGATGTGTGCCATGCGATGCCGATCTGATAGGCGCAATTCAACCCGAGCCGCCGCATGTGACAGGATAGCACGTCACGCAGGTGAAACGTTCTTGATAGTCAAGCTACTTCAGTATGATAGTATCATGCAACAGGAACACACGCTCGGTTGAAATAATTCGTTTGAATGTCGTGGTAAGATTGAAGGCCTATGTATATAGAAATCAAAAATCGCGACATGATTGATGAAAGCCGGGCATTGTCAGGTAAACATAAGAAAACCATCCCCCACTTGTAATTGACAGGCAATATCAGAACATTCTTAGTAGGATATTATGTCCAGTAAAAACCATCTGTACTAGGCATTATAGTGATCAAAGAACATTCGTCGTTCTTTGCCAGGGTACATGTTACAGACTACCAGCAGCATAAACACGCCTGAATTTTTCGCAGGGTTCTTTGCAAGAGGAAATATTTATGGCAGTAGGAGACCCAATAATTACAATTATAAAGACCCGATAATTACAATATAAAACCCATCGATGATGTTATTAGCATTATTCATGACTACATAGTCAGTACTTCCACTCCTCGGCTCCTCGCACCTGCAGCTTCATAAACTTTTTCTCCTGTTCAAGGATTTTTCTGTTGTAAAAAGTCAAATAAATAAATAAATTAGTCACATAAAAAATCTGTCCATATAGATGTTTGTTGACATTAGTCAACCAACACAATAGACTTGTGCGAATGCTTTAAGTCGGCCAATCTAAAACCTTAGCGATACCACCCATATTAAGCAATGCAGCTTAGTATCTTCTTGAATAGTTACAGAGTTGCCTCTCAGGTGAATTTAAGTTTTAGACAACACTCACATCTAAAGATGAACACCAATAGTGTCTGAGACAGAGCTAAAAATGGATGACAACAGAGATATGATGTTAGATGGAATTATGCAAATCTGAAGTAGTACAACTTTGACAAAGAACTGTTATCTGTCATAATCATCCCTGAGAATGGGTGCAAACTGCAAAGCCATGTTCTCATCTTCTAGATGGCTTAAACGATGAAGCCTAAAAGAACATGGCTCTTTCCTGCAGAGGCAGTGTGCGACTAGGCAACGACAATTGGATATGGGGCAGAACTGAAGTGAAAAGCTTATGATCGAGTCCCAAGCTTAGCAACACTACCAGGTCATGCAGCAAGGCTAGCATGAAAAACATTACATGGAACTATTGACCTGGTGGTAACCGATGCAGAATAAAGAGTGCAATTCCTATATGTACGTCGTATAAGCTCATAATATACAAACTTTGGTTGTCCTAAAGTGCAAATTATTTGTAAAGTTGATAATACAAAACAAGCAGTGGACTGCATAACAAGATATTTGTAGGGTGACAGTCTAATTAGCACCCTCTCCCCTAAAATCTTAGCAGCCATATTGAGACCATGA